>JARHVA010004559.1:452500-827500 GCA_037957365.1 Torreya grandis | reverse complement strand
GAAATATTTTTGTGGAAAAGAAGATCATCAAGAAGAATATCAGAAGAATACAGGAAAAAATCCAGCAATATGGATATACTTCTGAATCCCAAAGAGAAGAAAGTGAACAATTGGTACAGTACCAAGATATAATAACTAAGGAGGAAATTTATTGGAGACAAAGATCAAGGGTGCAATGGTTGAAAGAAGGAGATAAAAATACTAAGTTTTTCCACCTCTCCACTTTGAAACATAGAGTGAAAACACATATTCATCATTTGAAAAAAGGAGCTCAGAAGATAACAGAGGAAAAGGAAATTAAGGAGGAAATGATTTCATTTTTCTCGTCCCTGATGAAGGCAGATAGAAACATCGACTTGAAAAGTCAGGTTGATATTCTATGAGTGATTCCCCCATTGATCACGAAGGAGCAGAATAATATGTTATGTTCTATACCTAAGGAGGAGGAAATTTTTAAAGCTGTAAGATCTCTTGGAGGAGAAAAAGCTCCTGGACCAGATGGTTTCCCCATGTTCTTTTTTCAAAAGCTCTGGAAATTTATAGGAAAGGATGTCAATAACGCGGTGAAGGAGTTTTTTGGAGCTAAATAGATGCTGAAGGAGATTAATGCCACTTTTCTATGCCTTATTCCGAAGAAAGCAGGTGCGGATAGCCCTGATCAGTTCAGGCAGATTAGTTTGTGCAACTCTCTCTATAAGATAATCTCCAAAGTACTTACGACTAGACTAATCCTTGTGATCCCCTCGATAATTTTTGATCAGCAAAATGGATTCATTCCTAGCAGACAAATCCTCAACTCAGTTATAACGGCGCATGAGAATATTCATTCACTTCTCAAATCCAACACCGAGGGGTTCTTAATGAAAGTGGATATAGCTAAAGAATACGACAGGGTGGATTAGCATTTCCTTTCTAAAAGCCTTATTGCCTTTGGATTTGAACAAAGAGTGGTTGATATTATCAAACAGTTGATATCTACTACTTCTATAGCTGTGTTGGTAAATGGGACCTCGTCTCATTTTTTCAATCCGTCTAGGGGATTAAGACAAGGGGATCCTATATCCCCTATTCTATTTATTATCATGGCAGATAGTATGGGATGATACCTTGGGGATTTGGTTCAAAGAAGTCAGTATAAAGGTCTGAGACCCTCTTCGCATCCTTTAATTTGCTCCCATGGTCAATTTGTGGACGATACTATTTTCATGGGACAATCTGAAGTTACTGAAGCAAGAACTCTTAAGGAAGCAATTAATCTGTACACCTCTGCCTCTAGACAATTGATAAACTAGAATAAAAGTGCAGTTTTCTTTTCTAATACCCCTGTTTATAGACAGAACAAAATTGCTAGAATTCTTGATTGTTCTATAGACTCTTTTCCTTCCATACACCTTGGTCTCCCTTTTGGATTGAAAGCCCCTGAACCTTTTTGGGAAGGTCTTATTAATAAATTTAGTAAGAAGCTAGAGGGATGGAAAGGTTGTCTTCTTAGCCAAGGAGGAAAGTTAACTCTCCTCAAAGCAAGTCTTCAAAGTATACCTACGTATGCTTTGAGTCTTTTCAAAATCCCCTCTAAATTTGCTGAGACAATTGAAAAAATCCAAAGAAACTTTCTTTGGTCAGGTTCTGAGGAGAAAATAAGAATGCCTCTTATTGCATGGGATAACATTTGCAAACCGGTGAAGGATGGTGGACTTGGTATAAGGAAAATAAGAAGTATGAACACTGCCCTTTTAGCTAAACAGGGATGGAGGGTCTATCAGGAAAATAAAGAATGGAGTAAAATATGGAAGCATAAGTATTTATTTAAGGCACAGTCACTTCATGACTTCTTTACTACTCCAGATATTTCTCATCTGTCTGCTATTTGGGGGGCAGTCCAGGGAACAAAACATGTTCTTGAAGAAGGTAGTTCATGGAAAGTAGGTAATGGTAAAAAGGTGAAATTCTGGGAAGATATTTGGGTAAGAGGTAAACCCTTACACGAAGAAATCCAAGATAAATATGTTATAGAAAGATGTAAACAAAGAGTGGGCATAATGGTTAATCAATACTGGCAGAACAACACTTAGGTAAACCTCACTAACTATGATCAAGATCTCAAGGATATTCAATTATCCCTAAATGCTATATCCCTATATCCTAATCAAGAAGATAAAATTGTTTGGTATCAGGAGCCAAGTGGATAGTTTAAAGTCTCTTCCATCTTCGTCTCCAAGGGAAATGGCAGAAAACCATTATGGACAAGAGCCTGGATTAAGGGGCTCATTCCTAAAATCAAGTTCTTTTTTTGGACCCTTCTCCAAAATAAAATTTTAACTCTGGATAATTTACAGAAATGTGGAATCAATATTGTTAACAGGTGTATTCTGTGTAAGAGAGACCTTGAAGATAGAGATCATCTGTTTGTGAATTGCTCCTTCACTCAGCGTGTTTGGAAGTAGGTTCTCAATCTGTGGGGCATTACTTGGATTCATCAAAAAAATGTTGAACTTTCTCTCAAAAGCTGGTATTGCACTTTAAAGAATCCTGAAGTTCTCTTCTTATGGAAAATTACTCTTCCCCATATCTGGTGGGGAATATGGAAGGAAAGAAATAACAGAATATTTAGAAACAAAGAGCTCCCTGGATGGGTGGTTGGCCAGAACATCATTAGAGCTCTAAAGGAAAAAATTTCTTCTCAACAAAAACTAAGCTCTAATCTCAATGTGGATAATCCCCTAAGGAAGGATTTTATTCTCGATAACCCTGATAACCCCAGATCAGGTGTTACTTGGATTAGTCCACCTCAAGATTGGATTAAAGGTAACTTTGACGATGCAGCAAAAGGGAACCCAGGAAATGCTGGTTGTGGTGGTGTTCTGAGAAACCATGTGGGAATGGCTATTGATGCTATTGCAATTCCCATTGGTATATCTAACTGCCACATTGTCGAAGCTACAGCTGCCCTCCAGACCCTTAAATTAGCTATGGACTGGGGATATTCCAAATTATGGCTTGAAGGGGACTCTTTGAATGTTATAAATATCCTTAATAATAAGAATACTGTGTCTTGGACTATAGAGGATAAGGTAAAGGAGATGAAAACTCTTCTGAATAAATTTGAAGAAATAAAAATCACCCATACCTACCGTGAAGCCAATGGTGTTGCAGATTGGCTTGCTAATTGTGTTGTCCGAGAAGGGCAAAAAGTGAGGTGCGATGAAACCTTAGTAAGGAACGTGGATTTAAGGGCGATCATTCTTCTCAATATCACACATGTGAAAGAAGGTAGGATTGGAGTGTAATAAAATCTTAATGAGTAGGAGGAGTGGCAGCACAGGGAAAGGAACCCAATTATTAAAGAGTAAGGCACTCAATAAGGAGAAGTGGATCCTGAAAAGCCATAAACAAATTTGATGTCCCAATCAACTTGACAGTAGGAGGAGCCAGGGAAATATCCATAGTAATCAGGATTCAAATAAAATGAGTATGGCGCGTGAAAGGAAGGGAGAACCCCGTAAACAGGAGCCCAAGAGCTGTGCAGAATGGAGAGAGAAACATCAAGTCTGGAGAATTTTGTAGAAAGGAAATGTTACGAGCTACATGGAAAGACTCCATGGCTCTAAACTGCATATCACGACGGCCTTCTTCAAAAACTGGTCTGACGATAGGGTCACCCTGCATGGTATAACTGTAAATTTAATTGAGGATTTTCTTGCTGAGGTTACAGGGTTGTCAATGGAAGGAATCAAATTTTTAAAGCAGACCAGCATTTCAAACGAGGCATTTTGTAAGTTCCCCAAAACGGATGAGGAGGAGTAGAAGTTGGTCAAAAATGGGGATTTTTTTGAGCTGGATCAGATTAAAGGTATTTGGAGGGACGTCCTAAGCTGTATAAGGGAGTACTTCATCCTGGACGGAAGAAGCAAACGAGTGCATAAGTTCCATTTTGTCTTCCTCAACCACTTCAGGCATAAGGTTAGCTTTTCTTTTCCTTTCTATCTTCGCTACTCCCTGATTCAAAGCCTTTATGCTCATAGGAAAAAGGATTTGCACCCTATTCTTCATGAAGGCCTTATTCTGCTTATTGAAGGCTATTGCAAGAATAGGGCACTGGTTAAGTATCCCAAATAGGGGAAAAATAAGTTTCTAGGGAATAAAAAGAATGAAAATGTAAGCAGAAGAGGAAAAATTAAGACCCCTAGTCCTAATAAACAGAATGTAGAAGAAGAAAGGGGTCAGGAGAAAATTGAAGAACCCGAGGAGGAAAAACTGGAGGAAGAAGATGGAACAGAGAGCTGGGACACCAACTCTAGTAATGATGAAGAAGGTTCTGAGGAAATTGAAAAAGATAAAGTCAATACAGAGGAGGATTCTGTTACCAGAACAGAAGAGATGGAGGAAAACCAGAAAGTGGTGGAGGATGACACTGTCCAGGAAGATCCTAGTGAGGACCCAACTTCTAAGAATGAAAAGGAAATCTCTGTCTAGGAAGATATTCAAAACATGGAGATGGAATATCAAGATGGAATCAATGAGCGGGAACAAAAGAGTCAAGAAGACTTCTTTGAAGAAGCTAGGAATAACCCCATTAAAAAGTCTGAGGATTGGAGAGGGAAGAATCAGAATGATGAAATACACACTCCTATGACTTGGGTTAACTGTAAAGCTGAGTCTTCTTCCCAATTAGATTCTTGGTTGTGTAGGGAGATCATTGATCTCAAGAGAAAAGCAAAAACTTTGGAAGATTCTCTGAAAGCTGCTTGGAATAAAGTAAACAACATGGAAATTCAGTTAAGCGAGATCCCTGTGAAGATCAAAGCTTACGAAAACAACCTCCGAGAGCTAATAAAGGATAACAAAAAGAAAATGGAGGAAGTAACATCCAACATTTGTGCAACTGCTATCAATATAGGTAAATGGGCCAATGAGGAGACCAAAGTACTAGAGGGTCCCAGTAAAAGGACAAGGCAAAGTTCCAAAAAGAAAGATACACAAAAAGGAGCTTTGCTGGAGGATACCACCCAGGAAACTGCTTTGAAAGGAAAAGAAGCCATGAACTTGATACTGGAACTAGATGAATAATCTAGTCCTTCTTGTTGGTTAAGAAACTGGTACTGATCTTTGTTCTTCTTTTGTTAGCTTTTGTTTGTTATACCACCAGACTTCTGTTTCTGGGTTTTGACCGGATGTGTCTCTTATGGTTTCAGGACCATTCAAAACTTGTTTTTGCTACCTCTCTATAGTGTTTTTAGGCATTGCCTGTGGGCTTAATTGTTCTTATTTTGCTCTCTGTTATAGGGTTTTGGGGCCCCTTCAAAACCTGATTTTACCTCAATCTAAAACATGAACCTAGCATACTAGTTCCAACAAATATGTGTTAACAAGAAATGTTAAGTGCATAGCATATCAAGTACACTATAAAATATACAAACATTGATATAGGCATGTGTAATTATATAAGCTCAAACATGACAATGTAAAGTGATCATATAAAAACATATTTTGGGTGTGTCTTGATCAAATAAGTATATGCCCTCAATATACATATGACATTAGTAGAAGGAAACCTTAGCATATATATGTGCATATATCATGTACCCAAGTATGCGTGTATCACACTCAAATGAAGATTGAAACATATGTGTATATATGAAAGAAATTAAATTTTATATATTAAGATGGATCAAACAACATATGCATTATAAATTAATATAACTAGGAACATGCTAAGAAAAATTGTATTTTTGAATTTTTTGAATGTTTTTGGTATTTTTGGAATATTTGATTTTTTAGTATTTTTAAAAATATTTGATTTTTTGTATTTATATATATATATATATATTATGTTTTAAACCTTAGGTTAGATCATTTAAATTATTAGGATTCTTGAAGCTTAATTAGAATGAAAGGAGATGACTCCTCCCACTCAGAAGATAAAGGATTATTCAATGGTTTTTTAGGATCCCTTTTTTTCCATGACTATTTATGCCACATCATTTATAATTATTAAATATCATATGGTAAGGAATGCCATATAACATTGCTATATGTTTATTATTATGTTCACTATGTGGTATGTAGATTGGTTTCTTTTGGAATTTGTAAGTAAGACACATATTTATGGTATCAATGGTTGCCTTTATTTTAGTTTACCAATATTATTCAAGGCAAAATGTGAGATCTTGTTTAGTATACATTACCCATATTATGGTATTTATCAATTAATGTTCTCATGTTATATTTATGTAAAGATATCCAAGATATTCAGGAAAAATAAAATAACATTGTACTTCCTTGCTAGTATGGCCTAATTTAGGTAAGTATGAGACATTACAAAGTGTGTCCCAATTATTTGTATAGATACAAAAATGTGAGAAAGAAACACCATCAATTCTTTTCATAATTATTATATTTTCATGCCTTTGTCTCTTTGAAGATTGATTTTGTGTGGAAAGATTGGAAGTATTTGGCCATTTTATTTTTTTAGGAACAACTTGTATGTACCCGTCACCTTTATATTTTTTGATATGGTTTTGAAATACTACAAACTTATTTTAATTATGTCTAATGATTCAATGATAATCACATTATAGTGATCCATTTTTAGGGATGATTTTGTTTCCTTATTTGTGTATATTATGATTTAAATATATCATGTGATGATTTAGTAACATAGGAAGAATTAAATTTGGATCTTGGTTTGCTAAGATATATATGATTTAATGGGGAGTTTTTTGAGAGGACTCCACTTTATTCATGTTAGTGCTCAAAATTACATTAAATTCATTTATCCCTCATGAAGTGAAAATTTTCTAAGTATAGCCATAGTCAAGTATAGATGAATAAGTCCTTATCCTAATTTATGTCTTCATATGTTCACTCCAAAGTGAAGTTCCTGTTAAAATTAGCTAAGCATTAATTTGGTCTTTACGTAATGTATATAAAGCTTTAGGGTTTTTGAGCTTTTTTTTAGGACATTTTTCTCAATATAAATAAGTCTTCAAGATTTTTTTTCACACCAAAATTCTAAAGACTTATTTCCATCAAAAAAATTATCCATGACAAAAATCTTGAAAGAATTGTGAAGTTTTCAAAAAAAGTGAAAAGTCTTATTTTTTTTTGGCCAAAATGTTTGTACAAAAAATCTAAAGCAATTCTATTAGACATTTTATTCATGGAAAAAGGTCTGAAGGTATATTTCCTTTGGTTATTTTATCCATGAAAAAAGTCTAAAATAATTTCATTATGTCAAGAAAATGTAATGTCCTTATTTGTTTCAAAAAAAAATTCTATGGGAAAAATTCCAAAGGGCACTTGCCCTCCAAGACTTTTTCCCACACAAAAAGCCCAACAAAAGTCATTTTCTTTGGAAAAAGTGTAAATTCATTTCCTTCAAAAAAATATTAATTCCAATTTATTTGAGTAAATTATTTTGAATAAAATGTCTAAAAGAATTGTCTTGATGAAGACATAAATTTTGAAGACTCAATTCCTTTAGTAAAAATGCAAAGTTCAATTTCTTTGAGTAAATTTTTTTAGACAAGATGTTTGAAGCAGTTGTCCTGATGAAGATGAAAATCTAAAGGATAAATTCTTGTGGGATTTTTATCCACAAAAAAAGGTTTGATAAAATTCAAATCTGTTAATAAAAGTGTGAAGTCTAAATTCTTCAAGGAAATTTTCTTGAACATTTTGTTTGAGATAATTGTCCTGATGGAATGTTGAAGACATATTGTTGTGAAGAAATATTGTGAAACAAAAGTCCCAAAAACCAAACTTTGAATGAAAGAAAAAGTGCTAAAGATAAAAATCTCACAATGATTATTTATAAAGAAAGAAATACTAAAGATAGAGTTGTCATGGAAAAAAATTCTAGGTCACCAAAAGCTCTAAATAAATTCACCTAGATTGCATAAGTGTTGAGTTCATGGGGTAAGATTCAAAATCAAGCAAGTTTTCATTGATTGATGGTACATGATAAATTATAAAGATCATGATCGATGGTATATAAAATACTAATATTTCAAACAAATCCTTGGGATGAGAGAGATAGTGACAAGTGTCACCATCATAGGGACACTATCAAAGATCTAATGGTGAGTGGAATAGGTCAAAATTTCAAGAAGCATAAGGTGTCACTATACAATGTGATGGCACTCAAAGCAATAAATATTATTTACAAGGAACAAATCACACTCAATTTCATAGATTAAAATCTATTGATGTGTATTTGATTAGATGAAAATATCTAATGGCACAAGGGCATAGTTATAAAGTCAATACATGTTCACAAACTAAAGATTGAGCATGTTCTTAGAGATTGATAGTATGAATTCAAGTGTAAACAATCTGATCTATGGCATGTATTAAGTCAAGACCTTTTAATAAATCCCAAAATAAATATGAGACCACCACTTAGAAAGAGACCATGATCTTGATAGGTCTGATATAATAGGATTTAGAGGGCCCATGGAGCTACCAAGTGGAACCATTTTGGTACAAGACCTATAGATAGCCAATGGCATTTGATCCTTTAGATCAAGATCAACAACAAAATTTTCTTGAGTGAGAAAATATAATGGTATAAGACAAGATGGACTATTAAAAGGGATTAGATACAATTATAAAATGGCATAGACCTATATTAGATATAGTGAAATGGTCTAGTCAGTTTTAAGCCTTGTAAGTGCTTGATGAAATCTAGTATGGCATCCAATGAAGTGCTCTATGAAAGAATAAGAAGTCTAACTACATATAGAGAAAATTAATGTTGAGGTCAATTTAATGAAAAGATATTGGTGAGTAGACATGACATGGTGAGGCCACATAGGCATGCATCACACATCTAAGGATATTATTCCAGTAGTTAGTGGGGCTTTCACCCCTAACAGTAGGTCAGCTTGGCAAATTTGCAAATGAGGCATGGTAACCTTAAGGGTGAAAATAATTATTTTTTTGCATTAAAAATATATATGAGGGAAGCCCTAAAAGTACATATGTGCAAAAACAAAAATTCAAAAATGTAAAATGTGAAAAATAAGTTAGAGCCAAAATTAAAAAGTGACCTAAGTCTTTCACATTGTTTTATTATTATGATTATTCCTCTATGAGCAACAAAATGTAGGATTGAAAATATAAGGTGGGCCACTATAGATAAGATCATTTAGAGGGCCATGGATCCAAAATATTCCCAATAAATCATGGAAAAATTAGGTTGTTCTATGGCATGCATGAGAGGGAGGGCATCTATCTAGAAGTTTCCAGTTGTGTAGGCAAGTGGTTAAGAACATTCCCCAGTAATTGCACATAAAGATAGTTTTTTTGGCCCTCTACCATGAATAATCTCCTTCTAGATCATGTGAAAGGGATATCCCACCATGAAATCAAAATTTGGTTGTAAATATTCATTATTATTTGTAGAAGAAATTAGAACATTGATTTTTCTTTTATATGGATGAAGATTTCAGGAATGACGAGTGAATATTTTTCTAGCTAGAAGCATCTTGGAGGAGTTGAAAGTTTGTTATGAAAATTTTCAAGTTATGACCCATAATTATAGATCTAAAAATGTATAAATACATGGCTTCTCTTCTATTCAGGTAGTTGGTTGGCTATTGTGTTTGTTGTTAATTTAGGTGTCCATTTCTTTTGATCTAGGTTTTGTAGAATTTTTTTTGGGATTAATTGTTATGTGTAGATCTTGTCTCCCTTGCTAAGGTGGTTATAGTTGTACAACCATTAGTGAGATTTGAGACCATGTTTATGTCTCCCTTATTAAAATAAAAATATCACCATGTTTGTCCCCATGGTAACATTTTTAAATGTTGTTGTGTGTAATATTTATTTTGAAGTTAATGAAAATTCTTATGGTTCTTTGTTGTTTCCTATAGATTAAGTGTAGTGACATTTTTTTCAAGAATTGATGATTGGACATTTGGGTTTGTGTTCACTACTAGTTGTCATTTTGAGCATAGATTTAGATTATAAACTCTTTTTAAATTTCTTTAGGGTAGGTTGTTGAATAACTTGTTAGGGTACCCTAGGTTTATGGATTTGATATGGAAAAGCATTTAAAAGATTAGTTTTAGTGTATGCTATAGTCTCTTAGGAATCATTTGGTATTCATCATTATCTTGTATTTGAAAAAAAATTTACATCTTTGCTAAGGAATATTTTCATGAAATACTATAAGACACCCTAATTTTTGGAAGCCACCAACATGCCATCATCCATTTTATAATTATATAACTATTCTACCCTATAAATAATCCACCCTTTACACACTATAAGTGTTATTTTCCTATAGATGCATAAATGGTCTATATTTAACATGAATCTAAATTTTGTGTTTTGAAGAATAGTAATGTAGTTTTGCATTCAACCCTTATTATTGAATATTTTATAGAATAAAGATCTCAATTATTTCCTCATCTATCTTTAGTAGCTTGTATATGACTTAGAGAATTTGTATATTTCATGTGACAACCCTTCATGGGTAAAGTGTGTAAACTTGGTTATACCCTAGTCATATTTATTCCTTGTGCCAAAAATCCCCATGGAGTTTAAATTATAGAATCTCTTCATGTGAGAAAGCTACCCCATAGGTCCTCTCACCTTCATTCAGGTAGAGATAGAAGTAGCAGGGAATTGACCATACCCTTTGTAGGTGCCTCTCAATCATTTTCTATGTTTGGTCCATTATATATTCCAAACCCTTCCTTGGCTAAATCAACATACTAGAAGGTTTTTTATCTTTGTTTATCATTTTATTCAAGTGTGTTAGGCTGAGCATAAGAGGTGTATAATTGGTAACCAACACTCTTTCTAGTGTTGTTATTAGGGATAATTCTTGTTACCTATGTTACTAGGGAGTCTTTTAGAGAGTTGTACATAGTTCATGTTATAAATTTATCTATGGTTAATGCACTAATTTGACTATCTTGGTTGTCAAAACTGAAACACTCCACTGAGGATGTGCCAAGAAGTTTTAAGGCTTGACAATTTAATTTCTATTATGTTAAATATAAAAGACTATTAAGATTGCATGTTGGAAGGTATTTTTTCCTTTTTGAACATTATTATAAATATTACGGTGTCTTTGTTTTTACTCTCATCATTAACTTCAATAAAGTATGTTGTCATCATGTATCACTCTCAGTTGATTAACTATTATATTCTAGAATTGTGATTCTAGTGGTGACTCCAATTTTTATCACCTGGTTTCAAAGAAGACTAGTGCCTGATCTAAATATTATGTTAAGTTTTATATTCGAGTATATCTTTGTTTGAAAATTTGAAAGGAATGAGATCATCTTTTAAAGGTGACCCATCTTATAAACTTGTTCCACCCTTAAGTATTCCTCAAATAAGAAGGGGGAAAATTTGGAGGCCTATTAAATGGAAAATTTTAGCTACTAAGGGTTTCAAGATTATGATAATCTTGAAATATTTGTGGACCCTCTTTTTTCAATGAATTTTACCTTATATTTTGAGAAAATAAGAATAAAGAAATAGATGTGGGTATGGTTGAAAAACCTATTTGGTTATGCACACATTGAATTAGATGACTATGAAGAACTACTTTTTGGCTTAGGAGGATGACCTAAAAATAAGAGATCACTAAGAATATTTGTTTGTTAGATAGATATTTGGGTAGATTTCCTAACACTAGTTAGATCTTGAAAGTAAGAGCTTCCTCAAGGGATATTAATTCACATGTTTTAAATAATTAAGTTTATAAACATAATGATAAAGTACTTGAATCAATAATCAAAGGGTACTAAAATTGAATACAAGAAAATACTTGATAAATAAATAGGTTATAAATGACTAATATAGAAATAATAAAGCTCAAATTAATGCTAAATAGGTCAAGTGTATTTAAGAAAATTGATCAAGGGCTTATGAATGGGTAGGGACACAAAGAATTGGGTTTAAATAGGTGTAAGAGGGTGAAAATAAATTGTTATTTTCTACCACTATGGCTATCAATGGTTTCGATGACCATTGATGATCAAGGTGACCATCAGTGGTTATAAAGATCATTGATAGTTGAGACAATCATTGGTGGTTACTACGTGTAGGCTTAGGCTGATAAATGGATTGATTAATGGGATCACAAGGTTGGATTTCAAGAGATGGTATGGTGTTGGGTTGATTGAAAAATGGAAATAAAGTAAATGGATATTACAAAATAATTGCTTATCTTATCAAAGGTTGATCTAGTTGATGGTTGAGGTGGTTGTCCTATTGGTGGAATCTGATGTGATTCTGGTAGAGTAATGGTACTTAGATATTATCTTAGGGGAGATGATAAGTTGGCTCTCTAACATGATGTCTAGCTCACTAAATTATTTAATGAATTAAATTACAAAGAAGGATATAGATACAAAATCTCTTCAAGTCATGGATCGATCCATTTCACCTCTTGTTCCTCTCTTCTTCTAGGCAAGGAAGGAGAGGTGTAACAAGATGTTAACTGGGCTTTCTAATTATAGCTTGCACATGTAATGGATTACATGTGGATTTAGACAAGTTATTTTTATAAAATTAAGGAAAAATGGCTTGCATATTAGTGGTTGGGATAGTGGATCTTGACTGTCAGCAAACATCCTAACCATCAATAATCAAGGGCCAAGGTAAAAATGTGGTCAAAGAATGGGTTTAGTTAGTTGGTCAAACTGACCATGGTTAGGCTTAGTTAGGGGTCAAAGGGATAAATTGGTGCCAAGGGGGTCCTAAGGTGGTGTAGGGGTGTTTTGACATTCAAAATTGTGGTGTGTATATTTCTAGTGTCTATATTTTGCTCCTTTTGTCATGTAGCTTTGAATCAACAAGATGCAAAACAAAAATGGATTGTGGGTCAAATGTTAGGTTGCCTTGATTATGGGAGGAAGTGTTCCCCCTCAAATAAAGAGTTAATGAGGTAAAATGGAAGTGGGTGTAGGTTTGATAAGGTGGATGAAAGTGATGATAAAGGTGGATGTCATGAAGGTGGGTGATAGGTTGGGCATTGAAGTATAAATAAGTGTGAAAAGTGTGACAAGAGGTATGATATCCAAGATTATGCTTTGACTAGGTTCACCATAGTTGGTAAAAATAAAGGTCAGTGTTAATAAGGATAAGTAACAAGTGGATTTTATGATCACATTTAGGTATGGTAGTTGGGAACACTCATAAATGCAAGTCTCCTAGGCTATGTCTATGTTTCAATGGGTATCGAAGGTAAGAAGTGATTTTAGTGAAAACACAAATAGGTCAAGTGTCATGTGTATTCAAGGTAGGAAGTACTCTTGAGAAGACACAAGTGGTTTTGGTATGCATAAGGTGGTACAAGTTCAAAAAGTGGTCAATATGGTAATGTTGTCACTACAATCAAAAGACTAGGTAAAATTCATCACAAAATACATGCTAGTTGGGTCAAAATAAACCAATGGTGAGATGACAAGGTGGTCAGGTTGGGTAAATAAGGTAGTCTCCATGTGTGGGTGTTTTGATTTGGGTTTATTTTTAAAATAAGTGCTTAAGATAAGAGCAAAAAGGGGGATATCTTGACTATTGATGGTCACCTTGACCATCGATGTTTAAGGTACAAACCCTAAAAGGCTATAGTTAAAATTAAAAAGTGAATCATTTTTATCATTTGAACATTTTCCTTTATTTAAATTTAGAGCTCTAGGTTTTTATCATACTTGGCAATATTTGTTGATAGTGAGTGTTTGTTAGTGGATGAGGGGACCAGTGAGGATACAGGGAGCATGTAGACATGGATGAAGATGTGTAGGGGGTCCATAGATTCCTCCTTGATGATGGTTAAGGAATAAGGTAGGGGGCATCCTTAAATTGATAGGGTAGTTTTATAATTAATTTTGCATTTGGTTTTGTAATTTATCTATTTAATTATTGGGTGTAAAATTAGGTTTTACTTAGTTATGCCCTAAGTAGGGGTTTGGTTGAATTTGGTAAAATTGGGTAGGTGAAGTTCAATATTGGGAAGTTAGGCTAGTTAGGGGTAGGTTTGGGGTAGAATTGGTAGGATTTGGTATAAATAAGGATAATTTTTAGCTTGTTTTGGGTGGGATGGGGTTTGGGTGTTTTGTTCATGAAACACCCACAATGACCATTAGTGGTCAAGTCTAACCATTGATGGTCGACATCCATAAGGAAATAGATGTCTAACCATTAGTGGTCGCCATGATCATTAGTGGTCACCTAGGTTAGAAAACTATTTTTGATTTTGTTTAAAGTGTTTAATGTATAGTAGGTGTTATGTGGTGGTTATAGGCTGACTCATAGGTAAGGTGGTAGATTTGGTAGGTTTAAATGTGAGGTTTAGTAGGTCAAAGATGAATAAATGGTAAAATAGGTAAGGTTAGGTAGGTTTAAGGTACTAAGGTTATTGTAAAAATGGTAAAGTTGACTAAGTGTGTGTTATTGATTTTTTAATAAGCATGAGAGCATATACAGATAATATGGCTTTAGTGTCAGTCTGGTTCTACACTGTTAGGCTTATGAGCACATCTAAGTGTTGAGGCTAGTGGGGTTACCATGGGTGGGATACACTCAGATAGATTTCTTAGTCAATTTTATGTGGTGGAGAGGTGACTTTACCACCTCAGGTGTAGGAAGAAGAGTACATGATGTTGATTGGTTTATGGGTACACTAGGTGCATTAGTTATTGGAGACATTATTTGGAGACCATATGTTGGGTTCCCAGAGTGGGCTAGGTACAAGAGATAGACTTTATCCTTATATATTTATAGGTGAATTCTTGGCTAGAGGTATGGAGAGGTGGATCTCATCCCAACTGATAGGGTATGGAGGTAGTTTGGCTTGGTATAGGTATTCCAGGTGCATTTCCTAGGTATATGTAGGAAGATGCATAGACCTTTCTACTAGATCCACATCCGATAAGGACTTTTCTATATCATGAGGAATTTCTATATAGGCCATAAATAGATGATGTAGGATTTATAAATGGCTACATGGTATGGTACAAAGACTTATATGTGGCAACATATTTGGTGATGGTGATAGTGGTAGGATGTTAATGGATGTGGACCTAACTGGAGTGTGGGACAAAAGGTATAGGTATAGGGGGATTACCCTAATGCAAATGTAGGAGTGGAACTAGCCATGGCATAGGCACAAGTCATAGCACTATAGGGTTAGGTGGTTGCCTTACAGGGTCAGGTTGCTACTCTCACAAGTGATAGGGATTAGGATAGAGCTTTACTAACCTTGGTTACATATGAGAGAGACTCCTTGAGGTAGAGGGGAAGAATAGATATGGCATTTATAAGACCACTTGGCACCATCCTTATGGCATAATACCTAGCCATAATAGAGGACTTATGGTTCTACAAAGCCATAATCTTGAGATGGTGTCCTAATGAGCCCTAATGGGGTAGTTATAGAGTGAGTTTGGTAGGTAGTGTTAGTATGGTGACACCATGTTAGTTGGATATGTTTTTGGGTAGATAGATAGTGATGAGTGTCATTTAACTCCTCATTTAATCAATATTCAATTGATGTCTTATCAACCAAGGATGGTGTCTAAATCTATTTATAGTAAGGTATGGGATGGTAGATCTAGAAGGATGCCTATGGGGGTGTTTGATTTTCCTATTCTAACTTTGACTAAAGAAATAAATGTATCCTAAACTACATTATTCACTCTTTTATTGAAAAGGAAGAAATCAAATCAATCCACTCTTTTGTTGAAAGTAAAAACCACACTCCTATTTACGCTTATATGGAAAGTAAAATCACACTCTTCACTAACAAAAGGAAATTTATTTCACATGTTTGTTGTAAAGGAAAACACACATTGCTCAGAAGGAAATGACTTTGAAATAAGAAAATGCTTTTTAAACTATAAATTTATTTTGATGTTTTTATGAATAAATGTAAATATTAACAAGATTATAATTAATTATAACAACAAATTCGTAAAACATAACATAAATACCATAAACAGTTCCTGGTTCCAAGGAGAGTGGGCCCTTGCTCCTTTCAAACTTAGGAACAAACATTAATCAATGCTAGAAATTGAAGTATTAATTCATAAAATTGAAATGATTACAATTTGGCAAAAACTTGTAATATGCTCATACAAAATTTCCTCTATTATCTGCTCTCTATCATTTGATATCTATTATATATAATATATGAAAATATTACATTTTATACTAATATAATCAACTCAAAATAGGATGAAAAGGAATAGGATTCCTTGGTTGATCCATTCATCCAAAGATAGGATATTGGATTTCCAAGAGATCTAATTATTTTGATAAAATAGATATCCTATCCTATAATAATCCTAAGATCAAAATATATATACAAATTTATCAAAAGCAAATCCTAAAAAATAGTAGGTAGTTATTTTCCTTATTTGATTCCAACTAGAATGATTCTCTCTTATCCTATCTAACCACCAGCTTCCCCATTTGTAGCTTCATCCTTATAGAATTCTCAAAATTGACCTTGCAAAATCAAGAGGAATGAACCTGTGGAGTCCGTAGAAACAAGCCTACAGAGTCCATAGAAACAAGCCTATGGAGTCCATAGAAATGAACCTACAGATTCCATAAAAGCAAGGCTATATAATCCATAGAAACAATCCTGTGGAGTTTGTATAAATAAGCTTAGGAGTCTATAAAAGCAAGCCTGCAGAGTCTATAGTTCTGATAGATGAAGATAAAAATTGAACATTCACTATACATCACCTATGTCTTTTTCCTGAGCATTATTCACAACAAAAATCACTAAAACATGCTATATATTATAAATCAATGACAAAGCAAAGGTTTAGTCTTTGGATTAATATAAACAAGACAAATATTTATTTTCCATGTAATAGCTATCTAACAATCTAAGATTTGCATAAGATAATATCCTTCAAAAGATGAATTGAAGGAAATAACATGTCAATAATTAGCCATATTTTGATCTCATCATCTCCCCCAAGCTTTACCTTTTACGAGTCCCATTGCAAACATTTATTAGCATTCATAGCTTTGGCTTCTACTTTCCACACTCTGACTCAAATCACATTCATCAAATTCATCTGTTATATGCTTGTCTGAATTGCTTGTATATCCCTAATGTGCTTGAATCATTTGTTTCCATATATTTAATTGCTCCTCTAATTGTGGAGCCCAACTCTACCATCCTCTAATAGGTATGATCAGTAAAGGGGGTCTATATCTCATGCCAATCCATTTTTCCTCACCCCTAGAGTTTATTACCTCTATTAAGATTTCCAAAATTGAGGGCGCTCTCCTCATACTCCATCTTAAGTTATTTGGGGACATGATCTCTCATCTTTTAAGAGGTACTAAAAGTTGGTCTCATCTATTTGCACTTACATCCACCACTGAATCAAAACTCTATCTTGAAAACAAATCAAAATAAATATCACAATCATATAAAGCCTATATATAATTCATTTTAACCTCATCATCTAACAAAGCATAGTTAAAATTCTATTTGATCAATCTAAGAATAGGAAAGGCTGGTCTGACACACAATCCTATAGTCTTAGCATGATTTGTATAGTCCTCAAATTTTCTTTTCCATGCTATTTGATTTTTGAATGTAGAATATAATGCCCTCATTTGATCTTATCCTACATGAAGGTTTATCAAAAATTTATTGTGCTCATGGTCTCCTAGAATCAAATCATTCAAATAAAATTCACAAAGCAAATCCTACTGATCAGGTTCAACACTATAGAAAATTTACAAAAATGTTGTTGGCTATAAAATTTTGTAAGGAAGATGACAAGAGATTCACAGAAGCTACCATCTATGTAATTATTCAAATAAAAACAAACTATATGTAGGAGAAGGATTCCTACATGCCAAAAGAGTTTCCCCTAATTTTCATGCATCTTGCAAATTTTCTTCTAAATCTTGGACTTTAGCTTCTAATTCTTTCTTTTCATTTTTCAAGAGTTTGTTTGAAGAAGTTACATCTTTGGTTTTCTATTTAATTATAGAATATTCTTATTCAATTTGATGTAGTATTTGTAAGGGATGAATACCTGGATCATGTGTTTGACAACCATGGTCAACATCAGGTGCTTTAGAAGAGTTTACCAAACTCTACAATCTCCTATTTTCCTTTTTTAATTTTCCACATATATCCAAAGATCTATTTGTTCACTTTCATATTCATTTATTTATTTTCTAATCTATGAACTTTTGTTGCATGATCAGCAAATGTTGTATCTAATTTTTGTACCAACAATGAGTTGAGATGATCCTTGTTCTGTAATTGACTAAAAAAGTTAGCAATGTTAGCTATTTGTTGTTGTCCCAGGGCTTGAGCTTGAATAAGATACAGAGTTAACTACATAATAGGATCATTTAGATTAGATGATTCAACTTTTTCATTGGTACATATAGTTTTCCCTTTATCCATTGCATTTT
Source organism: Torreya grandis (assembly GCA_037957365.1). NCBI lineage: Eukaryota > Viridiplantae > Streptophyta > Pinopsida > Cupressales > Taxaceae > Torreya > Torreya grandis. The sequence continues at coordinate 809,077 of JARHVA010004559.1, read as the reverse complement.
CAACTGGAACAGGTGGTTATTCCACCATACATGATTCATCTATTATGTGTGGCTCTTCCTCTAGATTTGGCTCCTCCATTATGATTGGAGAGTTCCTTTCGGAAGGAATTTCTTCAATATCTGCAAGTGCAGGGATATTTTGATGTATGGGGGAATGAGATACTATTTTAAGACTTTCCAAAATGTCTACAACTTCTTATTCATCTTCATTTATTAGACTGAACCTTCTCCTTCTTTTTGTCACTCTTTGGGCTAAACTTGGTTGGCTTTCCTTATCAACCATCAATCCCTCAGTCTTTTGAAGTTTTGTAGCAACATTTCATCTCAATTTTATTCTTCCTAACAAGGGAATTGGTTATTCTAAAAATTCATGAGGTTATTTTAGAGACCTTGAAAATTTAGGGATTTGAGACCTTATGATTCTTTTTGAAGAAGAAGGATTTTTTTTGGGACTACAGTCTATGATTTATTCCTTGGTGTTGTTTTATTAGTTGATGTAGCAAGTGGAGATGAGTGTTTTTGTGATAAATTTGGAGTTTTTTGTGCAAGAAAATTTGGAATTTGTTGTGTTATACTATTTTAAAATTCCTCCCAGACCTCTTATCCTTGCTAAAGGAAGTGATGTTGGATAATGAGATGAATAAGGCCATTATGCCTAAGAGCAGCATTAGGGGTTGTGGACATAACTTGCAGAGCACCATATAAGAAGGATGGGAGGTTAATTTTGTACTGAGGCTTTTGTCTCCCATGCTTAAGGTGTATTAACATTTTCATAACATCTCCCCCTAAAATATTGTCTTACCCCTCACAAATTATATACTTTAGTACCCACTTTGCTAGAGATTTATAGGGTTCAGGAAGTGAATTTATATTAATTCCTTTTTATTTTCCCTTGGAATATTCTAGACATGAAGTCCTAGTCTGCTCATTAACATTAAACTAACTAATTAAATCACTAAATGAAATTCTGCATGTAGCTCTCATTCCCTCTTTTGGAACTTGTATAATTTGGCTTATAAGTTTATTTGTAATAGGAATAGCAATGCCTTTCACAATTGAAAATTTATGGGTGAGATTAGTGATGAATTCACTTACCATTGTTTCATCAAAACCCTAAAACTTTTCAATGAAAGGTAGCCAGCCATTGGCTCTAAACACTACCATAGAAGCTTTGTCTTTATGAAACTTTGTTGTATTCTTTGGCTCTAATCTCATCTTCTATCCCATTTCTATGTCAATTTATAGGCAACTTTGTTACTTTAACTCTGATTGAGGTGTAGACTAGTCTTTTGTTGAAATTAGTAGGCAATAGTCACTGAGGATTTGTAGGTGACAATCATGGAGGATCTATAGACCAGATTACGTTGAAGCCTGTAGAAATGAAATGGTTCATACAAAATGCTATAACTACATGAGTTCATAGTTTTATATGATGACTTGATACAATTAGGCACTGTATGTTTTTACGAAGTGTGCCACCCATTTTGTCTCATTAATACAAGTTGGGTGAAATGATGACATGTCATGTTGACACTGATAACCATTCATTACTTCATTTAAAACCCCTTTTTATGATGTCCCATCATTATGATAATTGATGACTCAATTGATTATATACTTATCCATACACCTTTGGCAGCTTGATTGCATGTTTTTTTTTCATTATGGGATGTGTCATTTCATTCCATTTTGGAAGATTAAAATTTGGGTCATTTTCATAGAATAAGTCTTAATTAAATCAAAAATAATTAGTTAACATAAATAAATAAAATATATGTCTTACTTACTTTGACCTTAGATGTTATACTTTGCTCACCATGTGTCTTACACAAATAAGTTTGCATAGATTAGTTTATTGCATGGAGATGACCAATCATAGTGACATGATGAGATTTTCCTATAAATTTTATTTTTTCCCTTTGGCCAGCCATTGTTATTTTTCTAGGCAAAGCCCTTTTTGCAATGCATAGCCAACCATCAAGCTACTTTTCTGGGCATACATTGTCAATAGCGTCCCTAGAAGGATTTTCAATATTGATATATATATATATATATTAATTTATTTTATTTTTTTAATGAAATACAGGATTATCAAGGAACATGTTCACTGGAAGAAGTAGAGCTCTCCAAAATAGCTACTTAATCCTTTACCTTTTGAATAATTTTTCTTTATTGAGAGGTTTCTGATAGAGCTTCAATCCATGTCCATTTACTAATAGAGCTCTTCTACTATCATCAATAGGTATTAGCTTAACAAAACCATTTTCATAGACCTCATCAATCTGATAAGGTCCCAACCACCTTGTTTGAATTGTTGAAATTTAGAATCAAACAACAATGCCCAATCTCTTTTCTAAAAGTTCTATTGCTTGATTTGTGAATCATGCCAAAATTTTCTTTGATATTGTACCAATTCAATTCTTTGTAGTGCTTCCATCTTCATCTCATCAAGTTGAATAAGATGTAGGAGTCTTTCTTTCTATATTTCTTCTAATTCAATTCCTACTTCTACAACTATTTTTAGAGTTTGTAATTCAAATTCAATAGAGAATAAAGGCTTCTTACCATAAACCAATTCATAAGGTGAAAATCCAACTATTGTTTTCCAAGTAGTATTATAGGCCCAAATAGCTTCTGGTACCTTATCTACCCAATCCTTTCTACTAAAATTAACAACCTTGGTTATAATGGTTTATAGTTCTCTGTTGGTGACTTCAAGTTTCCCATTAGCCTATAGATGGTATGGATATGTTTTTTTGTGCTAAGTTTGATATACTTGCATGAAGTGATTAATCATGTTTGACATAAACTACGGTCTTTGATATGAGACTATCTCTCTTAGAGCACCAAATATTTGCATGATTTTCAAATATAAGAAATCAGCTACCATATCTTCTCTTATATGAGTTAATGCTTCCACTTTTGCCCACTTGGTCACATAGTTTGTACATACTAGGAGATATTCTCTTCCTCTAGAAGGAGTATCCATAGGACCCATAAAATCAATTCCCCATTTCTCAGACGGTTCTAAAACCAATTGAGGATGAGGATGCAGAGGCATCTCTATTGAAAGAGTAGGCTATCCAATTCTCTATCAATCATCACATTGTCTGACATATCTTTTTACTTGCTAATGAAGGTGAGGCCAATAGTATCCTGCTCCCAAGATTTTATGTATCATTCTTTGAGCTAAGTAATGACCTCCTCTTGGTTCATCATGACAAGCTCTGATGATATCATAAGCTTTACCATTTGTCACACACCTGTGAAACACATGGTTGGGTCCAAGTTTAATTAACATTCCATTAATCCATTTAAAATAACTTTCTTTGATTAAATGTTTCTTTTCTTTTTGTGAAAATTGTAGAGGAAACTTCCATGTGGTGAGGTAATTGGCTATATCAGAAAACCATAAAGATTTTGATGAAATAGAAAATAGTTGTTCATATGGAAATTCATCTTCCACTAGTTCTTCTTTGCCTATAGTTTTTATTCTTGACAAGAAATTAGCCACCACATTAGACTTTCCTAGTTTATCTATAATAGTAACATCAAATTTTTGTAAGAACAATAACCATCTAATAATCCTACCTCTCACAATTAGTTTGTTGGTAAGATATCTAATAGCTGAATGGTCTGTATAAACAAATACCATATAACATATTATGTAGTGTCTAGATTTTTTAATTACATAAACTACAGATAGGAATTCCTTCTCAATTGTGGTGTAATTTTTTTCAATAGGTGTCATGTTTTTTCTAATATAATATATAGTATACATGTTTCCCTCTCCATTCTTTTGTTTAAGGACTGCTCCTAGTGCTATATTGGAAGCATATGTGTATATATATAATGTCTTAGTCTAATCTGGTCCTCTAAATACTAGAGCAATAACAAGTTTAGCTTTGATGATCTCAAATGCCTGCTATCAACTATCACTCCATTTGAATGTACTATGTTTTTTAAACAAGGCAAACATAGGGGCAGCTATTTGGATAAACTTATCTATGAAGCATCTATAATAACTAACATGTCTCAAAAAACACTTAATTTTAGTTTGTGTTTGTGTAATGGGTAAATTGGAGATTATTTCAACTTTCTTTGGATCTACTTGAATGCCTTTTGAAAAATATGGTGTCCCAAGACTATTCCTTCATCCATCATCAATAAACATTTCTCATGGATCAAAGATAATTGATGTTCCTCACATCTGATCAATACTCTTTCCAAGTTGGTAAGAGCCTCTTCATAAGTTTCACCATAAATAGTGAAATCATCCATATATACTTCAACACAATCATTTGTAAGGTCAAAGAATATTACCAAAACTGCTCTTTGGAAGGTTGCTAGAACATTACAAAGTCCAAATGGAAGTACTCGATAAGAAAAATTTCCCCAAGGGTAGGTAAATGTATTTTTATCTTGATCTTTAGCTACTACCATTATCTAGTTATACCCACTAAACCCATCCAGGAAAGAAAAATAACTCTTTCTTACCAAGTTGTCAAGAACTTGTTCAATGAAAGGTAAAGGAAAGTAATCTCTGAGTGTTGCTTTGTTCAATTCTCTATAATATACACATACCCTTAATTTTCCATTTTTATTGGGCACAATTACTAGAGGTGAAACCCACTGGCTATCTAAGATGGGGTAAATAAACCCAGCTTCCAGTAACTTTTGGATTTCTATTTTGACTATTTCCTTTAATGTTGGGTTTATTCTTCTTTGTGGTTGTCTAATCAGTTTGATAGATTCTATGTAAATGTGATGAGTGCATATGTTGGGGTGAATTGCCTTCATGTTAGTATAATCCTAAGTAAAAGCCTTAGTATGTCTTTTTAGTACTTCAAAGAGTTTATCTTCCTCTTCATTTGTTAACTAACTATTGATGTTCAAAATATTTTCAAGTAATACCATGATTAGTTTTATACCTGGGTAGCTGGATTATATTTGATTAAACTCACTAATCAATGAGTTCAGAGGGAATGGATGAGGAAGTAGCTTATGAAACATTGTTACATTATCAACAAACTCTTTTCTAGGAGGAATCAGTCTTGCTAAAGAATAATGGAATGCATCTAAGAAATGAGTTTTCTATTGTTTTGCCAATTTCCACACACTTTCTTAAATCAATCCATGATCATATGGTGAAGAAACAATAGAAAAAGTAGAAGTGGAGGTTCATAATATTATGTTTGACCCAAGAATCCTAAACTAAGGTAGTCTATAGTTTCTAGACTGGATGAGTCCATAGCTTTCAGACTGGTAGAGTCCATAGCTTTTGGACTAGTAGAGTCCATAGATTTTAGACTGACAGAGTCTGTAGATTTTGGGTATATGTCTCCATTAAATTCTTCCATGTGTTTTTTAACTATGATCATAACTAATAAGGAAATTTTGTTTAATGTGTTGTTTGATTCATCCACCCAAAGTTCTTGTATGAAATTTGTTGATGGTTTTGTAGGAGGATACAAAGAGATGCATTTAGACTTTATCCCATTAGAAATGGTCATGTCTCCTGACCTACAATCAATCAATGTTGCTATAGTAGTTAGCCATGGTTTACCTAGGATTATGGGATATCCTAGATTCTTTGTTTTAGGTTTCAAAACCATGAAATCTACTAGATACTCCCAAGATTCTATTAGTACTTCAACATTTTCTAGTCCCTTCTGGTTTTTTTATAGACTGGTCTGCCATTTGAAGAATGGTAGTTGTAGGTTGCATTCTCATAAGAGATTATGCATAGAGAGTATTAGTTGTCATAAAATTTATTGATACTCCCAAATCTACCAAGATGTTAGGAATTTATTTACCTCTGATTGTGACTATGATCACTAGGCTTCCCAAATCTACATATTTTGCAACTAACAATTTTCCTGCTAATAAATCAGCAACTTTTCCATCAACATGAATGGTTTCTAGATATTTTTCTTTCCTCCTAGGTGTCTTGATACAAAGGTTTTCTAAGATCTTGTTTAATTCAGGTGTATCCCTACTAGCTTGTATAAGGGGTATCTTAATATTGATCTTTTATAACTCATGGACCAAGTTTGATTCTAGTTTGATATCAATTTATCTTAATCTTTTAGGAAAAGGAACTACTAGGGTAGTAGTTTTTTCTTTATTTTCTTCAAGGATCATTTTGATTTTGGCCTCTCCAGTGTTTAATTGAGATGATTCTATCTTTTTGTTTTCATCTGGTATCTCAAAAATGAGAACTTGAGGTTTTTATATAGTTTTCCCTGATCTCAAATGTATGTCTAAACACTCAATAGCTCCAACATTGATTGTATCTTCCTGTTCATTAACATAAATAGGTGCTAGTTGTTTATTTTTCAGATTTACTATTGGTTGTGTAGGCATTGAGGTTTGATTGATTTATTCTTATTTCTAAATAACTAGGGGGGGTTTATAGTTTACTATTTAAGTGGTCTTCTTAGTTGAGTTAATTGTGACTCTAGATTCCACTACTAATTCCATTGTTGATATGGTTGTGGCATCCATTAATGTTGTGGTACCCATTATTGTTATGGCTATGGCACCATCCATGGGGGTGTTGGCATCCAATCTGGTCCTACCCATGGATTTTGAATTGATGGAATTTGGGGTTGATTCCAAAATGATGAAGGAACTAAAACATTCCATGGTGCCATCCATAGATTAACTATATTTCTTACATTAAACTATCCTTGAGCCTAGTTTTATGGGGCAAAGTTTTGTCTCTAAATATAATTTACTTCTTCAGTAGACTGGACTTGTGTTTTCATTTGATTTTTTAAAATAAGCAGAAGGGTACAATGTTTGGTATCATGATCTATTACATCATAGATCCCACATGATGAAACATTGGCTCCATCTAGGAGATAGTATCTAAGGGCATGTTTCTATCTACACTTAGGACAATATATTGATAAGGATTCTATTGCATTTTCCTTACCTTGAAGGCCATCTAAAGTACTATCTAGTGAAACTAGGATACTATCTTTAGATTAGCAAATTCTTTCATTAATTTACCCACTTCATTATATTTCCCAAATCTTCCTTTCCTAATTCCAAGTTTCATTCGAGAGTAGTTGGTACAAATCTCAAAAATTTGATCAAAATCCAACTTATTTATATCTCATCCTCCCATCATATTTAAGGCATCTCTAGTATCTTCATCCAACCCTTTTAAGAAAACCAATTTTTGAACATCTTCAGTGAGTGGATAATTGCTTCTTTTATGAGTGAACATGATTCTATCCAAATAATCCTCTAAAAATTCATCCTCATTATATTTAATTTTGAAGAAATCCTCTTTTCTTTCTCATACTCGGCAGTAATCTTGGTATTTGTTCAAGAATTATGTTTTCATGTCATCCCATGTTCTGATAGAATCACTAGGTAAACCCATGAACCATCTCATAACTACATCTTTAAGTGTAGAGGGCAATAGTTTTAATTTTTGGCCATCTATTGTGTAATCATAGGTTTGACATAGCACCTTAAACTCAAATAAGAATTGATCAGGATCTTTTGTAGATCTTCCCCATAAATTTGGTAGATTAGTTGGTGAAATATTTTTCATGGGAGTTTGATCATTAGGATCTACAACAATAGGAAAGGAGAAAGTCCTTCTTGGTTGTGTAAGTTGTTAATTTTGTTGGAGAGCTATTTCTTCTGATGATGATGTTTCAAAGCCAGGATGATCTTCCCACTAAATATTTGGGGTATTAGTTATGGATTTTTCAAAATTTTCTTCAGTTACAGATTTTTGAAATGCTTATTCTAAATCCTTGGCAACTTCTAATAGTGTCTTCCTACAAGAGATTGATCCTAAAGAATTTGTCCTATGGGGATTGCTTATGGTAATGGCCTAGTTTCTATCTAAGTTTTAGAACATTCTTGAAGATAGGTTTCACTTGTAACTTCTGGTTCACTACTCAGAGATGTTGAAGGAGTGTCAACTTGTGTTCTTGGTGGAAAATTTTGGATGAATCATCCTTTAGAATCTCAAGGATGGTACATTAATTTATTAAATTTTTATGAGATTGTATGGGTTTTTACAATGTTTTTATGTTTTTCACTCTAGACACATAATTATTACCTTACTAACACCTTATGTCCCTGGAAACAACACCAAAAATGATGAGTGTCATTTAACTCCTCATTTAATCAATATTCAATTGATGTCTTATCAACCAGGGATGGTGTCCAAAGCTGTCTATAGTAAGGTATGGTATGGTAGATCTAGAAGGCTACTTATGGGGGTGTTTGATTGTCCTATTCTAACTTTGATTAAATAAATAAATGTATCCTAAACTACGTGATTCACTCTTTTGCTAAAAAGGAAGAAATCAAATCAATCCACTCTTTTGTTGAAAGTAAAAATCACACTCCTATTTATGCTTGTGTAGAAAGTAAAATCACACTCTACACTAACAAAAGGAAATCTGTTTCATACACTTATTGTAAAGGAAAACACACATTGCTTAGAATGAAATGACTTTGAAATAATAAAATGCTTTTTAAACTGTGACTTTATTTTGATGTTTTTATGAATAAATGTAAATATTAACAAGATTATAATTAATTATAACAATGAATTTGTAAAACATAACATGAATACCATACACAGTTCCTAGTTCCAAGGAGAGTGGACCCTTGCTCCTCTTAGGCTCAAGAACAAAGATTAATCAATGTTAAAAACTGAAGTATTAATTCATAATACTAAAATGATTATAATCTAGCTAAAACCTGAAATATGATTGTACAAATTTTCCTCTATTATCTGATCTCTATCATCTGATATCTATTATATATAATATATGAAAATTTTACATTTTATACTAATATAATCAACTCAAAATAGGATGCAAAGGAATAGGATTCCTTGGTTGATCCATTCATCCAAAGATAGGAGATTAGATTTCCAAGAGTTCTAATTATTCTAATAAAATAGATATCCTATCCTATAATAATCCTAAGATCAAAATATATATACAACTTTATCAAAATCAAATCCTACAAAATAGTAGGTAGTTATTTTCCTTATTTGATTCTAGCTATAATGATTCTCTCTTATCCTATCTGGCCACTAGCTTCCCCATTTGTAGCTTCATCCTTAAAGAATTCTTAAAATTGACTTTACAGAGTCAGGAGGAATGAACCTATGGAGTCTGTAGAAACAAGCCTACAAAGTCCATAAAAACAAGCCTATGGAGTCCATAGAAATGAGCCTATAGAGTCTATCAAAGCAAGCCTACAGATTCTATAGAAATAAGCCTATTAAGTCTATAGAAAGAACCCTATGGAGTTCGTAGAAGCAAGTCTACGGAGTTTGTAGTTCTACTAGATGAAGATAAAAAATGCACATTCACTATACATTGCCTGTGTCTTTTTCTTGAGCATTATTCACAAAAAAAATCACTAAAACATGTTATGTATTATACATTAATGAAAAATTAAAGGTTTAGTCTTTGGTTCAATATAAACAAGATAAATATCTATTTTCTATGTAATAGCTATCTAAAAATATAAGATTTGTATAAGATAATATCCTTCAAGAGATGAATAGAGGGAAATAACATGTCAATAGTGAACCATATTCTGAGCTCATCAGATAGGTATTATAAGGGGATAGGCACAGGACCTAGTGGTACTCCAAGAGATAATGGTTCCCCAAGGGCATAGCCATGATATGCTTTTAGGATTTACTATATATTATTGTATACCATTTGGATTCTAACCTATGAGCTGATGCAGTGAGATGTACATTTTGAGATAGAGACATGTATATTTATTGTATACATTATGATTTTAGACTCATAATTTATATATACTCCTTGTTTATTTTCATTGCTCATGGTCTTTGCTTTATTGGATGATGTGATGCTTATATTGATGATGTTATTTTAATTATGCTTATGTTATGGATATTAGATACTAATGTAGACTTACCTATCTAGGCATGAAATGAGATGTATCTTGGTTTATGCATGGTTATACTTTTTGACATGTATGTTTATGACATGATAAATTTTAATGAGTATATGCTTTATTGTTTAAATTTAGATATGTGGTGGAAATAGTTGGTTACTTAATTTGTTCATGGATAATATGATGTTATTATTTATTATGGTTATGATTATGGTTATGCATTAGCTTATGACATAGATTAATATGATGTGATGATTATGGTTGTTATTCTGCTTAAGGTAAAACACATGAAACAAGTTAATTAATAACACTAGATATGAGAACAAAGAATATAATCAAGATACAAACATCTTAGTGAAAATATCAACTAGTTATAAGAGGATAAGAAGAGGTAATGTTTCTTATTCTTTGACAAGGACTAAAATAAAAACCAATGTTGGATTGGCTTAAGAAACATAAACCCTTCAAATGTTTCACATTAGCATTCATTAGTTGTTAAAAAAAAGGTGTCTTGATCACATAATGTTAAGTAAGCTCAAAATCCCTTGCTTATAGTGTATAAAGGGGAGATGGATGAAAATTGAACCTTTTTTTTAGACTAGCATGCATCTTCTATAGATTTCTAAAGAGTCAATATAAACAAGTCTATATCATACAAAATGCAGACTGATCGATGCTGAAAGTCTACTAATGAATTCCTATTGTGGTTTTCAAAATGATTTTCCCTATGAGAGCCGAATGTGGCTTTCAAAATTATTTTTATTATGTTATTAATTGATACTAGGTCTTTTGCTTGTTTGGGTGTTGGGGAACTTGATCGATGTAGGAAGCCTCCAATAAATTACTTATTTTGATAAAAGGTTTACTTAGCCATCCTTCAAGATAGTGGTCTAGGTTTGTATGATTTGATTAATACTTTTGATAACTATCCTTAAAGAGATAAATCTAGTTTAATTTGAGCAATTTTGAATATATTTTCAATATTTTTCCTTCAAGGGAGTAGTTTTTGAATGCTTAGGAATGACCCATGATTTCTATTGGTTTGGATTTTTTTTATTTTTTGATTTTTACTTAACATATACTTGCTTATATAGACTTAAGGGTTCACCTTTATGAAGGTAAAACTAAAATCATAAGAAGGTTGATTGGGTGTAAAGAGGTTTAGGTGAAAATGATCATGGGAATCCATCTTATAAGAGGGGTAGAAAGTACTATGAGAATCATGCCATGGGTAGAGACATGGTACCCATTGTGTAAGATGAGGTTATGATTATGGTGGATAATCACATGATTCAGTGTTAATGGTTTCCCCTAAAATAAGGATATTAATGTGAAGTGAAATTAAGGGATGAGCTTAAGTTAAACAAAAGGTGAACTTAATCCTTATTAACAAAATAATGGATGTAGATATAAAGCATTAAGGGGCTTAGGTTCTAGGTTTCCCTCAAGAGAGGATAACTGGTAAGCTTTTGATCCATACTTGTGGGTAGTGATATAAGGTTCAAGCCAACTGAAATCAATTTTTCCTTGATTAATTTTATCCATACTGGTGACATGTTGATTTTCCTTTAGGATGAGGTCTCTAATATTAAATTCTTACACTCTAAGGTGTTTTTTATAGGCACATTTGATGTGCTACTTATAGACATGAAGATTGGTAAGGGTAGCTAAGTGATGATTTTTAAGTAGCTCAAGTTGAGATAAATGATTCTAGACATAATCATTTTCCAAAATGATATCTTGAAAAGATATGTGAAGAGAAGGAATTTGGACTTTGAGAGGCAATATGGCCTCTACTCCAAACACAAAAAAAAGGGTTATTACCTATAAGGGTTTGAATCCTAGTACATAATTCTCATAAGGTGAAGGAGATGTGTAAATGCCAATCTTGACCAAATGCATTGACCATTTTAGTGAGCATGTTGTCAAGAGTTTTGTTAGAGGCCTCTACCTATCCATTCACTTAAGGGAAATAGGGTGAGGATAAACTTAACTTAATCTTGAATGCCTCATAAAGACCTTGGACTTGCTTGTTTTAAAAATATTTACCATTATTAGTGATAATTTTTTGAAGAACTCTGAAATGGTAGATGATGTGATGGTTGATAAAATTTATAATCTTTTCCACTATGGTCAAGACTAAAGGAATAGATTCTACCCATTTGGTGAAATATTCAGTCATAGTAATGATAGGATGGTGTCACTACAAATAATGGAGGTTAATTTCACCAATAAGGTATAGACCCCATTATAATAAGGGATAAAAATTAGTGCATACATGAAGACTATGTCTAGGTGTGTGATGTAAATTGGCATGTTTTGACATTTAACACAAATTTTCACATAATCAAAATAGTCTTATTTAAGGGTAGGCTAGTAATAGCCCAGGCAAAAGATGCATTTAGAGATGGTGAGGCCACTAAAGTGTCCCCCACAAATCCCATCATACATTTCCTAGATAGCATGAGAGGCTTCATGATTGTGTAGGTAATAAAAGAGTATATCATCAAAGTAATGTTTATAAAGAATCCCCCCATAATGGTATAACATGAGGTAATCTAGATAAATTCTCTTTGAGAATTCTTAGAGAGCTAAGAAGGAATGATGGAAAGGTTGAAATAGTTGAAGGTCTATTGATACCAAAGGTTAGGTTGGGTCTCTCCACATTGAAGATGGTGGGAGAATCTAGTTTGACATAGGAAGGTTGGGTAAGTCTATGGATAATGATAGATAGATTAGAGTCAAAGGGTGAAGATAGGATCTGAGAGGTGATGGAATCCATGGTATCAGTGAAATTGTTAGTAGATCATGTGGTTGACTAGATGTGGTAGTGTTCAAATGATTCTAAGAGTTCATCAAATAGTTATTTGTATTATTGCAAAACATTATTATTACACTGATAAGAGCCATTTATTTTATTGACCAAAAGTTTGGAGCCACCAAAGACATTGATTATTTTGATGCCCAAGGCTAAATTGGTCTAAATGCCTATCATTAGGGTTTCATACTAAACCATATTGTTGGTACATCAAAATTAAGAATGAAATAAGGAAGAGTTTCACCATCAAAGGGAATAAGGATGATGCCAAATCCCTCAATGGGTTGACACTTTGATCCATCAAAGAACATGGTGACTTGATAGGTGTAGTCTACCTAAGATAGGGTCATGATGGAATCATTTAGAAACTTAAGATGGGGAGGTCAGTTGTCTTATAAAGGTTCTTTAGCCAATTGGTTGGTAATGATGTGCCATTTAATTATAAGTTTCTTAAGGAACTCAAGGTCAAACTTTGATAAGAGCTTGAGCCACTTGGCCTTATGTTGGTTTTGGTATGGCTTGGAGTGCATATACTTGAGTGGGAGAGTATTGGTTATGACATAGGTTTTGTGGTTAAGAAGGTAATGGTGAATTTTGGTGGCCATGAATACTAAGGCTAAACATAATTTCTCAGTATGGGTTTATCGAGTCTCATACTCCACAAGCATGTAACTAATGTAGTAGATGGATTTCTCTTTATGTTGTTCATCCTGATGAACAAGCATTACCCCTAGGGAGTGATTAGTGGCAAAGATATCAAGGTATATAGGTTGGTCATCCTTGGAATGGATGAGGACATGTGGAGATAAAAGGTACTTTTTGAGTGAATCAAAAGCCTTTTTATAGTCATCATTCTACTTAAAAGAGACATCCTTCTTTAAAAGGTGTTGAAAGGGTTGGTACCAATCTAAAAGCTAGGAGATAAAGTAGTGAATGGATTGGACATTCCCCTATAAACTTTAGAGTTACTTGACATTAATTAGAGGAAGCATGTCGAGGATGGATTTGATTTTAGCTAGATTGACCCCTATTCCTTGAAGGGAGAAAATAAATCCAAGAATATTTCCTGACAAGACCCCAAAAATTCACTACTTGGGGTTAAGGTAGACATGGTAATGGATATGTCACTCAAATATAATATTGAGAATGTCCAAATGATCCTTATGATATTTTGATCTCATAAAAGTTCATCTACATAGTCTTTAACAATCTTGTAGATAAGGTCATGGAAGATATAAGCCATGGCACATTAGTAGGTTACATTAACATTCTTTAATCTAAAAGGAATAACTCTATAGAATAAGGTTCCCCATGGGGTGATAAAGGCAATTTTATGCTAATATTTGAGGGAAATTAGGATTTGATTGTAGCCCAAGAATCCATCCATGAGAGATAACATTTTGTGGCCAGCTGTAAGATCAACTAGCTAGTCAATGCTCAATAAAGGAAAGTTGTCTTTAGGGAAAACAAGGTTTAGTTCATAACATTCCACATAAATTTGTAGTCCCCTTGTGGCTTTGGTGATATGTTAGACATTCAAAATGCATTAGGTATATTCAATGGGTTAAATTAAATTGATAGATAAGATGTGTTGAAGCTCTTCTTTGATGAGAAGGGCTATGCGAGGGTGATTTCAATGAAGTTTTTGATTGATGGGATTGACATCATGGTTGGTGAGTATGTTATGGGTGGAAATTGTGGGGTCAATTCTAGGCATTTTACTATAATACCAAGAAAATTCTATGTTGTGCTCTTATATAAAAGAGGGGAAGTCCAAAAGATGCTTAGAGTTTAATGATTGACCAATTTTGATGATGCAAGGGTTGTCTAAAGAGCCAAAGTTTATATCCATAGTGGATTCATTCAACATGGTTGAATTATTAGGAATAAGTGATTTGTGTATGGAATAATCTGGTGCACCAAGATAGGTGAGAATAGAATCATCATCTTGACACTAGACAATATTAATGATAGGAGAGTCATCTCCTATCATCTCAGGATGGGTCAAAGGAATAGTTTTAGTTGCCCCTTCATTTTGATAACTCAAGAGTCCAAGGTTTATCATGTTGAATAAAAAAACATAGGGGGGATGATTTCATCATCCTCACACCCAGGTAGAGAAGGGGTTGGTGAGTAAGGGATGTCTTCCTCAACACTCATAATGGTAAGTGGTTTGGTTTGATTCTTGTTGGGTAGAGTGAAACCAAGTTTGTGTTTATTATGAGGCTTTTTGGTCTCAATGGAAATAAACTCATGTGGTCCATGCTCATATCTTCTAAGACCAAATCCTTTCCAATCACACCTATGGAGGTATATCTAGGTAAAATTCAACTTATCTAGATAGGAGAAGTAGAAGGTGAATGGTCAAGGTAAAGATGAGGTGGTAGAAGCACCAAGTGGTTTTTCAATTCCCCCATATATAAAATGGTTTTGATAGTGTGAAGGTCTAAAGGGAATAATGGATCTAAAATTTGGGTCATACTCAGGTTGGTGGTCAAGTTTCCCATATGCTTGGGGAGTAGGGAAAGTATCAAGGGAAAGGAGATGATATTCCCCCAATGAAAGGAATTCAAATGTGGATTCCAAGTGTTTTGAGGTAGGAATTATATCTTAATGGATGGATGAACTAGTATATGCCTCATAATTACAAGAAGATGTGGATTTATCCTTCATGGTTGAGGGTTAGTGTTTGACTAATATAGGTGTGCTAGACAAATGTAGAAGGACATTATTGGGGTGATAAGTCATGTTGCAAGATAAAAAGAGACTTTGTTCAGCTTGTATACTAACAACCTATCCCTCATGCTCAAATTTGATGCAACTATAAAGGGTAGAAGGTACATAACCTATGGAATGAATCCAAGGTCATCCCAGCAAGACATTATACCAAAATTTGCCTTCCACTACATAGAATATCTTTAGGAGTGTTCAAGGTCCTAAATGGATATGAAGGATAATAGTTTCTAGAGTAGTGCCCATGGTATCATTTAAGGATCAAAGGATGGTTGATGTTTTAGACATGACATTATCTGGTAGTTTGAGTTGGCCATAGGCATGGGAGGAGATGATGTTAATATCGGCTCTTTTGTCAATCATGTCCCATTTGATATGGGTTTGGTTGATATAGGTAGTAATGAAAAGAGGGGGATCTAGGTAATTAGAATGGATATAAGGTATTTATAAATCCTTGAAGGTGAAAAGGTTGCAAATTTAGAGAGCACCAATAAAGGTTGCCAAAGGTTGAGGGTATTTCGATTGGACCTCTACTGATTGCAATGCCGCTATCATTTCTTGGAAATGATGAGTTGGGGTAGAAATAAGTTCATATAATTTAATATTTCCTAAGGTTTGGTGAATTTTTTTAAGAACCACTCTCTTGATTGATTTTAAGGGGTTAGATTGGGAGGTACCCAAGATAGATATCTTGGGTTTGGCTAAAGGTGAAGGTTCTTGATTTTGACTTGGTTGGGAGGTGGAAGATAGGTATGTACATGGGATACACACTTTGGTCTTCCCCTTACCCATTTTTCTAAGCATATGATCAGGTGACCACATGGATAGTATGGGTAGGGGGAATATTTGGGGTAAGATATTGGTTTGGCTCTTTGTCACTATAAGGTGAGAGTGGAGGAGTAGGTAGACATTGGGTAGAGGATTTTGTTAGTTGGATGGGTAGTTGGTTCATGGAGGTCCATTTATTAATATATCATCCTCATCATAGATCTAATGGATTATGGTTTGGAGGGATTTTTAGTTCTTGTGTCATGCCTTGGTTCCTATGATAAGAGCACACATGGTAGTCATCATACCATATGGGCTTTGGGCATAGAGGGTCAAATGGTCTGATGAGAGGTAAGGTCAAACAAGAAGCTTAAAATAACCTTTTGGAAAATAGTCGAGTAGGATCCATCAAAATGTGGAGAGGGTTTATAGGTTTTGTTCTTGGAAGTCTTTTAATCCAAACTAATTTAACCCATCATAAAATCTTAATTTAAAACAAATAAACCAGATTTTAAATGTGTAAAATTAGATTTCACTATGCACTACTTGCATCATGGAATCAATTCCTCAAATCAAAATAAATTAATGTAATAATAGAGAAAATAAAACCAAAAAAATCACATAAGATAAATATACTATGGTTGACCCAATGTGGGCTACATCTACTAATAAAGTCCTCAATAAAATTAATAACAAAGAACCTCTTACAAAGATTAAATATTTTGTCAAGAATTCACACAAGAGTTTTATGAATTACTAGTCCAAATCTGAAAATTTTCAACAAAAATACACACATGCTATGCCACATTTGTGCTTGTATAATAACATACCACAAGATATTATACCACACCTTGTAAATAAACACATCACCCTGCAAAGTCACACCACACCTCTATATAAATAAATGAGAATAAAACCCACCAGAGAAGGAGAAACTCACCATCCTTATCTAATAATGCCTTATCCACAAGGAAACATCCATCATCCACCCAGTCATGCTTATCCAAAATCCCACCTAAGGAGAATCATGCCATCCTCATATCTCCTCCACAAAAGGCATCACAACTTTCAAGGAGATAATAACTAACTCCACAAAACATGGAAGTCAATCCTAGTTCTACAAAACATGGAAGTCAACATGAAAATAGATATCTAACAACTAACTCCCTAAAACAAGGAAGATAGAAATTAGAAAGATATCTAAAAATATTCCACTCACATGGAAGCAAGATTTCATAAAAGGTGGAGTGGGAAAAATGTGTTTCCCACATTTTTGGAGCTCTTTAAGCCTCTAAAATGTTCCACCATGGTCATTTGATATCCCTAGTGGGCTTCACACTCAATAATCTCCCACTTGGAGACTATTTCTTTTGAACAAAATTTATCACTACTCCATGACCACTAAGGCCAACCAAATCTAAACATAGTCTCAAAATGTCTAATGTGACCACCTTGGTCATCATATCCATAGGATTCTAGCTAGTATGAATCATCTCCATCTTCATGAAGTTCTCCTCCAAAGTTTTTCTGAAGAAGTGATAGAATAACTGAATGTTTTTTGTCCTCGAGTGGAAATCAAATTTCTTTGTCAAATGAATAACACTCTAACTATCATTCTATAATCACCTAACTTCTTTCTCATACCCCAACTCTCAAAATAATTATTGTAACCAAATCATCTCCTTACTATCCTCTATGTTGGCAACATACTCTACCTCTATGGTTGATAAAGCCATAACCTTTTGTATCCTAAAAATTCAACTAACCACTGTATCTCTAACAGTAAATATATAATATGTTGTACTCCTACTATCAATATCCCCTACCATATCCAAGTACACATAACCATGAAAAGTTGTATCTAATCTAACATAACATAATGCAACATCTATGGTTCCTCTCAAACATCAAAGAATCCATTTCACTACTTTCCAATGCTCATAACTAGGATCACTCATATACCTCTTCACAACTCCCACTACTTGGGAAATATATGGCTTAGTACAAACCATGGCATACATCAAGCTTCTAACTATTGATTATTAAGGTACCTTGGACATCTTAATATTTTCAACCTTTATCTTTGGACACTACTCTTTTGAAAATCTAAATTGGCTTTCCAAAGGAGTACCAACATATTTAGCATCCAACATGCTAAACCTTTCCAAGACTTTCTTCACGTACTTTGATTAGGATAAAGACAACTTCCTCTCTTTTCTATCATGAGTATTCTTCATACCAAGGATTTTCTTTGCTACACCCAAATCCTTCATATAAAAGGAGTCACTAAGTTGTTTCTTAAGTATATGAATATGTTGTATGTTCTTTCCTACAACTAACATGTCATCCAAGTATAAGCATAATATAATAAAATAACCATCATCAAAATGTTTGATGTACATGTAATGGTTAGAATTACACCTTTTATAACCTTGTTTTAACATAAAATAGTCAAAATTATTATACCATTGTCGTGGATCTTGTTTCAAGCCATACAAGCTATTCTTTAGTTTGCACATAGTTTTCCTTCCCTTTGGCCTCAAATCCTTGCAGCTGCTCCATATACAACTCTTCATCCAAATCACCATGAAGAAAAATAGTTTTCACATCTAACTGTTCTAAGTGAAAATCCTCAACTACAACTAAACCATGAACAATCCTAATATAAGTCATTTTTATAACAGGAGAAAAAATCTCATCAAAATCAATACCTAAATTTTATGCAAACCCATTGACCACCATTCTGGACTTATACCTTTTTCTCCCTTCATCTTTTTCTTTTATTTTTTATATCCACTTGTTTGGAAATGCATTATTGCCCTTGGGTATCCTTACCAAATCCCATATTTATTTATCCACGAGAGATCTATGCTCCTCATCCATGGCTTTCTCCCACTTCTTTTTGGCATCTATTTGCATTGCTTCCTCATAACACACTGGTTATCCATTGTCATTGAGTAATAAATAATTCCAATAAGGCAAAAAATGTTCAAGTGCTCTTCTTACCCTAGAATACCTTTTTACCATAGGAGTTTTGGGTCCTAGTGTAGAAGGTTCCTAAACTGATTCATTAGATACTTTGTCATCCAATACTATGTACTCTTTCTATTCTTTTTCTGAAAACTAATTCTTATACATGAATTTTTCATTAAAGATTACATCTCTAGACCAAAATATTTTCTTATCTCTAATGATCTATAAATAGAAACCAAATTCATCCTCACCATAACCAATAAATGTGCATTTTTTTTATTTTTCCTCTAACTTGGTCCTATCCTCTTTCTTAACAAGAGCAAAATCCTCACATCCAATGAATATAAGAAAATAATAATCAACATTCTTATCAGAACAATCTTATTTAGGAATGCCTCCATCTAAAGACATTAAAGGTCCTTTGTTAATAAAATAAACTACCATGCTAACTACTTCTACCCAAAACTATAAAGGTAACCCTGTATGTAACCTCATATTCTTAGCACATTCCATTATTATTTTGTTCATCCTTTTAGATACCCCATTCTAGTGTGGAGTTCTTAGAACCATCTTGTACCTATAAATTACATTATTAGAACAATAATCAAATAAATCATTACTACAATACTCACCTCCATTATCTAATCTAAGATATTTCAACTTGAGACTTGTTTCATTTCAACCAAGGATTTCCACTTCTTAAAAGTGTAAAATACATCATATTTCCTTTTAATATAATAAACCCAAACTTTCCTAGTTACATCATTAATAAAATTAACATAATAATTGGAACTACCAATAGAAGATACCTATGCTAGTCCCCATACATCTGAATGTACCAACTCTAACTTATGCTCTTTCTTTGTGGGTCCAAATTTTAGGAACTTAACTTGCTTATGTTTCTCATAAACACAGTCCTCATAGAAATCTAAATTAATTTATTTTAATCCAAGTAACTTGTATTTTAATAAATATACACCCTTATGGTTTATATAATTGAGCCTATAGTGCCACATAGTTGCATTTCCATCTACAAAAACTAAATTACAAGAAACAACACTACTATTCAAATATAAAGTACCAAATTTTTTACCTCTTTCAACCACAAGAGATCCTTTGGTAGCTTTCCAATAATCTATAGTAAACATTACCAAATATCCCTCACTACCCAATTTCCCCACTAAAACCAAATTCTATCTCAACATAGGCACATGTATAACATCCTTAAGTAGCCACATATTCCCATTATACATTTTCACCTGAACAAAACCTTTCCCTATTATCTCACATGGTTCATCATCACCAAGATAAACATGTCCCAAATTTCTTGAACATAATCAGTAAAATAATGCTTATGTGGGGTGACATGAAAAGAAGCCCCTGAATCTAATACCCAAGACTCAAAAAAATTATCCAAATAAATAATTAAGGCATCCTAACATGATTTACATGATGTCATATTTACGTCATTTATTTTGTCCTTTTTTGCATTCTTATCTTGAAGTGACCAAAAATCCTTATTTGAGTGTCTACTCTTCCCATAATTTGAGCATATCATTTTGGATCTAGATCTAGATTTAGATGTACCCTTTGACTTTCCACTATTTCCTTTGGTCTTGTCCTTTTGCCTCCCTCTAATTTTAATAGACAAATCATTCCCTAGAGATGATTCACTAGTGCTCTTCCTTCACATTTCCTCACTAAGAATCACACCTACAACATCCTAAAAATTTAAACTTCCCTTGGCAGAGACTGCATTACTCATTACCATAACCAAGATATCCCAACTATTAGGCAAAGAACAAAAAATTATAAAATCTCTAACTTCATCATCAAATTTAATTATAAAAAAAGTGAGCATACTTACAACCATATTAAAATAATTTATATGACTATCAATATAACCATTCTCAAACATTTTCATATTAAACAAACTTTTCATATGAAATTTTTTTATTTGAGGCATAGGGTTTTTCAGCAAATTTTCAAGTTTATCCATTAGATTATTTATATATTTCTCATCTAAAATGTTAAATGTAACATAATATGTAATACATAATCATATGGTTCCCAATGCCTTCCTATCAAGCAATGTCTAATCTATATCACTCATGGCCACAAGTTGTCCTTCTTTCCCCTCTAAGGGGAGTTGAAGTTACTTTTGATACAAATAATCTTCTATTTGAATTTTCCATAAACCAAATTTTTTTCCATCAAATTTCTTAACTTTTAATCTAATCTCTTCTCCCATAGCTCTCACTCAAGCTAATAACCCTTCCTATGATTTACCACTTCAACAAAAAACACCACCAAAGATTTGATACCAGTCATTAGGAATTAAAATAATTCAAACCAAATTTAATCAACCATAAAATATTAATTTAAAACACATAAACTAGATTTAAAAAGTGTAAAATCAGATTTCACTCTAAACTACTTGCATCATGGAATCAATTCCTAAAATCATAGTAAATTAATGCAATAATAGAGAAAATAAAAACAACATTATCACATAAGATAGATATACCATGGTTCACCAATGTGGGCTACATCCACCAAAAAAGTCCTCAATAAAATTAATAACAAAGAACCTCTTACAGAGATTAAATATCTCCTCAAGAATTCTCTGAATTGCTAATCCAAATATGAAATCTATCAACAAAAATCCACACAATCTATGCCACACATATACCTATATAATAACATACCATAAGCTACTATACCACACCTTGTAAATAAAAACACCCCCTAAAAAATCACACCACACCTGTATATAAACAAATGAGGATAAAACCCACCAAATAAGGAGAAACTCATCATCCTTATCCAAAAAGGCCTTATCCACAAGGAAACACCCATCCTCCACCCAGTCATGCTTATCCAAAATCCAACCTAAGGAGGATCACACCATCCTCATCTCTCCTCCACAAAAGGCTCTCACAACTTTCAAGGAGATAAAAAATAACACCAATAAACATGGAAGTCAATCCCACTTTCATAAAACATAGAAGTTTACATGAAAATAGATATCTAGAAAATAACTCCCTAAAATAAGGAAGACATAGAAATTAGAAAAATATTTAAGAATATTCCACTTACATGAAAGTAAGGTTCCATAAAAGGTGGTGTGTTAAAAATGCACTTCCCACATTTGTGGAAATCTATAGGCCCCTAAAATGTTTTACCATGGTCATGTGATAGCCCTAGAGGGGTCCACACTTAATAGGTCAAATGGTATGATGGGAGGTAAGGTCAAGAAATAATATTGCAATAACTTTTGGAAAATTGTCAAGTAAGATTCAGTAAAAGGTGGAGAGGGTTTAGATGTTTTGGTCTTGAGGTCTTTTTAGAAATAGGCTTGGTGGCAGGAGTCTTGGGTCAGGTGGTGTTCTTAGTTTATGGTTTTGGTTTTGGTAAGGAAAAGGTTGATAAGTTAGAGGTGGGACGTTTTAGGGTAGGTAATTTTGCTATTAATGTTTTGGTGAAGATGGGTGTGTCAAAAATTAAATGTACTAGTGTAACTAGTAGTAGTGGTTGGGTTTTGGTTGAAATAGTCTAATTCCCAATCAAAGTGGAAGGATGAGGCCCCAAAATATAAGGTAAGGTTAAAGGAGGTATAAGTTTTTATTTTTGGCCTATTTTTAGCTTTACCTCCTTAGTTGATTTGGTTTGATGTTTGGTTGGTAGGTTTGGTGGGGTAAGTTCTAGTTTTAAGGATGGGTGATTAAGGCTCTACATAAGGAAGATGACAATGTTTTTAGTTGGCTTTTTTATTTTGGTTAGATAGGGTGATTTTTTGTTTGGGGTTTGGGTGTTTTTGATGGTTGAGAAATGGTTGGGTTGGTAAAAGTTGTTATTGGTTTAGTTGATAAGGTAGGAGTTTGGATAATGGAAGTAGTGGATTGGTCTACCAAAAGTGTGGTTGGAAGTTTTTATTTGGTAATATAGGGGATCCCCAATTATTCCCAAAAGGTGACTCGATCCATGTCAAGTTTGGAGATAAATTCTAATATTTGAACTAGTCTACAGAAGGGTTTGTAGACTAGTTGTATTCCCTAAATAATAGACTTGAAAGATACGCTCATAGGTTGAGAAAGGGGAATGGTGACCTCATCCTTTTCCTCAATAAAAGGATAAAATTTTTATATGGGTGACCCCTATATGGGAGGTGAATACATGGTGTATTACATAGAGGGAATGATCTCTAAAGGGGTAGTAAATTTATTGGTAGTTGAGAGAGAAGGTAAAATGGGTGCTTGTTCTAGTATGTCAATTGAAGGAGGGGTTGATGGCTCCACTACCTAAATAAGTGGAGGAGAAAGGGGGACTTCCTTAGTTTCAATTTGGGTCTCCAAAAGAGGATAAGGTAACTTGAATACCTCAATAAGTAGAATTGGCAAAGAAAAATTAGGTTGGGAAGTAGGTTCTTCAATAATGAGTGTGTCAAGAACCATATTGACAGTATGGGCATCATGAGAAAACTCAAGTATGTTTTTCTCATTTTTTATAGGTGAATGATTTGGAAAAGGTTTCCTAAAAATGTCAAGGGATTAGTTTTAAGGTGTATTGAGGTTATCCAATCTGAGCTCCCCCTTATCAATAAGGGATTAGATAATGCTCTTAAAGGTATTACACCTACTAATGTCATGCCTAACTACTTGGTGGAAAGCACACAAACCATTCTCATTGTACCATATAGGTGTAAGATGAGAGGAATAAAATTATTGAAGAGGATTGATAGGAATATTTTGTATGATATTATCTTTCAGTAACTTCTCCAAGTTTTAAGCACAAGATTCTCCGAGTGGAGTAAATTTCTTTTGATTGTTTTGGTTTTGGATTCTCATGATTTTATTTGAGGAGTTAGAGCATTTTGGTTGATTGAAAAATGATGGATGAGTGGATTTAAGTACAACCACATTCATAGTCCCTTTGCTTTTGGCATTGGTATTGGTTTGGTTGTCTGGTTTAGAGGAAGAGGCCTCATTGGTTTAATAGGTGGAGTTTTTGTTTTTTATTTTTAACTTTACTTCATCGATGGATCTATTTTTTAGTTTACCTACCATGGTAAAATATTTTTTAAAGGTTATAAAGCTTTAAACATGAAAGGTATAATATATATTCTTGGCACATGCCTAAGCAAAAAGTTATATAAATTTGGGTTTTGGTAAAGAGAAAGAAAGTTGATTGATTAAGCTTTTCCAATGAACTACAAAATTATAAATAGATTCATCATAAAATTTCTAGATAGAGTAAAGATATATAATGTAAATTTTACTGGAGATTTTTTATCAAAAAGTGATCCAAGAAAGTTTGGGCAAGCTAGATAAAGGAGAAAAGAGAGTGCTTGGTTATGGCACTATACCAATCCAATGCCAGACTGGCTAGGGACATAGGGAAGGTATGTATAAGGAAGGAATCATCATAAGGAATAAAATAAAATGCATGCCTAAATTATTTAAGGTGTTTTAAGGGATCCTCCTTGCTCTAAAACTTAGATAACTTGGGATGTTCCCATTGGGGAGGATATGGTTTGATAGGGATAGACAGGTGAATGGGCTCATTATAGATCTGGTCATAAAACAAAATGTGAGCATAAAATATGGATGACTATAAGGTAGTCATTTTATCCATGAAAATTTTCATTATATTTGTTTGATGTTGTACACTCAAAATATTGTAATGTCCATAGTGTTGTGGTGGTTGGGTGACATATTGATAATTGGTTAGAGGTTAGAGGTTGTGAAGCTACCACATATTCGTATGTAGATATTGGTGATTAGGTGAAATCTATGTAAGGGTAGGTGGATGTATGTGGTTGGGTAATAGGTACAGGTATATGCCCTTATGGGTTAGGGATATAACCCAAGTTTGGTATAATGGGCACTGGTTGGGTAGAAGTGGTGGTTAGGTTAGTGATAAAAGGAAGGGTAGTGACTTTCATATTGATCGGTGGTAAGGTAGGAGGTAGAGGTACCACAAGATTTTGAAGTGAGGTAGTGGTTATCATATCAGAGGTATCTAAAGGAAGGTTGGAAATGTTAGTGATAGGTACTCTCATGGTGAGGGGAGTATAGGTAGCTAATGGTTGGGTTGTTCATAAGGTAGAGGAGTTGTTGATGGGGGTGGAATGTATAACGGTGTTTGAAGGTTGGTTTTCCATAGTAGTATCAAAGAGATTATTGGTATATGAGTAACTTTGAGTAGTCAATGGTTGGGTAGTGACCATGGTAATAGAATAATTTCCCATAAGGTGGGAAGGCATGCCATAAGGTGGTCCACAAGTGGAACTAAAGTAGGGGTATGGTGAGGCATGGTGTTAGGTTAATGTTGAAGGGATAGAAGATTGTTACCTAAGAAAGTGAAAAATTTTGTATCTCCTTAGGGAAATTTTTGAGGAAAATAAGGACTTCCCAAAGGGTGAAGAGAGTCTACTAGTTTAGAGACATAATCCATGGATGAGGAGGTAGAAGATATTGATTGGTTTGGTGATGGGATTTGTTTTGCTAGGTTATTTCATTGTTGATGAGTTAGAACCATAAGAGTTAAGGGGAAGAGAGTACATAGATAATCTCACCACTAAAATAGAGAGAAGACAAGATATTATCAAGGAAATAAAACACACACGAAAAATTATGTTAAGTCCTAAATTTATTTTTAGTCTCTCTTTTGGATTATGCTTTAAGCTTTCAAGAAATTGTGTGATAAAAATTGGCTTGTAAAGTGGGTACTAGAAAAGAAGTTTATGGTTGGTTTTAGGTTATATTTAGGTTATCAAAAGGGGTCTATATTGGGAATCAATATGTGTCTTGGTATTGGGGCCTACCCCCTCACTTCACACACTATAGTGATAAGGGTGTTGTGTGATTAGCCAATATATACTAATTTTTAGAGTTTATACTCAACTATAGAGTTGAGTTGGTTCTCCCTTTGGTAATGACCTCTAAGTAGGATTGCTAGGAAAGGGTAAGGTGACCATTAGGTGATGAAATCCTATTTGGGTATTTTCTCAAGTTATTTTTATGTTTAATTGATAAAGGTGGTTTAGTTTAGTGTGTGAAATAAGAGTGATGATATGATTGAATTACTTTGCTTTAATTTTACTATGTGAGCTAAACTTGCAAGTAATCAATGTATGTAATTATTTTTAAGCCCAAAAGAAAAATTTATTTCATTTATGAGTATATAATAGAGAGAGGAATATATAGATGCAATCAAAATAAACCCAAGTAGAGACTCAAGGGTCCCACTAGGTGAGCCAAAATGTTTCAGTGAATTTCAACTTATATTTTGAGAAAGGAAGAAAAAAACTAAATGTAGGTATGGTTGAAAAACCTATTTGATTGTGCATGAATTAAATTAGATGACTATGAAGAGATCCTCTTTGGCTTTGGAGGATTACCTAAAAATAAGACAACACTAAGAATATTTGTTTTTTAGACAAATAGTTGGGTGGATTGCCTAATGCTAGCTAAATCCTAGAAGCAAAATATTCCTTAGGGGATGTCAATCCACATGTTTCAAATAATTAATTTTATAAATAGAATGATAAAATACTTGCATCAATACTTAAACGGTACTAAAATTTAACACAAGAAAATAATTGATAAATAAATAGGCTATAAATTTTTAATATAGAAATAAACATCTTAAAACTAATGTTAAATGGGTCAAGTGTGTTTTTAAAAATTAGGTAGAGGTCTATGAATAGGTATGGATATAGAGAAATGGGTTTATTTGGGTATAAGATGGTGAAAATAACTTGTTATTTTCTACCATAATGACCATCGATAGTTGGGATGACGATCGATGGTTAAGGTGACCATCAACAATCGAGGTGACTATCAGTGATCAAAGTGACCATTAGTGATTTGATAACCCATCGATAGTTGAGATAACCATCTATGGTTATTGTGGGTAGGCTTGGGTTGATAAATATACTAATTTATGGGATCACAAGGTTGGATTTTGAGAGATGGGTTGGTGTTGGGTTAATTTTGAAATGCAAATAAAGTAAATAAATACTAGAAAACAAGTACTTATCTTGATAGAGGTTGATCTAGTAGATGGTTGAGGTGGTTGGCCTATTGGTGGAATTTGACATAATTTCATTAGAGTAACAATACTTATCTATCATCTAAGGGGTAGTGGTAAGTTTTCTTTTTTATGTGATGGTTAGATCATTATATTTTTGGATGAAGTAACCTACAAAGAAAGATCTAGATGAAAATATCTTGAATTCATAGATCAATCCATTTCACCTCCTACTCCTCTCTTCTTATAGGTAAGGAAGGATAGGTGAAATAAGACATTAACTAGGCCTTCTAATTATAGCTCACACATATAATGGCTTGTATGTAGATTTAGACAAGTTATTTTTACAAAAGCAAGGTGAAGTGGTTTACATGTTAGTGGTTAGGATGGTGGACCCTGACCATTTGTGGTTAAAGTGATTGTTGGTAGTCATCTTGATTGTTGATGGTTGAGGTCCAAGGTAAAAATGTGGTAAAAGAGTGGGTTTAGTTAGTTGGTCAAACTAACCATGGTTAGGCTCAGTTAGGTTTTAAAGGGCCTAATTGGTCCCAAGGAGGTTTTAAGGTGGTATAGGGGTGCTTTGACATTCATAATTATGATGTGTAGATTTTCAGTATCTACACCTCCCATTAATGAGGAATATCATAGTTCTCCTAGCAACTCTAAAACCTATAGTCTTATGTACTACCCATCTCCTTCTCAACTAACTAGATCCCCTCCCAAGTTTGATCCACCAAGTCCACCTCATTCACCCCCTCATATCTCTTTACTAATTGTTTATGAACCCACTATTGAACCAATCATGAGGCATAGGGATCTAGATGAGAATGAATATCTTGGATTCCATGTTCTTAGATTTAGGCCTATCAATATTGATGAAATGGAAGGATATCTTAATAAAGCCCCAAATGATGTCAAGAAATGCCTCCCAAAATTATAAGGGAAAAATGCAGTGAGTGGTGATCAGTACCTCAAGGATTTTCACAATATTATTTAATATTATGAGGTTGAGTATGAGGATGTATTCATCAAGATGTTTATGCAAATTTTAGAGGAAGATGCTCATGAATGGTTCAATTCCCTTCCCATTGTATGCACTGATTCATGGGAAGAGATGCAAAATGTTTTTAGAATTTAGTATGGTGGTAGGATTGATCCAAAGTTTCTTTTGGATGAATTTGAAAACATAAAAAAGAATCTTAATGTGTGCGTGAAAGACTTCAATACATGGTTCAATAAGACCATGATGTGACTACCTAAAAACATCAAGAATAGTGATATAACGTGCTTGATAAAATAATGTGATGCCTTTGATAAGAAGGTTGTGTGTTACTTGAGGGACAAGGCTCACACTAACCTATAGTTGGCATTCAATATGGCCATCTAAATTAATAATAACATAAAGGCTATGGGAAATCCCAAGAATAAGTGGGATATGTAAAATTGGTCAATCCAAAAAAGGCATAGTCCATAAAGATAACCAACCTTCAAGATACTATTAAAACTTTGGCCTCTACAATCAAATAAATGTCATACAATTTAGTTAGAGTTGAAAAGGGGGTCACTCATGCACCTGCCAATCAAGAGAGGGCTCCAAATCTAAATTAAGCATAAGAAAATCTTACTTTCCACCATCAAGATAATGATAGAGGGAAGAGGCCTACACATGAAGAAATAATAGATAGAAAATAGAATAAAGGGGATGGAAAAGAAGTGTTTGATTCTCTAGATGCCAAGGTGAATGTTACACATTATGACATTGATATTGATTGGTATGAAAAGTGTTTCCTTCCACATCCCCCATGTGATATAGCTGAACCAATTGTTGAATATGCAAATGAACTTGAGTCTTCATCATTTGATGATGAGATATTGATGCTCAATTGTCATAACCCCCAAAGTGAGATGACTACCTCCATGGAATTGTTGAGTGCTACTATTAGTGATCAATTTTGATGTGTAGTTAAAAAATTAAGTGCCCCAACTCCTAAATTTGATTGTGATGTTAATATGGCACAAGCAAATGAATTTCCCATTCATTATTTCAAATTTTTACATTCCATGATGATTAATAAATATGATGAGGGAATTCCATTAATTGAGGACATACAAATTCTAATCAATACAACAATTACCAAGGAGAATGAGTATCATTTGAGAAGCAAATATCATGTTGTTACTCCTCAAGACACTATACCTATAAATACAAAGGAATGTGATGATAATAAGGATACTAAGAAAAGTATATTAGTCCCTAAATATTTGAATATATCACCTGTGTCCTGAGATTCTAAGCTTAGAGGTACTCCAACCAAGAATAGAGTACCCATATTGTCTAGTATCCCTAAAGGTGATAATGAGTGTAAATAAAGTCCACCTTTGAAGGCCATTATTAAATATTTTAGTCCATTCCAACCTACTCCACTTCAGACCTTGAGTGACTATATTCTATCTAAAGATATTGTTACCCTTCCACTAGATACTCCTCTTCCTCAGTATAGCATAAGTGATATGGCCCAGGTGTTGAGACAATTGAAAATCACTTTACCACTTATTGAATTACTAAGAATACCTAAACATTGGAAGATAGAATTTGAGTACTTATAATTTGGTGAAAGGTTAGCTATAAATGAAATTAAGCTACCCCAAATACTCCTAAAAGGTGATGAAGAAGTAGAAGAGGTCATTGAACCTACTTCACAAGTTTATTTGGGGACTACACTTGTAGAAAGTCAGCTAAATGTAGATCCATTTTATACAACCCTATTAATCAATGGTTTGATTATTCATAATTACATGTTTGACTCTAGTGCTTCTTGTAATGTGATGCCCTTGGGTGTCCTCAATGAGCTTAGAATTAATATTACATCAGCATTTGAAAAGTGTTATATTTTAGACTCATGAGAGGTTCTAGTTGTTGGACAAGTCAAAGGGTTGGTATTATAGTTGGCAGTGCATCTAGGTAAGTATTTGAATATGGATATGGTAGTTGTGGACCACCAACCTAAGTGGGGGATGTTGTTGTTATGTAAATGGGCTACTAGCATTGGTGAAAGTGTACTGATGGACTTATCTTATACTACCATTCTATTAGAGGGTAAGATGGTCAAGATTTATACAAACCTTAAGATGTTACATGTAATTTAAGATCCAAAGTGTGCTCTTAATGAAGTGTTTTACATAGATGTTGAATTGGGAAAATTTATTGGAAATGTTGATATTAGTGAACATGTTGTTCTTAATGTTAAACCTGATAAAGAAAATGGATTTTGGAAGATGTGCTTTGATGGGGATTGCTCCAATCTTATAAATGAAGTTGGGGTTGTTTTATATGCCCCTCATAGTAAATGTTTCATGTTTTATTTTTAGTTGTCCTTTGAGTGCATGAATAATATTACTGAGTATGAGGCATTCTTGCTTGGTATAAGGATTGTCCATGAATATGGAATTAAAATTTTGATTGTCAAGGGTAATTCTAAACTAGTGGTTAAATAGGTCCCTAATGTTTATGCCATCAATAAAAAAAGGTTGAAATAATATCAAAATGTTGTTTGGGATTTACTTTAATTTTTTTATGCATTCAATATTTTTTACCATGATAAAAGTTTCAACTAAGAGGTTGACAAACTTGTAGGGTTAGGTGCTCAATTTGATATTAAAGATATGAGCCATAATTGTCAGTAATAAGTGGAGGTGCTTATTCAGCCTTCAATCCTAGATAATGTTCATCATTGGTAGATCTTTGATAATGACAAAAAAATGAA
This sequence comes from Torreya grandis, assembly GCA_037957365.1. Taxonomy (NCBI): domain Eukaryota; kingdom Viridiplantae; phylum Streptophyta; class Pinopsida; order Cupressales; family Taxaceae; genus Torreya; species Torreya grandis. Next base: position 778,066 of record JARHVA010004559.1, on the reverse strand, counting down.
TATGTTTATAAATTGTGAAGTTAAGTTCCATAATCAACTCATAGACTTGGAATCTATGTTTTAGTTTTATGATAGGAAATAAACCTTATTTGGGAAAGACATTATTCATCTAAATAAAAACATGCTTCCAAAGGGATTTGTAAGTTTAGAAGCATCTTTTGATGGACCTGATAGAATCAAATTAAGAGATTCATTTATCTCAAAATATGTGATTGAGTATGACTTGGGTTCTCATGAGAATCCGAGAAAGGTTTGGAAGGGTACTCACCTAAGTGAAATTGAGAAATAAGATTACATGTATCTACTAAGGAAGTATCAAGATTATCTATCATGGTCTTATTTTGAGCTAAAAGTGTATAGGGAATACTTATTTTAGAATTTCATCCTATTACAACCTGATAGCAAGCCTTTTAGGTAGAAATATAGACCCATTAACACCATATTATCCATGAAATTGAGGGATGAATTAAATAAGTTGAGGGATGGTGGAATCATTTAGCCCATCAGGTACTCATCATGGGTTGTGAACTTAGTACCTATGCAAAAGAAGAATAGTGACATCTACTTGTGTGTGGATTTCCAAAATTTGAACAAGGATTCTTCAAAAGATAATTATCCCCTACCCAATATGGAGAATCTACTAAAAAGTGTTATTGGATCAAAGATGTTGTCCACATTAGATGAATTCTCAAGGTACAACCAGGTTGTGGTGAAGGAAGCTGAGAGATTCAAGACTATGTTCATAATGCCTTAGGACACATATGTGTATGTGAGGATGCCTTTTAGGTTGATGAATACTGGTGCAATGTTTCAATGAGCTATGGACATCAATTTTTAGGGATAATTAACCAGTTCATTACTATGTATTAGGATGATATTATTGTATACTCCAAGACTAGAGAAGAACATTTAGAGATTCTAGAGTAGGTGTTGATTAGATGTAGGTAGTTTAACATTTCACTTAATCTAAAGAAGTACCACTTTGGAGTATAAAATCCAAAGTTTTTAGGACATAATTTCCAAGGATGGTGTTATGATTGACCTTAGAAGGGTTGAATCTATTGACAAAGTACGTATTCTACAATCCAAAAAAGTAATTCACTCTTTCTTTGGACAAATTAACTTCGTAAGGAGTTTTGTGTCCATTTTCAAAGATATTAATTTTCATATTACTTTCATGTTGAAAAAGGACCAGACCATCAAATGGGAGGAGAAGGTCATGCAAGCATTCAATGACATCAAGGGAGTTTTAAAGTCTTCTCCTATCTTGGTCAGCCCTAATTACACAAAGCCATTCTAGATATTCTCTTTTGCATCATATAGTACTATTTATTTTATTCTATTGAAAAATAATGAAGACAATCATAAGTAGCCCATAATTTTCTTTAGCAAATCTATGCAACATCTTAAACTAAATTATACCATTATGGAAAATCAAGCCTTCACTCTCTTAAAGGCTATTAAAATATGTAGGACTTATATTCTGAGTTTAAATATTGTTAATTATGTCCCACAAACCATGGTGAAGGACATCTTGATTTAGACTTAAGTATCTAGTAAGAGATGTAGGTGGGTCAACAAGTTATAGAGTATGACATGGATATTTATATCACCAAGTTAGTAAGAGGGATGGGTCTAGCCAAGATTATGGTTGAGACTAATTTTCAAGCTGTTGAGGTAAAAACTATTTTTTTTAATGTTGATGATTCATTGAGTCAATTTAACATATCTTCATGGTATAGAGATATTGTTTACTACTTAAAAAATCTGAACTATCCCACTGACTTGGACAAGAATCAAAGAAATCTCAAACTTATTTCTCAAAAATATCTCTTAACTAAGAATGATCTTGAATGGAAGAATCTAAATGGGGTTGTCCTAAGATGTATGCTAGAAGAATAGTCCACTGACCTGATTGAAAACTTCCATAGTGGATTATGTGGTGGTCATTTTTCACCTAAGGTAACATCTCATAAAATATTGAGAGCTAGTTATTGGTGGCCATAATGTTTTAAGGATGTTGCTCAAAAGTTATAAAGTGTGAGAAGTGTCCATGCTTTGTTGCGAGGATGAAAGATTCAAGTTCTCTTCCCTTATATATTTTGATGATTGAAGGCCCATTTAGACAATGGGGAATGGATTTCATTGAAGAAATTATTGATTTTTCAAACATTGGACATAGATGGATACTAGTTGTAACTGACTACTTCATAAAATGGGATGAAGTGGTCCCTACAAAGAAATTAACAAACTAAGTAGTAATAGATTTTTTATTGAATTATATTATTTAAAAATTTGGTGTACTTGTCAAGATAATTATTTATAATGCCATGAGCTTAAAATCCAAACCTTTAGTGGCATTATCTAAAGAGTATGGGATTGAATTGACCTATGTTTCTAATTACAACCCTTAGGGGAATGGGCAAGTAGAATCTAGTAACAAAAACTTACTCAAAATCATTAAACAAACTTTGGAAAAAAACAAACTTAAGTGGGGTGAATAAAGTTTTCCTTATGGGATAATAGGATCATGACTAAGAGAGATATAGGAAAAATCCCTTTTGAGCTTGTTTATAGAGCTCAAGAAGTTATGCTTATGAATTTAGAGTTGTCAACCTATCAACTCATGTATTAATTAGAGGAGGATGAGAAAATCAACCAATAAAAAATTAGGATGAAATAGATTATTGAGTTTGATGAAGTTCAAAGACAAGCTCATGAAAAAAACCTCAAGTTTAAGGAAAATCTAAAGAAGATATTTGATAAGAAGTTCACTCGAAGAACCTTCCAAGTTAGTGATCTGGATCTATTTTGGGATAACATGCATGAGGAAAAGGGAAAGCATGGAAAATTTGATGCCTTGTGTATGGGTCCCTATTCTATTGACTACTAGATTAGGGGGCATACTTTCTTCTTGAGAGACCTAGATGTTTAAATACTAGAGCTTCTAGTTAATGGTATAAATTTAAAACACTTCCTTGATTGAGTCCATCTATAATTATGTACATAATTATGTAGTGTTTTGTATTTATATTATTTTTTTGGTTTATCATCCCTTTACTTTGGGCCTTATTTCTATAGTTTCCTTTTGTGTTTCTATCATGTGTTCATTTTCAAATCCTCTTGATCTATTTTTGTCAAGTTTTCCATGTTTTGATGAGTCTTCATGGATGTTTGTTGGAAATTATTAAGTCTTGAATCTAACCCAATGGATTGGCACCTAATATTATGTTTTGGGGTTAATTACACACCCTTAGGGGTATAAATCCTTTGGTATGAGCTAGTGTGATGCAGGAGCATCTTGGAATGCTCATAAATGGTCTAGAAGGTGTCTCAAGTGGGTGCAAATTTGACTTTGAATTTGAATTTTAATTAGTTTTATCACCAAAAGGGAATTTCAAATTTTTAAGACATATTTTTGGGTCTAAGTGATTATATATGATGTGTAATTGATGAAAAACATTATAAATGACCTTGATGGTCTCTTGAAAGACCAAAAAAGTGGATTTGAATATATTTAGAAAATATAGTGTGAGGTGGCAATCCACCACCCTACGTAAGTATATGAGTATTGAGAGTTTCTTGAAGTTTATTAAATAAAAAAACCATTATATATATTGATTTAGGAGTTTTTGATTATATATAAAGTATAGATAGTGTGGTTTAGTTCAAAGGAGGAGGTTGGATGAGACAGGGTAGACCATGTTAATGGGGAAGAAGGGAGGTCTGCTAAAACAATATTTAGGCCTGTATGAGTCCTTTGTAATGATGAATAGTTTCATATAAATAGTAATGGTGTATGGTTTGAAAATATTTTATTATCTCATTTATGATTCATTTTAAGAGACAAGATTAGATAACTTGGTAATATTCATGTTTCAATATGATGTGGAAATGAATTAGCAGGCTCTATGTTTTTCATATTCTATACATGCACAGTGGATAAAGTGGTAAGGCTCATATGTGAATTGATTACTCTTGATACATGTTTGGTAAGCTTATTTAAATATTTTATTGATATTTTATGTTGATGAAACACATACTGCTCATAAAAATATTTGTGTAATCCTGCATACTCTGTATATACATTATACAAATATGAATGTATCTCCTTGTGAGAAGGATAAGTGTGGAGATAAATGGATCATGTCAAAATGGTTTATATAAGTGTTTTTTTAAATTCATTAAAGGTTTTTGTTAACTCTTAATTATTTTAGAGTCAACAAATGTTTCCTAAACATGCCTAGACTTGTAACTAACCTTGTTGCATACCCTGTCATGGGAGAGGTTCATTAGAAAGGTCATGTAGAAGCAAAATAATTGGTATATAATAGAAGGGATAGGTTTATGAGATAATTATAATGATCATTTGTGTTGTATTATGTTAAACATCATTAATATAATGACAAGAGTTTAAGACAATGAACAAAAGACCCTGTAGACTGTGTGTTTCAATGTAGTGCAAGAAGTGTGCATGATTCGAGAGAGATTGACTATGAATGTTATTTTAGAAGATATTTCAGAGTGATATAAACCATATATGAGTATTAAGGGATGTGATAAAACCTATGAAGTTTTATAAAATTATAAGGAGATAAATATATATGTTCATAGCCTTATTTTGAAATATATGGGTAGATTGTTTTGGAAAGACACTGTGAAAATAATGTTTGAGTCTAAAAGAGGATTGGCCCAAGAGTTATAGAGTTTAAGGAAGGTGGATAATGGTGTAATAGACCCTAAACAAATATTTTTAAGTCTTTAAAATAACCAAGATTCAAATAAATCTAAAAATTTACCTCTTAGCCTAAGACAGAGTTTTAAAACCCTAAACAAGGGTTTATGCCATAACTTTATCTTTGACCATCAAAAGGTGACAAAATTTTGTCAAGATCTTGGTATCACTGTATGAAAATATATTTTAAGGATTTAAGTTTTTTTTGTACATTTTCATACTGTGGTGAAGGACTATGTGTCCAAGGGTTAGATAATGGCCTGATATGCCTAAATAGGGAATGAAAAGAGGTTTGAAAAGTGGCTCAAAGGATGATTAAAGGTTTGATATTTTATGGATATATATTAATAAATAGAGGGTATATTATTTAATACTTGGTTTTACCATATGATTCTATACTTTTTCATATAGATAAGGAAACCTTGAAAATAGGGGTACTAGATAACCTGTCCAAATTAGTGAAAGTTGTGAATAAGGAGCATAATGTCATGAATGGTTGTCTAAGATGAATAATGAGTTTGAAAAGAGAGGAATGAAGATTATATTGATGTTTTAAAACATTATTGGAGTCCTAATTGATAATTTATGTGGTTTTGACCTAAAGAGAGAACCTTAAGCCTAGATTTGAGAATTTGATTGTAAAGAAACATAGAGAATTGAAAAGTATGATTTTCATGAATGAAAATACCTTGTTTATAGACCCTAAAGATAGAGAATAATAGTTATCAAATTTTATTAAGATTATAATTCTAAAATTTGCATAGACAGAGAATTTTATTGGTAAGAGTGAGTAAATACAGGTAAAGGATAATAGAAGGAGCAAAGTTTTGGAAAGAAAATTAATTTAGTTAAGCATCATTTGGTATTATAGACATCTTAATGCTTTGGGGAATGTAAATACATTATTAGGTAATCAAGAAAAGATTCTTATTAGATGACATAGTAAGAAGGTATTTTGATAAAGGTATGATATCTTTTATGGTTGATTTATTTGATTTGAATGTATGGCTGATAGAAAATAGTAAGTATTATGGTGGTAGACTTGAAATAGAAAAGTTATTAACAAGCTCAAGAAGAGAGAAGATCATAAGTAGAGCTCAAAGAAGAGAAGGTAGTCCTAGAGTGAAGGACAAGATGTTGAAAGGCCCACATGAGGTCTAAGATAGAAATTTCCAAATTTGAACCAAAGGAAATGATCCAAGTGAGACCAAAATAAGGAGAATAATGTGCCCAAGTGTGGTACTCAAGGTGAAGATGGAAAAAGAGATAGAAAGGAAAGTGAAAGATAGATTTAAGCATGAAAGCCACAAAGAGAAGATGGTTTATGAAGACACCAAGAAGAATATTGAAATAGAGAGGGAAATGGTAGGGATGAGGTAGCAAATGGATGAGATGTTGATTACGATTGAATAGATAACATATTTTGTGAACCCACATCTTGGATTGGTCATGATAAGGAATCTAATCAAATGGCCAATTAAGAAACTAGTGGAAAGGAGAAGAATATAAAAGAAGAAGGATAAGGAGGCAATCAAGTCTCATGTTTTGAAATCTAATTTTATTTTGATGTGTGAATGCAGGTTTTAAAGATGAAGAGAAGGAAGAGATAGTTGAGCCCATTAATAGGCTCAAGAGATAAGAAAAAGAGGCATATGACCAAGTGATGATTAAAAGGAGTTAAGATGAATAAGATACTCAAGGTAGAGTCATGTTGATGGAATAAGAACAAATAGGTCAACCATTTTGGAATAAAGATAACATGAAGAAGGAAGAGATCCTCACTCAAGAGGAAGCAAGTGAAGCTAAAGGAGAAATGGGAAAATATAATAAGGAAAGGTATGAGGCATATTCAAGTTTATATGAATATTTGATGCAAGAATATGTATTTGATCCTCATCAAATGTATAAATAAATTGTTAATGAGTTTACCAAGGAAAGCATAGACTTATGGAATATAGTAGTAGTGTCTAAGATAAGAGAATTAATGAAGGTGAGGAGGAGTCAAGCATATCAAGGTACTCCTCAAGATGAAGTTATAGCTATTGAGTTTAAGGTATAGGTGGAAGATGAATGAGAAGTCATGCAAGGATAGAAGCAATATGTATTGATAGATAATGAAAAGAAGAGTGAATCATATAAAGAACATGAAGGTGCTTGGAAGTAAGAAAAATAAGTACACAAAGAGGGAATATGGATAATGGCTCAAGGGAAAAAGAAATAATATGTTTTCTTTAATGAGTTGTTGTATTTTGTAGGTACAACATAGAGGAGTATAACAAGAGGAAAAACAAAGTACAAGTGTGGCAGTCAAGAGCACACACACCCATATGAGTGTTTGAAGGAAGAAGAAGAAAATTGGTGTCAATATTTTTATCCCCTTGGGATTATAATGTAGGGGCATATTGGAATGCTCACAAATGGTATAGAAGGTGTCTTAAGTGGGTGAAAAATTGAGTTTGAATTATTTTTCCCACCAAAAGGGAATTTCAAATTTTCATGATGTATTTTTGTGTCTAAATGAGTATAGATGATGTGTAATTAATGAAAAACGTTGTAAATAACCTTGATGGTCTCTTGAAAGACCCAAAAAGTGGATTTGAATATATTTAGAAAATATAGTGTGAGGTGGAAGTCCACCACCCTATATGAGTCTAGGATTATTAAAAGTTTTTTGAAGTTTATTGAATCAAGAAACCATTATGGATATTTATTTAATATTTTTTCATTATATATAAAGTATAGATAGTGTGCTTTATTTCAAAGGAAGAGGTTGGATGAGACAGGGAAGACCATGTTAATGGGGAAGAAGGGAGGTTTGTTAAAACAATATTAAGGACTGTATGAGTCCTTTGTAATGATGAACAATTTCATATAAATATAAATGGTGTTTGGTTTGAAAATATGTTATTATATCATTTATGATTCATCTAAAGGGACAAAATTAGTTAACTTGGTGATATTGATGTTTCAATATGATGTGGAAATGAATTAGCAGGCTCTGTGTTTTTCATATTCTGTACATCCACAGTGGAGAAAGTGGTAAGCCTCATATGGGCATTGATTAATATTGATACATGTTTGGTAATTTGATTGAAATAATTTCTTGATATGTTATGTTGATGAAACACACACTAATCATAAAAATATTATTGTAATCTTGCATACTCTTATAGATATTATAAAAATTTGAATGTACCTCCTTGTGATAAGGATAAGCATGGAGATGAATGGATCATGTGAAAATGGTTTATATAAGTTTGTTTTTAATTACTATATGGTTCTTGTCAACCCTTTATTATTTTAGATTAAACAAACATTTCCTAAACATTCCTAGACCTGTAACTAACCTTGTTGCATACCCTGTCATGGGAGAGGTTCATTAGAAAGGTCAAGTAGAGGCATAAGAATTGGTATATAATAGAATGGATAGGTTTATGAGATAATTTCAATGCTAATTTTTGTTGTATAGGGTGAAAATTCATTAATATAAAAATATTTTAAGATGGTGAATGAAAGACCTTGCAAACTATGTGTTTCAATGTAGTGCAAGAAGTGTGCATGATTCAAGAAAGATTGACTATGAATGTTATTTTAGAAGAGATTGTAGAGTGATATAGACCTTATGGGTGTATAAATGGATGTTATATAACATATGGATTTTCATAAAACAATAAGGAGATAAATATATATGTTCATAACCCTATTTTGAAATATATAGGTAGACTATTTTGGAAAGACACTATGAAAATAATGTTTTGAGTCTGAAAGAGGATTGGCCAAGATGTTATAGAGTTTAAAGAAGGTGGAGAATGGTCTAATAGACCCTAAACCAGTATTTTAAAGTCTTAAAAACTACAAAGACTCAAATAAATCTAAAAATTTACCTCTCAGCGTGAGATAGAGTTTCAAAACCCTAAACAAGGGTTTATGCCATTATTTTATCTTTAACTATCAAAAGGTGACAAAAATTGGTGATGATCTTGGTCTCAGTGTATGAAAATATATTTTTAGGGTTTATGGTTTTTGTTGAACATTTCCTTATTATGGTGAAGGATTGTGTGTCCAAGGGTCAGATAATGGCCTAATAGGCCTAAATACAAAATGAAAAAAGGTTGGAAAGTGGTTTAAAGGATGAGCAAAGGCCTAAGATTTTATTGATAGATAGTATTAAATAGAGGGTATATAATTTAATATTTGGTTATACCATATGCTTCTATACTTGTTCATATAGATAAATAACCTTGAAAATAGGGCTATTAGATACCCTATCCAAACTAGTGAAAGTTGTGAATAAGGAGGATACTACCATGAATGGTTATCTAAGATGAATAATGAGTTTAAAAAGATAGTAATGAAGATTATATTTATGTTTGAAAACTTTATTGGAGTCCTAGTTGATAGGTTATGTGATTTTGACCTAAAGAGAGAACCTTAAGCCTAATTTTAAGAATTTGATTATAAATAAACACATAGAATTTAAAATTATGATTTGCATGAATGAGAATTACTTGTGTACAGACCCTCAAGATAGAGAATAAGAGTTATTAAAGTTGATTAAGAGGATAATTGTGAAATTTTCATAGAAGGAGAAGTTTATTGGTGATAGTGAGTAAATACAGATGAAGGATAATAAAAGGAGCAAAGTTTTAGAAATAAAAGTGATTTATCTCACATCATAGTGTTAGTGCCCAAAATTGCATTAAATCAATTAATCCCTCATCAAGTGAAAATGTCTAAGTCCAATCTTAGTCAAGTATAGATGACTAAGTCCTTATCCTAATTTTTGACTTCAAATGTTTACTCCAAGGACAGGTTCATGTTAAAATTGGCTAAGTCTTAATTCGGTCTTTACTTAATGCGTATAAATCCTTAGGGTTTTTTAGATTTTTGTCAGGACATTTTTCCAAATGGAAATAAGTCTTTGGACTTTTTATTCATGCAAAAATTCCAAAGACTTATTTCCATCAAGCAAATTACTCATGAAAAAAATCCTGAAAGAATTATGAAGTTTCAAAAAAAGTGTAAAGTCTTATTTTATTTTGACCAAAATATTTATACAAAAAACATGAAGGATGTCCATAGAAAAAGGTCCAAAGGTTTATTTCCTTTGGGCATTTTCCCCACACAAAATTTTTGAAAGAATTGCATTATTTCAATAAAATTTAAAGTCCTTATTTATTTTGGAATTTTTTCTATGGTAAAAATTTGGAAGAGCACTTACCCTTTGGGCATTTTGCCCACACAAAAATCCCAACAAAAGTCATTTTATTTGGCAAAAGTGTAAAGTCATTTCCTTCAGCAAAATGTTAAGTCCAATTTATTTGAGGAAATTATTTCAATCAAAATGTCTGAAACAATTGTCTTGACAAAGATGCAAATGCCAAATACTCAATTCCTTTGGAAAAAATGCAAAGACCAATTTCTTTGGGGATATTATTTCAGATAAGATGTCCAAAAAAATTGTCTTGATGAAGATGAAAATTTGAAGGCTATATTCTTATGGGTATTTTATTTGTGACAAAAGGTATGATAAAGTTCAAATCTATCTAGAAAAGTGTGAATTCAAAATTCTTTAGTGAAATTGTCTTATACATTTTGTCCAAGACAATTATCTTGATAGAATGCTAAAGATAGATTGTTGTAAAGAAATGTTGTAGAATAAAAGTCCCAAAGACCAAAGGCTGAATGAAAGCAGAAGTTCCAAAGATAAAAAGTTTGCAACAACTATTACCAAATACATAAATGTCAAAGATATAAATTCCATAGATAAAAAGTCTAGGTGACCAAAATCTCTAAATAAATTCACTTGAATTGCATAAGCATTGTGTTTATGGGGCATGATTAAAATTTGAGCAGGTTCATGCCGATCACTAGTATATATTGAAGTGTATAAATCTTGATCAATGATATGTATAAAGCCAATGTTTCAAACAAAATCATAGGATGAGAAATATGGTGACAAGTTTCACCATTATAATATCCCTATCAGAGATCTAATGGTGAGTAAAATAGGTCAAAAGGTTAAGAAGCATAAGGTACCACCATGTGGTGCAATGGTGTTCAAATCAATATAGACTATTTTCAAGGAACAATTCATGCTCAATATCATGGTTTTCAATTTGAATATGAATTTTTTATTGTATGAAAATATCCACTGATGTGAGGCCATAGTTGAAAATTTAATGCATGGTCATAGGCTAAAGATTGAGCATGTTCCTAGAGATCGATGGTATGCATTCAAGTTTACACAATCTGATCTACAATGTATAATAAGTAAATACCTTTCAATAAAACCTATAATGAATTAAATATTTCCATTTATAAATATTTAGTTATCTTGACAAGAATAATATAGTAGGATGTAGACTGCCTATGGAGTTGCTAAGTTGCATTATTTTGGTATAAGACATATAGACAACCAATGGTGTTTGATCCTTTAGATCAAGATCAATGGCATGAATTTTCTCAAGTGAGAAAATCCAATGGTAAAATACAATATGAAATATTAAATTGGCTCAAAAAAAATAAGAAAATAACACATTATTAGGTTAGATCTAGTGAAATAACCTAGTCAATTGTTAGCCTTGCAATTGCCTGATTGAATCCAATGTAGCAGCTCGTGAAGTGATCTATGAATGAACAAGAAGTCTAAACACATATGGAGACAAGTAATGTTGTTATTAGTGTAAGTAAAATATATTAGTGAGTATACATGACATGGTGAGGCCACATAGGCATGCACAACACATCCAAGGATCTTATGTAGGTATTAACAAGGCTTTCACTATTGACAGCAGGTTGCCTTAGCAAATTTAAAAATGAGGCATAATAACCCTGAGGTTAAAAATAATGTATTTTTTGCATTAATAAAATATTTGAGGTAATCCCTACAAGGCTAGATGTGAAAAATCAAAAATGCAAAAAACAAGTTGGAGCCAAAAGTAAAAAGTTAAAATTGGCCTAAGTGTTTCACATTATTTTATTGGTGTGCTTATTCCTCCATGAGCAAGGAATTATAGGCTTGAAAATACAAGGCGGGATACTATAAATAAGATAATTTATATGGGAATGGATTGATAATATTCCAAATAAATCATGTCAAAATCAGGTTGTTTCATGGCATGCATGAGAGGGAGGGCATCTATCTAGAAGTTTCCATCTATGCAGGAAAGCGGTCTAAAGCATCCCTTGACAGTTTTACATAAAGACAATGTTTATTTGTACCTTTACCATGAATATTCTCCTTTCATATAATGTAAAAGTTATCTCCCACCATTAAACCAAAATTTTATTGTAAATCTTCATCATTCTTTGTAGAGGCAGTTAGAACATTATTTTTTCTTGCAAATAGATGAAGATTTTAGGCATGATGAGGGAATATTTTTCTAGATGGAAAAATATTGGTGGAATTGAAAGTTTATTTTTCAATTTTGTAAGTTGTGACCCATAGTTATATATCTAAAAATTTATAAATAGAGGATTTCTCTATTCAGGGGTTGGTTGGCTATTGTGGTTGTTGTTGTTAGTCATTATTTTGGGTGTCTATTTCCTCTGAGTCTAGGTTATGTAAAAAAATTTATGGGATCAATTTTTGTGTGTATATATTATCTCCCTTGATAAGGTGGATGTAGTTTTACAACCATTGGTGAGTTTTGAGAGCATCTTTATGTCTTCGTTATCAAAAGAGCAATTTCACCATTCTTGTCCCCATGGAAACATTTTGAGATGATGATGTGTATAATATTTATTTTAAAGTTAATGAAAATAATTATGTTTATTTGTTATTTCCTATAGATGAAGTGTAGTGACATGTTTTTTAATAATTGATGATTGGACATTTGGGTTTGTGCTCACTACTAGTTGTCATTTTAAGCATAAATTTAGATTATAAACTCTTTCTACATTTCTTCAAGGTGGGTTGTTAAATAACTTATTAGGGAACCCTAGGTTTATGGATTTGATAAAGAAAAGCATTTGAAAGACTAGTTTTAGTGTATGTTCTAGTCTCTCAGGAATCATTTGGTATTCAGCATTATCTTGTATTTAAAGTTTTTATATGCATCTTTTCTAAGGAATATTGTCTTGAAATATTGTAAGACACCCTAATGTTTGGAATCCACCAACATTCCATCCTCCATTTTATAATTATCTAACTATTCTACCCTATCTTACCCTAAAAATAATACACCCTTTGCATACTATAATTGTTATTACCTATATACTTGTAAATGTTGTATACTTAACATGTGTCTACATTTTGTGTTTTGAAGCATAGTATTATAGATTTCCATTGGAACCCTATTGTTGAATATTTTATAGAATGAATATTAAATTTATTTCCTCATCTATCTTTAATAGATTGTATATGACTTAGATAATTTGTGCATTTCATGTGATAACCCTTCATGGGTGAAGTGTGCAAACTTGGTTATGCCCTTGTCATATTTGTTCCTTATACCAAAAATCCCCATGGAGGTTGAATTATACAATATCTCCATGTGAGAAAGCTACCTCGTATGTACTCTCACCTTGGTTTAGGTAAAGACAAAATTAGAAATGAGATGACCATAACCTTTTTAGGTGCATCTCAATCATTTTCTATGTTTGGTCCATTCTAGATGCCAAGCCCTTCCCTGAATATAACATACTAGTGGGTTTTTCACATTTATTTTCCATTTTATTTAAGTGTGCAAGGCTAAACATAAGAGATGTAAATCTAGGAACCAACACTCTTTCTACAAATTTGAAACTTATAGTCATGTGTATTACCTAGCTCCTTCTCAGCTAGTTGAATCTCCTCCCAAGTTTGATCCACCAAGTCCACCTCATTCACCCCCTCATATTTATTTTCTAGTTGTTCATGAACCCATTATTGAACCAATCATAAAGTGTAGGATATAGATGAGAATAAACATCTTACATTCTATTTTCCTGGATTCAATCCTATTAATTTCAATGAAATAGAAGGCTATCCTAATGAAGTCCCAAATCAAGTCAGGAAATACCTCCAAAAATTCCAAGGGAATAATGCATTGAGTGGTGATCAACACCTAAGGTATTTTCCCAATATAATTGAAGATTATGAAGTTGAATATGAGGATGTATGCATCAATATATTTGTGCACACACTAGAGTAAAATGCATTTGAATGGTTTAAACCCTTCCCACCAGATGCATCGATTCATGGGAAGAGATGTAGATTATTTTTATAATTCAATATGGTGCTAGGATTAATGAAAGGTTTCTTTTGGTTGAGTTTTAAAACATCAAAATTAATCCTAATGAGTGTGTATAATACTTTAATACATGGTTCAATAAGACCATGATGTGGCTACCTAAAACCATTAGGCCTATTGATATAGTGTGCTTGATAAAATATTATGATGCCTTTGATAATAAGGTTGTGTACTACTTGAGGGACAAGGCTCTCACTAACCTATGGTTGGTATTCAATGTGGCCATCAAAATTGAGAATAACATAAAGGCTATGGGAAAGCCCATGAAAAATCAAGCTAATGTAGAATTGGTCAATCTAGAAAACGCATAGTCCACAAAGACATTCAAACTTAAGGAGATGGTTATAACATTGGCATCTATTATCAAATAATTGTCATGCAAGTTGGCTAGAGCTAAAAAGGGGATCCCTCATGCATCTTCTAGTTAAGACAGGGCTCTAAATCTCAATAAAGCATAAAGAAGGCCTACTTTCCACCATAGAGATAATGATAGAAGGAAGAGGCCTACACATAAAGAAAGAATAGATAGAAATTAGACCATAGGGGCTGGAAAAGAAGTTCCTAATCCTTTAAATACTAAGGTGAATGTTTTATATTATGACATTGATATTGATTAATGTGATAAGTGCTTCATACCACATCCTCTATGTGATATAGCTAGATTGATTACTGAATATATAGGTGAACTTGAGTATACATAATTTGATGATGAGATATTGATTTTAAATTGATAGAGCCCCTAAAGTGAGATGACTACCTCCATGGAATTGTTGAGTACTACTACTATTAATCAATTTTGGAGTGCAGTTGAAAAATTAAGTATCCTAACTCCTGAATTTGATTATGATGTTAATATGGCACAAGCATATTAATTTCCCATTCATGATTTTGATTTATTACACTCCATTATGATTAATAAATACAATGGGATAATTACATCAATTGAGGATAGGCAAGTGCTAATCAATGTAGTAATTACCCAAAAAGAGTATCACTTAAGAATCAAATATCAAGCTACTGCTCCTCAATGCACTACCCCTACAAATCCAAAGGTAGGGGATGTTAATAAGGATGATAATAAGACTAAAACAATCCCTAAATATTCTAATATAGCACATGTGTTTTAAGTTATTAAGCCTAGAGGTGCTCTAGCCAAGAATAGAGTACCCATATTGTCTAGTATCCCTAAGGTTGCTAATGAGTGTAAATAAAATTCACCTTTGAAGGATACTATTAAAGATGTTAATCCACCCCAGCCTAATCCACTTCAGTCCTTGAGTAACTATATTTTAGATAAAGGTATTGTTACCCCTCCACCAAATACTCTTCCTCAGTATAGCATATGTGATATGGCCCAGGTGTTGAGCCAACTAAAAATCATTATCACACTTGTTAAATTACTAAGAATACATGAACATGGGAAGAGATCATTTGGGTACTTGGAATTTGGTTAAAGGTTAGCTATGAATGAAATTGAGTTACCCCAAATACCCCTATAAAGTGATGAAGTAGAAGAGGTTGTTGAACCCATATTAGAGGTCTATTTTGAGACTACACTTGTAAAAATTTAGCTAACTGTAGATCCATTTTATAGAACCCTATTGATCAATGGTCTAATTATTCACAGCCACATGTTTAACTTTGGTGCTTCTTACAATGAGATGCCTTTAGGTGTCTTTAATGATCTTAGAGTTAAGATTACATCATACTTTGGAAAGTGTTATGCCATGGACTCATGAGAGGTTCTAATTGTTGGAAAAGTTAAAGGGTTAGTGGTATAGTTGGTAGTGCATCCAAGTAAGTATTTAAACATGGACATGGTAGTTTTGGACTACCCATCTGAGTGGGGGTTTCTACTATCATGTAAATAGGCTACTTGCATGGGTGGAAGTGTACAGATGGACTTATCTTATAGTGCCATTCTCTTATAGGGTAAGATGGTCAAGATTTATAGAGAGCCAAAGATGTTGCATGTAATTGAAGATCCAAAGCATGCTCTTAATAAAATTTTGTACATGGATGTTGAATTGGGAAATTTTTTTGGGAATGTTGATATTAGTGAAAAACTTGCTATTCTTGATGTTAAACATGGAAAAGAAAATACATCTTGGAATATGTGCTTTGATGGGGCTTACTCCTATCTTATAAATGGAGCTAAGGTTATTTTATATGGCCATAATAGTAAATTTTTCATCTAATTTTTTCAATTATCCTTTGAGTGAATAATACTACTAAGTATGAGGCACTCTTACTTGGTTTAAGGATTTCCTATGGATACAAAATTAAAATTTTGATTATTAAGGGTGATTTTGAGCTAGTGGTTAAGCATGTCCATAATGCTTATGCCACCAAGAAAAAAATGTTGAAATAATATCAAAATGTTGTTTGGGATTTACTTGAATTTTTTGATGCATTCAATCCTTTTTACCATGATAGAAGTTTCAACGAATAAGCCGATAGACTTGCAAGGTTACATTCTCAGTTTGATATTATAGATATGATCCCTCATTGTTAGTACCAAGTGGAGGTGCTTGTTCGGACTTTGATCCTAGACAATGTTCATCATTGGTAGGTATTTGATGATGATGAATAGATTAAGAGGTTTCTAAATTGTGAAACTAAATTCCATGATCAACTCATAGACTTGGTTATGCCCTGGTCATATTTGTTCCTTTTGCTAAAAATCCCCATGAAGGTTGAATTTCATAATCTCTCCACATGAGCAAGCTACCTCATAAGTCCTCTCACCTTGTTTTAGGTAGAGCCAAAAGTATCAAGGAGTTGACCATACCCTTTTTAGTTACCTCTCAATCATTTTCTATGTTTCATCCATTTTAGATGTCAAACCTTTCCCCGACTACAATGATATAGTAACAGGTTTTTCATCTTTGTTTTCTATTTTATTCAAGTGTGTAAGGTTGAGTGTAAGAGGTGTATAATTGGGAACCAATAGTTCATATGGTGTATTTTCATTGGTCCTATATAAGGTTGAATCAATGTTTTTATCTAAGAGGGATGGATTAAATAATAAGTATTTACATGTTCATCTAATAATTTTTCCTTGCCCTTATCTAGATGTGATTTTGTATCCTCTAATGATGAATTTAATTTTTATGTACCATGCCTTGTAGGTGTGAATAGGTTATGTTAAATATGTTCAAGTATATTGAAAATATATTTTTTCAACTGTTCATCACTATCATATTAATTTGAAATTTTATTGTCTTATTTTTTAGTATTGATTAATAAAAAGAAGCTTGAGTGTTTGAAATGTTATTGTAGACTTTTTGTCTACTATGTTTTGTCTACATGGTCTAGTCAAGCTTTCTTAGGTTTAATAAAGTTCTTTAGTGTAAAATAATCCCACATGCATGAGGGTGTTGGGACATGTATATTTTCCACCTATATAATGAGCCTTCCTATGTACTTTTTGGTTGATACTTTTTTCAATGCTTGAATACTTAATGAGATAATGGTCTTTTACACAACTTTCCTTTTGTAAATTTTTTTCCTTTCAGGTTATGAGATTTCACTCTATAAGTTATTTGCATTTGCATAATATTTAGCTAATCATGGTACAATTTGACATGGTATTATATCCATTCTAATAGTCATTTTTTATTTGAATCTTTTTGAGATCCTTATTGTGCATTCTTAATATTTTCTTTATTTTGTTTTTTAAGGGTTTGGTGGGGTTTCACAAAAATCCATGCAAATATTTACAACTAGTATCTATAGATGAAAAACAAATAGTGCCATTTTATTTAGAGGGAGCCACAACCCTAAGATTGGTTGTAAACTTGACTTTGTTTTGTGACAACCATTTTTGGCTATTTTTTAAGGGTTTCAAGTAGTTTTCTTGGTTTTTGCACATTTATGTACTGGAAGAGTCTTAAATCTAAAAATGTTTTCTAGTTTTTTCTAGGTATTATAGATTACCAAGTGGGTCTTTTCTATTTTTTTAGAAGGCTCAACTAATATTCATAGATTTGAGCTCTTCTTACAAGCTTTTTTACCATTTTTAGTTAGTTTACGTGACTTTTTTACAAAATTCAAGACTTAGAATTTTTTTTGGATTATTCGGGCCCTCATCCATGCACTAATGCATTCCATAAGCATGTGTGCATGTTTTCCTTCAGATCCCCAAAGGTCTATCAATTAAACCCTCTACCAAGTAGTGACATGTGATTTGCACCTTGTACCTTCACAGGGCCCAAGGCCTACCAGACCAACCCCAACCAACACAAATGTGTGACCATGGACTTCATGCCACATGACTCCATGGGGCCCAATGCCCACCAATTATGTGATTATTTAAATTCTATGCATCCATAATTTACGTCTTCACTCAGTTAAAGGCATGATGACTTGATAATCAAATTTGTAATGATGTAGCTAAACCCAAGTGTGTCTACAATTTCACCGATCCATAGCTTCATGGTATTACTTCTAGTATGATATGACATGGTTCCATTCCTATACATTCATATGGTCTATTGATGTGTTAATTTTAAGGCCAAAGACTCCTTGCAATGTGTGTGTAACTATCAAATTTTAGGTAGGGGTTTGTGACACTATTCATTAGTAAAAATGTGACACTAATCATTGGTAAGAAAGAGACATTTTGGGAGTGACATAACTCCCCAAGTCACATCATATTGTAAAGTAAAATTATTTATAGGGATCTCTCAACTTATCCCTTATCCCCTAGTCATATGTGTGGTCACATGAGGCAAACACCTAGCTTAGCTCATAGCCCTTGGTCATGTTAAAATTAGGCCCATGGTCATTTACAACTCAAAAATGCTTAATTTTTTCTTAAGAAAGGCTTATGTTTTTATTTTTAAATTTTATTAATAGAATTTCCTCGTATAATTTGATCAAAAAATTTCCAATACTATTGCCACCAATTTTTTCATGCAAGTAGATTTTCAAACATGCATAACTTTTGACCGATAGCTCAAATTTGAGTTCCATCTTATTCAAAAGTGATTGTTTTTCATGATATATGCATTGGTTTTTTTTGGGATCTCTATATTTATATTAAAAACAACTATTTTACTCTTTTAGATGTATTATTGGTTGAATCTAATGTCTCTCTAGTTCTTTCATACTTACACACATTTTCTAAAAATGCATTCTCGACTGAGTCTAATGTCTATACAATCATGATTGTATTTGAAAATTAAGTGGATTCAATATAATATTTATTATGTGGTAATGCATGGTGTGTTGTATTTCTATTTTCTACACTTCTTCTTTCCTTTCTATAACAACCTATTTTATACATTATGGATTCAAGTCAAATAAGTCCATCACACCATTTAATTATCATGAATGGAAATATAGAATGGAAATCTAGAATAGAAATCATTTTTTAATCCAAGGGTTACCATAAAATTATAATTGGCACTAATATTGAAACTAAAAAAATATAAGTTAAAATCAAATGGTTCAACCATTGTGATAAAGTTCATGGACTATTGTGTCTTTCCATTTCTCCTGATCTACTATTTCACATAGAATCTACCAAAACTCTTACTCAAGTGTGGTCCACTCTAAACACACTCTTTGGAAAGTAGGATGTGATGAGAGGACATGAGTTGGAGAATTATATCATCATTATAATCCTATATGAATAAGATACCCTTCCAAAATTCACTAATTTTAGAATTCTTAAGTTAAAATTGAAATAATATGTAATTGAAAAAAAGGATGAACAATGTGTTCTATCAATACTATCCAAACTGGTTCTATATTATTATTTTTTATATCCAATTTTAATGACACAAATTTTTTTATTATATTTGCATGGAATATTCATTCTTTAGATACATTTATTGCTAACTCAATTTTGGATCAAGATAAATTAATACATATGAGCATAGTGAAGTCTTCAAAATCTCATGCACTTTTTACTAAGAATGAGAAGGATTCAAAACATAGAGAGAAGCAATAGAAAAAAAAATTAATAGAAGGATACAAATCCTCCCACCTCCAAATACAACCATGATTCCTCTTATTACAGTTCTAAGCCTATGAAATATTGGAACAAATGTGGGTTTTACTCAAGAAAGCATGATGAAAAAATATGTTTGAATAAGTAGATTGACCAACTAACTGAGGTTTTTGAGAAGTACAATATTAGTGACCTTGATTCTACAAATTATTACTCATCAACCCATGAATCCTCTAAGTAAAATGATCATGGTAAAGAAAATGCAAAAGAGAATAGTAAGGGGAAATCAAAGGGAAAGGCCCTAGTTGTTTTTGTATCTTTAACTCCTACATGTGTCATTAACTATAGTTATTCACATCATATGGCCTCTTTTCAAAGATATTTTAATTCCTTGGAAGCATGTGACATGACCTCTATACAACTAGTTGATGACACTTCTAAAAATGATCTCATGATAGGGTCTATTAAATTGAGTGGTGGAACATTCAATGTTCTAAGTGTTCCCTCATTTTTAACTAATCTCCTAATAGTTTACCAAATCACTCACCTTGGTCTCGACATGCCACTTGAGTTCACTCTAGATTCATTATATGCTAGAGAGTTACACAATGATACTATATTAGTATTGGGAATGGTCGATCATTAGACTCAACTATATAACTCCTCAAAATTTATTCTTGACTCTCCATTAGATTCTTCTTATATAGACTCACCTAAAATTTATGACATTTCTTGATGACTTTTTATTTAATACAGATGACTATAGTAGTGATGGGGACACACATCCACCATCTCCTTATCACCTTCTAGATGTTGAGGAGTTATTTCCTAATCAACCTACCTCTAGTTTACCTCAAACATTATAGGGAATAAATATTTTGATCCAAGACACATCAAACACTGGGTAGTCTATCACATAGTTTTAAGGGATTATATAGACCTTCTTAGCCTTTGTTCTTACTACATCTTCTTGGCATAGAGCATTTATCCCACCTAACTTACATGAGGGCAATGATTCCTTATATCAAAATCACACCTTGGTTGAAGATTTATCAGGCACTTGGTAGACTCATTCATTATTCTATGGTGTTTCACTCTTCACTACGTCTACTTCTAATCAATAATCACTCTAGGTCACTCCTTTACAAGACACTTGATGACTTCAGGTAGTTGTAAATTCTAGTAGGGATTTTTATCCCTACCTTCTTATTTTCTCTCTTTTGGAGAGGAGTTTTTTTCCCATAGGTATTCTCCTTTTTCCTCTTTATTAGAGTTACATTATTCTTGGGTACCTCATCAAGCCTCATTTTCAAGACCCAATTCTTCTACCTACCTAAGCTATGATTAAGTGGGGTGTTGGTGTAGACTTTTATCCTACTAGGTTTTGTCTACACATTTTATTCAAACTTGATTAGGTTTAATAAATGTCCTTAGTGGAAAATAATCCCACATGCATAAGGATGTTGGGACATGTCTATTTTCCACCTATATAAGGAACCTTCCTATGTACTTTTTGGCTAATGATTTTTTAATGCTTAAATTTTTAATGATATAATTATATTTTGCACAACTTTCCTTACATGAGCTTTTTCTTTCAAGTTATGAGATTTCACTCTATGGTTTATTCATGCTTGCGTTGTTGTTCAGTTGATCATGATGTAATATTACATGAATTTATTGTGGTTTTGATATCATTGGTTCTTTTTGTAATGGTTCTTACTCTTCATGTGTATCCATATGCACCATAGTGTTTAATGCTTTATTTATTTATTTTAGGTAAAAGAGCCATTCTCCTTAACTCACCAATTTCATATGTTTTTTATATTTTCAAATGGAATAAATTCTTGAGGTGATACCACTTTAAGTATTCCCTTTATGTTAGAATGTATCATTTTAAAAAAATTAAAAGGTTCACCATTATCAAGCATTGTGAATAAGGTCCCATAATGTATAAATTTCACACATCAATGCAATGTATATAGACTACTTCCATGGTCTACCCAAGATCAAGTTATAGTGTAATAATTGAGATATTATTTGGAATGTATTTGAAACCATTTGTATCCCCAATGACACATCTAATGTGATTTAGAAAACTAGAGGGCTACATGAATTATCAAAAAAATTATATGTGTATCTGATTTTTGAAGAAGATTAGTGATACTAACCATGGTGGTTAATAAATTCATTCCATAAATGTTTAGGTCAAAACCATTATCAACTAACACCTTTTTTATTCACTTATTATGAATACTCACATGTATTAACAAAATAAATCTTAGTGAATCATATATTTTAATGGTAAATATTTTGGATCAAAAGTAATAAGATTTGCATTATTTTTGAGATCTTGCATAATATCTAAAAAAATGTTTTGGTTCAATAACACTTAGTACTTGGGTGTCACTTAATACGTCATATAAAATATCCTTGTAGATAGTTGATTTTTTTAGAAGTTAGAGTATTGAAATTCTAGCATGTACATTACTCTATTGGTAAATAATATCATATTCTTTTGATTTGATAATAATTTTAGGCATAGGAGGAACCTATTGTGTAACAAAAAGAGGTGGGATAGGATGGGTACCCTTACATTTTCAAGTAATTACAGTGTGTACCATAGAATCCAATATAATTCATGGGCTAGTAATGGGTGTAGGAGGTAGTTTTCACTTGAATAGGATCTAGGTTGAATAAAGGATTGGTAGCATGCACATTTGGCATCTAGATATCAGATCTATAATATTGAAAAAGGATTTATATAAATAAACTCGATTCTTATCCTTTCTTATTCATTTTTTTAATCTAATAATATATTAAGTATAAAAAAAGGGTTACTATGAATTACCAAAAAAGGCAATAAATAATGCATGCATCCATGATCAATTCCTTAAAAATAATTTAAGTCTAATTTTAAAATGTTAGAGATTTAGAAATTATAAATTAGATTAAAAAATAGGAAACTCTAGGTTAATCTAGGGCTTTTAGACCAAAGGTTGGGTTCACTAAGTTTTTAACCCTAAATTTATATTGTTAATAAAAAATTTATGCACACTAATTCCTGAATGAGGTAGCCTCTAATATTTTGGGATATTTATGGAGGTAAATTTCACTCTAGAGTAAGAGTTGTAGGTATGGGTTGGAATAACTAGGTGGTGGAGTAGTTAGTTGAGCATGTATGTTGTTAAACAATTGAGAATTAGTGAAAGAGACCTAAAATTAACCAAAATCTTGTTTGATTTGGATGGTTATATCTTTAAAAACACTCAAAAATAGGGAAGGTAGAGCAAAAAAGAAAGTTATGTGGTCAAAAAAGGAATAAATTCTAGGTCGGTTTCATGCATGGACAATTGTGTTTTAAACTAATGATTGAAGCTAGTAGCTATTGCTTACACATGTGCAAATATAGTTAGGGAGCATGAGGATAAAGAATATAGTAGACCCCAAGATATTAGCCAAAGGTTATTCCTATTTATAGTAGTTATTGCATGCCCATAAAATAGAGAATTATGACTCAGATCAAGGATATATTAGGAAAAGACACTTATACACACTTAAAGAACTGAATCAGTCAACTTTGTTACTTATAATCAATGATATTAGCCAATATTCAAATAGTTTTTGTACATCCTATACTAGAATATATCAAGAATAATAATAAATAATTCTAAGTAGAATTTTCACACCTCAAATTATTGAATCAATCATATGGAATAAATCACAATCAAATACATAGATTCAAAGAAGAAACTCATTAACATAGTTACATGACAATCAAAATATTTCTTCTTATATTAATTAAAATTCCATCTCCCTTTGAAATGGGAGAGTTATAAATATATATATATATATATATAGATATATATATATATATATATATATATATATATATATATATATATATATATGTAAGGGGTCACCTCATCCTCAAAATTCATCTAAATACATGTAATAAGTATAAAAATAGTTCTATTTAATGCAAACTCTACATGTATAATTTGATATGGGTAAAATTATGTCTTCTAAAATAAGACATATATCACAAAATCATGGAATGTGTACATGTTTACAAGATTTCATAGTTAATGGTTAGATGCATTATGAAAAATATATAAATAGAAACAAACTTTAGTTTACATATTTTAACTCTTTTACAATAAATACATGTAATATTATCTCAAGAATCTAAATTTTACTTGATGTTAGATTTTGCATGGCTGAGGGAGTAACACCTGATGTGGTTGATGGAGAAGGAGTGGTAGGCAGAGTTGAACTAGAATTTAATGTTTTAGCATGTTTCTTCACCTTGAAGTATAGAAAAAACTTGTATACTCGATCATATTCTGATTTGATTATATCCATGGTGAGAAGGGATGGTCGATGTACCCTAGATACTTTGGTGAGTAGGTGTTCATGCTCCTATTTTGAATTTATGAATTTCACTTTAATGATTTGAAATTTTGTCAACTTCTTCTTAGAAAACTAATCTCATGCTTAATCTCATCCCTATTGAATCATTGAAGACTTTTTAAAAAATAATTAGTATCCATTTGGATTAACTTTCAAAAAAATTAGATTTGTCAACCAATTTCCCTGAAGTGTCCCTTGATTGAGACAAATTTAATTCTTGTAAAATTTGCATATCTTATTTTTCATGCTTTATCAATTTTGGAATTAAAGCATATGCCCTAGCTACCCATTGACAAGCCTTATTTATGTTTTAAGTTATAGTAAATTTCAATTTATTTTCATCTTATTTCAAATAATTTGATTTAACTTTTAAGGAAGTTATGAAATGTAAATCCTATGGAATGGAATTTGATTTGTTAATCCAAGTTATCAGTTTGGGAAATAGAGTGCATAATGTAGGTTATCCTTTTATCATCATTTGTAGGTATTATAATGGTAGTTGACTAAGATATGTTATACCTTGTCATAGACATACCTAACTAGGTAGATTGAACTGATGGTTGTGTACCCTCATAAAAAAATGAGGACTCGTATAGTTTTCTTAAAATGAACTTTCTTATCCCTAGTATCTTTTATCAAAATTTTGAAATCAATTGAAATAATACATACTATAGTTACTTCACTAATTTTGTGGTACAAGGTTGTAGTACTATCTAAATATTACTGAAAAGAACTAAAATAAGGGGTAATAGGCACTACATAAGGTAAACTATAAGTAAAAATAGGACTAGGGACACCTTCTAAGTTATCCATTTCTATTGTTACCTTACCTTTCATTCCTTAGAATCTCATGACATTTGACTATGTAAGTTATTCATCTTCATCTTCTCTGGTGCTTCTCCTTCGGCCTTAGTCATCTCTTATGATATTGCCTCAATAGTTAAACTCATAGGAGTGAAAACTAGTTTAACAAGATTCCTGGGAGATCTTTTCCTCTTTTAAACCTTGATTTAAATCCTTTTAATTGAAATATTTTGTTGGGTAGCAATAGTAGATGAAACATATACCTCTGAGGTTGATGGCGCTACACTTGTATTAAGAGGGCTAGAGTGCAAAGAATCAAAAGATTGAATGTTAAGTATATCCCTTGTTCCTCCAAGGGAACTTTTTGAAATAGGGGCCTCTTCCACATCCTCTTCCTATATTAAAATAACAATAACATCTTAAGATGTATGTTGGGAAGGATCTCCTTCTAGCTAAACTAAATGTGAGGGATGTGAGGACTAATAATTATTTTAATCCCATCCACCTAGAGGTAGAAGTTGAGTTTAAGCCTCTACAATTATAATCAATGGATCTTTTTAGATTGTTCTTAGGAGTTATTCTATATATATAATTTCTTGCATCCTATCCAATACCTCTGCATCATCTTTGGCATTTAGGAAGAAGAAATCATAATTATAAGGTAAATTCTTCTATGGGATGCCTAGGATGATGACTTGCTTCTAATTTTTTCCTCTTGGGTCCTAATACTACTGTGGTATAAATATTAATGAATAGATTTCCCTTATACCTCCAACTGCACCAAAGTGATTCATGTTGGTGTAATTCATTCATCCTATGATCAAATAAAAACCATGAAAAAGCCTTTATGTTTATTTTTCATATTTTCATCAATGCTCTACCAGAGCTGATATACCATTTCTTATTTTTCTAGATTTTCTAGAATGTATTTGTAAAAAATAAGGGTACTACCTTTATTTTATTAATCATTATTACTATATAGTTAGGATATAGTCAGTAGTCTCCACTTGGCCATAGTGTAATCTTGATAAGATCCAAGACTTAGGCCAATGGTTATTCATGGATGGGCCTCCAAACTTGGGGATATATGCTCTCACTAATTTAAATAATATTTCACATGTAGGATTTAATATGCAATAATTACTAAAAGTCACATACCATGTTATTTATATATTTTGGGGTTGGGATCTATATAAATCCATTATTCACATATATTTTATCCATGATTACATCTATAAAGTAAGACATCATGAAGAAGTGACCATAGACTAGCCTCTTATCCTTATTAAACATTTGCTCCTAGAGTTTGATAATGATCTCACCTAGGGTAAAGGTCAATTTTGATGTTACAAGGAGGTTTGATAGTGGTACCCATTTTAATAAAAGATAAGGGATGTTGGCACATCTATACAACCTAGTTAACAACATCATCTTAATGTAAATCCCCATTCTACATTTGGTGATTATGAGTAGATAAGTGGATTTGAGTCTTACCTTCTCCCTTGGGATTATCCATATTCTCAATGAGTCCTTGAGTATGTTACTTTTCCTCCATAATGTGATCCACATCCTATCGTATATGGAATCTATGAGGGGGATTCATGGGTAACTTTCAAAAGCATCCCCTAATATGTATACCATGACCATATTCTTATTTCATGATGCAAGAATCCATTAAATACCTTTCATGAAAAATATCTACTGAAGTAGGTCAATGCAAGGCATCAATTTGAAATTTGTAGCTAAAAAATGAAATTGTTAACATTTCAAGGGTATCAATTCTATTACTAGTTGATTTCATTAAGATATTATAATTTACTTACATTATTAGGCATTAACATTCTCCACTACATCTCATAAATATATGTAATTTGCATAGTTACCATCAAACACAACCAAGCTAAAGATTGTATTGATAAACTCAATTGAATATTTTATGGAGAAATTTTATGATTGGAGAGATCATATATATGCCCTGGATGATGAAGCCATTTATTAATTATGTAATTATTACATAATTCACATGATATTTTGATTGATATCTTGATGGAATTAATTCATAAGAAAACACAGAAAACTAGCACTTTTAGCTCTTTATAGAATGCAAGTTCTCTTAGGATATTTGATAATCAATAAGGATGTCTCTTTATGATTTATTTATATGGATTTAATAATGTTTTCTTTAATTATAGTTTAATTTACATTAATTTCCAATGGATCCATAAATATTTTACTCATTTAATTCAAATTTGTAAACTTACTTTGGTGGGTATGCCACATAGATTTCTTATGTGTTCAAAAGATGCAACACTATCATCCCTAAACAAGTGTTTATCGGTCACTAATTTTAGTGCTGATATATCTATACCAAATTTAATGATATTTGAAGTTATATGTTGTAAATTTTATATAATTCTATTTATCTAATTCATGTGACATTGTGGATTCTTGAAACATGAAGACTCATGGCTTTTACATGTCAAATTTATTTTTGAAATACTCTTTTGTCATTTTTCAAAAATGTTCAAAGATAAAATATGCAAAAACCAAAACACATGAAGACACAAAAACCTATTTAACTTACATTAAGATCTATAAATACCCAAAATAGTGAAAACACAAAAGTTGTGAAGTATAAATTTTTTGAAATGCAAAAATCACTCATGTACAAAAGTTTTGATGACCAAAAGTTGTAAAGACCTAAATCTATGAAAACCAAAAATCATGAAGACTAGAATTTGTGAAGTGGAAAAATATGTGAAGGCCAAAACATGTAAATAAGTGAAGACATGAAATATATGAAGGCCAAAACACTTAAGATTTTTATACCATAATTGTCTTATAAATTCAAATAAATCCTATGTACACGTAACAACTTCAAAATCCATTAATATTTTAGTCTAAATAAATCACAAAAAGTGTAAAAAACCTTGATATGGGTAAATACAAATCATATTAACATATAGTATCCCACTTAACAATAAATATAAACATGGGAATTAAGAATTTTGAAACCTAAAATCTTACTAAGTACTCACATAATTGCCAATGTAAAGGATTTTTAGATTAGAAACTATGATTTCAAATAATAATGTGCCCCTATTCAAAAAAAATTGAGAGTGGGGTGTGTTGCACAAAATAAATGGTGACTTACAGGAGAATAATCCTAAGTATTCAATAACCTAGAATATTTGGTTTTGTAACTATAAATCAAACACAAATCATACCAAAAAAGAATAATTGAACTAAAAATATGAAAGAGGATCCCAAAATTTCATGTAATATACTAGCCTTGATCATACCTTACATCTATGTGTGATCAAGTGATGTTATTTTAACCTTGATTTGAAGATTTTAGAAAAAATTTGGAATAAATTATAGGTTTCATTATAATTCCTTTAAATCATATTGAAAATAAAGGAAACTCATGCATTGCTTCATTCCCATCCATGCCTAATATAGATACCTTTGATTCCCCATTTTATCCTTCCATAAGTTTACATTATGTGTGACACATTGATCTTATTTCATCATGTGTATTTGATCATATTTATACTTTTCTTTGGATCTTTAGATCACTCTTTAGGATGTATTAATCTTATTCTTCTCTCTTTTTTTTATATTATGAATGGAAAAAGTGGGATGGGAAACACTGTGAGTTGGTGTGTGCATGAGTAAAACTCAATTTACCATAATGTCCCTACCATCCATATATACATCAAAGTTTATTACCTCAAACAAGTACTAACATGAAAAGTGTGTTTGACCCAAGGAAATGAAAAGGCTTTTTAAATTTGTATGAAGGAATGAAAGTAGATTTTACATACCTAATAAATATATTTAACTATCATATAACCCTAATTTAGTTCTTATTACATACCTAAATTATGAAAATTATAAATTCAAGGGTGTAAATCCTAAAAAAAATGAGTTGTATGTTTCGTCTATGCTCTACCTACACTTATTCTCCCTTTTGGACCTATCATCATAGACTTAGTATACAATATTAATCATGCATGTTGCGCATAATGAATTGTATATTATCTTGGTTATACCAATATAAGTTGATCAGATTGTCATGAAATTAAGAAAAAATCTAATCTATAAAATAGGGAACTAACCTAAAGAAACAAAATGTTGAAAGTAGTAAAAACTAATCTAGAAAGCATGAAAACTACCCTAATGAAATCAAATGATAGAAAACAAGAAACCTAACTAGCAAAATAGTAAACCTAATCTCCTCTTACGTATATTACATCATTTTTTGTTATTCAAGGACATATACAAATGATATAACCATGAAGTAGTGCTTCAAAAATTGTTCATTGAATGGATATGATAATTCCTTACCTTTTAGATCCTTTAAATAGAAATCATTATTACCCAAGATCTCTAATATATGATAAGGTCTGATCCATAAGGGGTTAACTTATCATGTTTTCCTTTCTTCTCGTGGGTCTTGTCCTATAAAATAACTAGATTAGATATATTTAATGCTTTAGGTTTTGTTCTTCTATTGAACCATATTTTACTAGGGACCTGATGCTCACTAAAACTATACAAAGCTTAAGTCCTTAAATCTTCCATTTCTATTATGTCTAGTAATTAAGACTCCACTTTTTCATTGGATTACATGTATTCATGTTTTAATTGATATTTTGGTAGTTTTATAATAATTAGGAATACTTATTGGTGTTCATATACTAGTAGGTATGGTAAAGCCTTGAGGGCTTGCTTGTATCTTGTCTGATTCACCCACAGTGCATACTTAAATAGATTATGTTAATTTCTTGGTTTATTTATAGTTTATTTATTGATAGAATCAGTCATATTCTTATTTTTAGAATCATCCGTTTCAATTCCCTATGGGTAATGACTGAATGATGATATAATGATATTTTAGTTTTCATGGGCCCATCAATAAACTTAGCTAATTGGAATGTTGGCCCATTATCATAAACTAAATATATGGGAGTATTTTTTGATGCCTAAATATGTATCACTAAGTTAAAATATATTCTTTAAGAAACACTTATCATTTATTTATTTGAGGAATCCATTTCATGAGTTGTTAGTTGTGATATTCCCAAGATCTATGGTGGAGTAGCAACCAAGATAAATGATTGTTTCACAAAATGAACATGTAAATGGTTATTGGGAGAATCCATGGTCCTAAATATTTGTGAAGATGAAAGTGATTTAAATAATTCCAATGAATTATGTCCAAAACCTAAATTATAAACCCGAAGATAACATGTATATTTATAATGACAAGCTAAACTAAAGTGAATTGGTAAAAAAGGAGCACAAGGGAGGGTAGAGTAGAAAGAAGGTGTTTTTGATCTTTAATCCATATGTTATGACAAAGTTTAGATTTCATCTAAACATGAATTTTACCAATGTACAAAATTAAGTATCATAATCTCAAATCCTACCACACATTAGGCAAACATCTAAGAAAAGTATGAAAAGATGCAAATAAAAACAAGATTTACTTTAAGAATTTTACCCATACAAGAAAATATAAGAAGAGCAAAGAAAGTGAAGTAAACCTAATAAATTTTAAATAATCTATCATTAGAATAAATTATCAACTCTACATTTATATTATCACATCTATAATTCATGAAAATCATTTAAATCTAAACATCAAACTAGATAACTAAGGAAGCAGCCATGATAGCAAACACATAGACAAATATTGGTCAAAATTTATAGAATTCCTTACTTGTACTTATTTATTCAAGTTTACAAATTAATTTTGACTCCAATAACTCCCTCCTTAAAAATTATAATACCTCTTTTATATAAGGCTCAATGAGGTATGGTTTTCAGTCATATCCAATGATAATTTCACAAGTGTCAAGGATAATTGTTCTTCTACAACATTCTAGAATCAGATAATTTACATATAAACTAGCCTATAATCAATGTGATTTAAAAATTAGACATGTTTTTACAAGATATAATATTCTTTACAAATTATTTACAAAGTTTTGATTCAAAAGAATATACTATATCAACTTAATGGACTTTAAGACTCTTTGAAATTATAGCCCTTTGCTTTTATCCTTGATCTTCATGGCTTTGTTACATTTGTTTATCAGTCAATCTGGCATTGACAATTGGTTCCTTTAAAATTTATTTTGTATACCCTATTATGTATTCAAAAAAAAATCCCTTAGTATCTAATGACAAATATATCTCAAGTAATTTTAGGTCCACAAGATCTTTTAATCCATGTTGTCCACTTATGTAGTATTGTCATGGCATACTACTCATTAATACCCTAAATATTATTGTTTGTAATTTTAGGACATGTGTGACTTCATTATTAGTTATGATCCCTTTGAAAATTATATCTTAGCTCAAACTATTGGATTTGATTGAACATATCAACATGGTTCATTGATCTCAGGTTAGGAAGTTAAATTCCATTGGTTGTTTCATCATATTCCCTGTAGTTGTGATACTTGTCACTACCACATTCATTGTAAGCTTCATAAAAATGTTAAATTTCTCTTTCACCATTGATCTTGATTGTATGGATCAAATTTTCTCCATCTATCTCTATATACTGGGTTCAATCCTTTATTCTATTTACTATTTATTTTAGGGAATATGATTGGGTTTTAACTATGGGTTACATGCTCAACACTTGTCATCTCTATGCTTGTTTTGATTCCTTTGAATTTTTAACTTTGATCATGCACTATCAAATCATCTATTCCCAATTTAATTTGCATCATATATCTTGATGCTTGACTTATTGACTCCTTGTGATCTTGAAAATTGTCATTTCTATGTTTGATCTATTTAATAAAGTGCTCTTGGTGCAATTAAATGCATGTGTGCCACTTGGGAAGATCTTGGGCTCTTTGTCAATTGAATTATAACTTGGGGAAGGGAATTGAAGACCATTGATCTATCATTTGGTCTTCCTGAGATGTTTTCACGTGGCATTCTCAGATCCCTCCATAGATTTGTTGACTTTATTAACTCTACCCCATGTCATCAGATCTTTGGCGTGCAAATAAATGTGCACCATCGATATTTGTTTAGACCCTTTTTGACTTAGACCTTTACCACAAGACATTTATCCAATTTGAATCCCTAATATCTCTCCACATTGAAGCTCCCTATCATTCCATTCATATGGGCATAAAATCAAATACAAGTGTTTGGAGACTTAAAAGACTTAGAATAAAAAATTCAAACTAAGGTTTTTGTCATATCAATAAACATGATTATAAATTAAATATAAACTCTAAGCTAATTTTTAAACATAATAAAATATTCCCCTCATTAATTAGTCCCTATGAATCATTGATCTCTAAGATATAAAGGACTTAACATAAAGACTTTTGATTAAGGTCTTAGTGGTATTAATAAATACAACTAGGACCTGGGCTAAAGTTTTAAACTAAGTATATAATAAAGTGTTTCTTGTATAAATTCAAATAAAAAATGACCCACGTAAATTCAAATTTAATTCAAAATGGATATAGGTTTAAAACATTAGACTAGGGTTTTAACAAGACTTAAAATAGATTAGATTAATCTTTGACAAACCAAAGGTTAGTAAAAGACCAATTTAATATTAAATCATGAAACCTAGACATTATCCATTTCAGATGGACTCCATTAATCCTATAACCTAAAACATAGAGATCTAATGTTATAAAATTTAGACAAAATCAAATTATAATCACGTATAAATATGCTAATCCAACCATGGTGTGGATGATCATCAAATAAAGATAATGTGAAAAATATTCTAATGGTACTCTAATAAGATGAATTTTAAATTTTAAGGTACAAATTTGCATAATTTAAAATAAGGGTCCCCATTATCAAGAATGGGGATATGTTGACCTCAATAGTACCAAACCTTTTTTATGTGATCTTCAATAAAATTGATTACATCTTGTGCTCTTGATTTCATCATTGTTATTTCCTCAGTCCACCTGGTGTAGTAGTCTATAACTATAAGCATAAACTTATGTCCAACTGAGGATTTTAGATTGATGACACCAATAAAATCTAAGCCCCATTAAGTAAATAATCTTACTTCAATTATAGGTTTCAATGGCATTGCTACATAAACTTCTATTTTCACAAAGACTTAGAATTCTTGACATGTTCTCATATAGTTGTGTGCATCATTAAAGACTATTGGACAATAATAGCCTGTTATGAGAATTTTATGTGATGTTATTTCTATATGGATGAACACTAACTATATTTTGATATATATTCTCCATGATTTCATGATCTTCTTCCTATGATAATCATCTTAAATATATATTATAGCTTTAGGAATCCAAATAGAAATAAGTTTGTTATTTCCTTGTTAGTGAATCAAAGAGAATTCAATTATAACAATGCAATAGAAACTAAACCACTCTTGCCTAAGTACTAGGTTGATCTTACACAATGAACAAAACTAAAAAAAAGAGATTAAAACATACAATAATGTTACATCCCTTATCAAAAATAGTGATAACTTACTGGCATAACAGATGTTCTTGCTTGGCTTATATCATTAGAGACTCTGATTAATGCATTATACATCTTGGAAAAACTTATCTAAGACCACATGTGGCTTTTCTTAGCTAGATTGGCTTGGTGTGAATCTTATTGGTATCAATTTGGCATTGTAGCATTACTTTTAGGGCTTCTTGAAGTCATCTTACACACAAAATCTTATTTGGGTAGAGTGAGGGGACTTGTATTTATATGTCTCAAAACTAACTCTAACCCAAGGAAGGATAGGTTTAGTTCTAACTTTTATTTGGTCTAAAATAACCTAGGTTTATTTAGGTTAACTCTAGGTTGGGTCAAAGCAATCATGAAGTCTTGACAAATCATTTTAGATAGTTATTAGCCATGAAAACTCATAGAATATATTAATGAGGTTGTGAATCAACTTTTATTGAATTTTAAGAATTAATAAAACACATTAATATCTCCCTTTACTTTGACCTCATATTTATTGAAAATTTTATTTTTTAGATAAGTGTGAATCATTAAAAGTTCAACTTGAAATTTTTACTTAAGAAAGCTAATTAATATTTGTTTTATAATTAATCTTGCTTAGGATTTTTGGTATTTAAGAATTATTTTCAAATGTTTTACATTAATAGATCAATGGGCCATGAATATTAACTTGCTAGGTCACAATTTGACTAGGGTTAAATCCAAGTTGGGTTATCAATGCATACAAGGTAATACCCTAAATAATCAAGCCTCAACACATTTTTTGGCAATTAAATCCCATGCATGGATGAATTTGGGAAATATATTAACTTCTATTCTTAAATTACATCATTTTCTAGAAAATAATTTGGTACCCAGTTTATACACAAAAGTGGCCAAAATGAGTGTCTACAATTTTCCCCTATTTGAATAGGATTTTTAAGACACAAGCACAGTAACATGTTTTCAAAGAATGAAAAAGTCATTAATATGAGAGGATCATACCTCGAAAGGTAGTTGATTAGCCATGGATGTCCTCTTGAGGGAATGTGTGGTAAATACAATAATTAAACATTCCCTCAAAATGAATAAAATGTCATGATCTAGTGGTAATAAGGTGGAATTACTGGTTTTCCCAAATGTGGTTATAATTAGTAATGGCAACTAGAACATTGATTTACCTAAAAGTGGTTATAATCAGTTATAGAGGTAAAAATCTAATTTTACCAAAGCCAATTATAATTAAAAATGGAGGGTGAGATATTGATTTTCCTAAAGGTGGTTATAATTAGTGGCACAGGCATTTGCCTTAGTAGGGTAGGGTAGAGCAAAAAATAATGATTTTCCCAAAGGTAGTTATAATCATTAAAATAGGTTGAAAAGAATGATTTTTACAAATGTGTTTATAATCATTTTCACATTTAAGCACATGATTGAAAATGAGTTTACCCTAAGAAGAAAATATATTCACTAATTGGTTAGAAAACAATTTGCCATATCTAATCAAATTGGAGATGGGAGCTTATGCTAATAATATATAAAATATATTTATGATGA
This sequence comes from Torreya grandis, assembly GCA_037957365.1. Lineage (NCBI taxonomy): Eukaryota > Viridiplantae > Streptophyta > Pinopsida > Cupressales > Taxaceae > Torreya > Torreya grandis. Next base: position 742,887 of record JARHVA010004559.1, on the reverse strand, counting down.
GTTAGCAAATAATACAACATGATTTTAACCTAAGTGTGAGTATGAAGATGCACATTTGAACAAACACCTGGTATAGGTAGAAAAATAATGTTGTTAAATAGGTCTCAAAAGAGGCCCAATTAGACAGCTTGGTTATAACATGACCAACAAATAAGGCAAGTAGGCTCAAATGGCATGTAAAATAGACCAAAAAGTCAAAAAATAAACCTCTTAGAGTGTATGAAAGGAACCTTAGGCACTGGGGATAAAATTTAAATTTTTAGGGTATATATTCACCCCATGGGGTTAAAAAGATTTCATTTTCACCCTAACCCTTTTGATATTTTGATCTCTAGTTTTCCCAAGGGTCATCTGAGAGAAATGGTAGGTAGAGGAGGATTATTACATGTCAACAATTGGGTGAGGGAGCATGGGTGACCTCCATATGATGGGCCAATAATATATATCCTCATATTATTTATTTATGGCATTTATGGCTCATTAATTTCTAGGTTTAGGGTTAAAAACTTATAAAATTGTCATTTGCATTTTAGGGTAAACAATAAATTTACAAGGGAAATCAACAAATTTATACAAATTCATCATTCTTAAAAATGGTGACAAGATAAAAAATACTAAAAATCATTGAATCGGTGATTTCACCCATTTTTAAGTGAATTCACAATTTTCATGAAAAATGAAAATGGTGATTTCACCCAAAAATGGTGGAAAACACCAAAATAATGACTTTTCCACTTGGGAAAATGGTAAATTCACTATATATGGCAAAATAACTAGCTTAAGGGACTCAAAATGGAAAATAAGATTGGTAAGATAGGCATAAGCTAGATAATAGCATAGATATAGCTTGATGCTAATCTATCTTTATGTGTAGGAGTTGTTGGCAGTTTTGAGAGCATGAGAATGGTGTTCACACTATTTATACACATAGTAGATTTAGATGGTGGAGATGAATATATTCTTATAGGATCTATAATTATAAAGTATGACATAGATGATAGTTATTCACATGGATCAAGCATATCTGAGTGCCTTGGTAGAGTAATGGCATAATAAGACATCAACCTTTCACTTGCCAAATGGAGAGGCCACCATTACTCTTGAATATATTTGGTAGATCCTCAAACTACTCATGAGAGGTAGGAGGATATTTTGGATGGATCTAGCATGGTAGCAGGTTATGTTATATAACTTGGTTGTCTATCAAGGTACTCCCATGTAACATGGAAAGGTTGATATTTATTTTTTTACAGACTTACATATATTTAAGACCTGACAACCTAGACTTTAGGCATCCTTCACTACCAATATTAATTGATAGGGAGGTCATGGTATTAATATCTATTGTTAATAACATCTTATTCCTTGAAAAGAATGATTGATTCTTCCATATGGGCCTAAGAGGAATGATATAGATCATGATGGATGAGGTGACCATATTTATATGGGGGCTAGGTATATTGGCTTAGTTATACAAGGATCTTCATATGGTTTCTTATCAAGGATTGAAAAGTATTGTAGCATCCATACTTTTGATGGTCTAGGGTTGGGAGAATATCTTGATAGAGCAATTACTGAGATAGATATAGTTCTAGGATCCACATGAGCCATTGACATATAAATGTCCATAGACTAGAGCAAGATGATGAAGACACCATGGAGAGATATACTTCTATCGACACATGTTTTATGAGATAACACCGTAGCTATTTATCTAGAGGTTATATCTTCTTTATAAATTCTAGTGGCCTAGGGATGCTTGGTGCACTAAATATATGACATCAATATGTTTTATCATAGGTAAGTAGTCACACATTATAGAGGAGTATTAGCTTGATTAGGTACTTTGGTAGTTTGGCATGATATCAGATGTTATAGAGGATGTTAGGTGGTTTTCACATGTGACTAGAGATATCAACCATGGCACCCTAGTCATTCAAAGGAGTGTAGTTATGGTCAATTATCTAAGTATTCCATATATAACATGGGATTATGCATGAGGTATAGTAGACATAGGATTCACCCTAAAGTATATTCACTAGTGGGTACATGTGTGTATATTGAGGCTTACTATCCCATGTTAGATAGGTGATCAAGCAAGTGGTCAAGTGCCTATGGATATTAATGAGGCTGAGGCTGAGACTAGTAGTAGGGCTAGTGATAGTAACAATAAATGGCATAAGAATGGAGGTGAGGAGGATAATGATAATGATGGTTATGACATATGGAATGGTAGAGAGGATGATAAAGTGGATGGGAAAATGGATGATGAAGTATATGACACCTATGCCATGATGGTTTTGGATCCCAACATGATAGGTATGGTAGGTACTCTTGTTAATCTAGGTGAAGCATGGCCATATAGCATGGATAGGGTGGGTAGGGACACTGCTATGCTAGAGGAGGAGATTACCAAGGTAAGGGAGATTACAGGTTTAGAGAGGTGGTTGATAGATTTATAGACCATACTAGACATCCATGATGAGGAAATGACTTGAATTTAGTTGAATATTACCTAAGTTAATACAAAGGTGGTTAGGATGGTCTAGATATAAGCACAAATTATAGTAGAGTGAGATCAGGCTATCTTAAATAGGGATTAGGCCTTGTAAAATATTTATAAGATCTAAAATGAGCATCATGAGCCTCAAATAGATATCACTTAGGCAAGGTTTTCACATATAATACTTGAGATCCTTCAAGCTATGGATGAGGCATCTTACTACCATAGGTCATATGAGACTACTATTACCAGATACTAGTAGATTGCTAGATTTGAGTTATGGGATACTCTAAGGGTTAGTAGTAGATCATATCAGTCTATGAATAGGACTAATGGTATAATATACTTGATTGAGTATGTTCAATATTCATATCAATTTACACTACCAAGACTACCAAGACCATTAGGTCCACCTCCTATTATAGGTCTTATGGATACTCAGAGTCAGAGTTGATTTATGATAGCTCTTTCAACATTTTAGAATATTGTTTTATTTTTTACACCATGGCATATTTTGAGGATGTAGGATTAATCTTTACTATGAGGTTGAGCCCTCACATTGAGAATGGACATGATTTTGTCATTGTTTTTAGTATTTTTTCTAGATCATGAATCAAATTAGCATGCTTCTAACACTTTACACACTTTTTCACATAGGCAGTTGCATCTATTTCCATAGTCATCAAATAATAATTAGTATGCATTAATTTATTTGAAAGGATGGACCTACTAGTGTAGGCCCTACACACTCCTTTATGAACTTCCCTTAGAGATAATCTAGATTTTGTCTAATATAAACAATGAAGTAGAGTTTCATCATAGGTTCAATGATACAGGGTAGGTCCTATTAAAGTATAATGGGAGGATTTATGGATGAAGTCTTTTTATTTCTTATGGGAAATGTCTAGGGGAATAATTTGTTCTTAGAGGTGGGAATATATTGTTGCAATACCAAGTATATGTGTGACCAATAATATCATAAACCATCTTGATGGATACTTCTTTGTGTGCCAATGTTAGGAGATGTTCCACAAGAAATTGATAGTCCCTTGCTCTATCCATAGTTTGAATCATGGAGCCAATTGTGGTCATGGAATCAATTCTTATATTATTGGATCTACATATCCATTCAAATTTAATACTTTCAATTTTTTTAAAAAGTGTTGACCATGATTATATAAAGCATTAATGTCTCATCCTTTGTCTAGTATTGGTTTGTGATCAGATTGGTTATAAGTTGTGAGTCACTATGAACTAGTAAATGTTGGATATTCCACTATATTACTTTACAAATCCCTATAATGACTACTTTTAAATTGAACATATTATTAGTACATTAAAAACCAATGTAAAAGGAATCAGGAATAAGATCTTATAATCACCTAAAAGTGGTGTTTGGATGCTAAGAGTGTCACTTGATTTAGCCTATCCCTAGTTTATCCCTAGACCTAATACTATAGCCTTAGACAAAATTTTATAACCATTGTGCATAACACATACATCTATAGTCATTTATAACATAATCCTAGGATAGCTTTCTTAGATACCAACCCATTTTTCCTAGTAGTATGTCAGGTGGACATTAGCACTACATTTGGGACACTACATCCATAAGGCACTAGTGTCCCCAACTGGGCACTATTATCCTTAGCTCTAACTCTCCAAAATGGATAATTTTTCAAATTTATATCCCTATTAAGGTTTACCTAGGCATAATTTCCTATCCAAAAAAGCTACAGATCTCTATAAATACAAATATATTTGATATTTATTCACTAGATGGAAAATAAATGCAAAAGCCTATTCAAATAAAAGATAAGTTGAGAAAAACTAAGATATTTGATCCCTATTGTTTCCTACTTATACATACTACCATATAAATCAGCCCTAGACATAGATATAAAATCTCAAGAACATTCAAGGCATCCAGTTCCACCCTCATCTGGCATTCACTTTTAATTGCATCAAGCACTTGGTGGGAGAACTACATTAAGCTTGATCTCTCTTTGGAGTATTGGTATTTAGTCAACTCTCTTAAAATTGGGGTGTTAACAATCTCCATCCTATCCTAATAATGAACAAACAATTATTGTTCATGTCATACTTATAAGGAGGACTAAGGTTTTAACATTAAATTAGGTTTTCCAAACACAACACAGAGTTCTAGATTTTGTGTGCACAAGAATAGGACCTAAAAACATAGGCATAAGTGCTCCCAAAAAATAGGAAAAGTCCTTCAAAGAGGACACTATCACCAATTTGAGGACACTACAATAATATGGTGATACTATCCATGTGTGGTTTTACTATCGAGTGAGTAAATAGATCTTAGAATCCTATTGACAACACTCAAAATTATCCATAACCTAGTTTTTAGAACCATATCATCCACAATAGTCACTTTCCAAATAAGTATCTATTTAAGCATATCTATTACTATTTTTAGAAATTCAAAGAAGGTCAAAATCCATAAAAAATTAGTACTTAATTATTTCATATTATTTGACTAATTTATACATCTCAACCCTTTAACCAAACATAGGAATTACTTGTGTAAAACCCTAAAAGTTTAAATCATTTGGTGAACCTGACTTAGCTCAAATATTTCTTCAAACCCTAGTTTGAATTATCCAATTTTTTTGGCAATAAATCAAGGTTGCATACTTCTAATTTTCTAATTATTTTATACAACCTAGATAATTAGATCAATTTCATATTAGGGTTTCAATTTATTTAAATATAGTTTAAATTTGTTGTAAATAACCTTTAGATTCAAATCAACCCTAACCCTAAACACACTTAGGGTTTGTATCCTTTTCTATTTATACTTAAATTTTATTTCCAAAACTCAAATCTTAGATCCATATATCATATAATTTGTATTTCATATAATCATGATCATAATGATAGAATAAATTAATCACTTTTTATTTTAAAGTTTAATAATTTTATTTGCATATTTGTTCCCTTTAATTTAGAATGAACTCAAAAAAAATATAAACACATGAATAGATGACGTTTTATATAAATTAAAATTTATGTCATATCTCATATCATGTTATCTTTCTCCTATGTGAAATTCCATCAACAAGAAAAACCATACACACATACAGTATTTAATGCATAAGCTAACAACTATGTTTCAAGTTTCAATGTCATATCTTATGTACAAAAAAGAATATCTTGCTCCTCCTCATATCCATGAGGGTGATAACTAATTCCCCTCTAACTAAATCCATGTTATCACTCCTCCATGAGATGAAGTAGCATATACTAATGTCACTATTACCCATACTCAGTATACTCACACCTCTTTCTTATAGGGTATGTGCTAACATTTTCAATTAAAAACAACTAGGGTTTGTACATGTGAGACTATATGTGATAAATTTATCATTATGAGAAAGATAATTACAAGTTTACAAAATTATAATCAATTATTACATGAAAATATTATAACATTGGAAAATCAATTTATAAGATAAAGGCCTCCAAGGATTAATAGTGTAAATCATGTATATGCATCTTCACCTAGTCAGTTTATGGCAAACAATGTTACATATAAAAATCATAAATAACAAAAAATTACATATACAAAAAGTGATTCAAAAATAATTCAAATTTTAAATAAGAGCTCCAATGAGATACTAAGGACATCATTAAAACTAAGTTGATCAACCTATCCCCTCTACACCCAATGAGGAGATCCAAATATTTTTGTGAATATCATAGAATGCATGGGCACCACACTAATTCATGTTTATCATTGAAAAATGAAAATATAAAAAATCATGGATACATATGAATCACATAGTGACACTTCATCTAAACAACATACACTAGCACATCTACAAATTCAAAAAGGGTCACAATCAGAAAAGGTATAAAAATGGTTACCAAAGCATAAATTAGAATAATAAAAGGTTCTAAAAACACAATCATAACAAGAAATAGTATAATAATTACAAATAAATTAATAAAATATACCTCTCCAAAGTGAATATAAATTTTTAATATGGTATGGGTTTGGTCAAAAGTATCTATAAAATTTTGATTATCATGGTCAAGGTTTGGGAAAATAGGCTCAAGGCATCACTTATCCTATTATATAAATTGATAATATTGGTCAATAAGGCTTAGGATTTATTGAACATCATAAGTCACATCATTCATAGAATAAATTTATCAAGGCAAAACATCTAGATACACAAGACATGTTACAAAAAGAGTAAGATCCTGAGTTGCATAGTTAAAATTATGCTCAACCAACATGCAATCTCAAAATAGATTTTCTAAAAAAAGAGCCTCTACAACACCAAATGTGTACAAAAAGCATAGTTTCAAATGGAAAAATCACTATCAATCTTTCAAATCAAAATATATAAAGGTTAACTTCAAAGTATGAGGAAATTCCCTCTATCATTCTAAGTTATCATGATTTCGATGTTGAATAATATTATGATTCTGATGAAGAACATTCCTCAAATTACCACTATAAAAACATTCAACTAAAAAATAGCAATAAAATTACAAAAGAGATTACCATTCCTATTTTTGACATAGGCTAAATTGATAGTGAGTCTCCCATTAGACTCATTGGTTAGTATGGTTCCTACTATTATACATACTTCCTTCTCTTTCTCGATCCTTGTACATAGTTAATTTTAATTTGATTGTACATATATTATATCCATAAAACACAAAAATAATATAACATGTCAAAATATAAAAACATTCAAATATTTTAAAATAATAAAATTTATAGATTTTATAGATTACTATGTTTACATTTCTACTACTTGTCGATATTGCATGTTGTTAGCTATCCTAGTATAGATAGTTTTTTCATATATAGATGCTTCACTTGTTCTTTTCAAGTGATTTAATATTACATATATGACTCCAATCCACTATAATAGTCTAGACCAGCTATCATCTACCCACTGGGGGCATGTACACTGATTCAGGTTTATACATTTGATACATCCACCCACTCAGGGCCATCTCATACATAGTTGCTACTACTAGGTTCTATCTTTACATACTACACATTATAGTTTATGCATTGATACATATTTATATTAATCATTACTACTAATTTCTTAGATTTTGTGTATACTATCACTAGTTATACTTAGTATATATGCATCTTAGCATCTACATAGATTTGTACTACATAGTTATACATTCTTTTATTTCTAGTTTTCCTAGATTAGACTTGATTGTGTTTCATATGCTTGTTATATTTTGAGGGAATTTGAATATGCAATTTTTATTTCAATCTATGCCACTTCTTTATTTTTATTCCTTGTACATGTGCCCATTTCCATTGTGTGTGATTTTATACTTCTATATGTGGAATTTGAACATGTTTTTTAATGTGGATCTAAGCCAAATTTCTTGTTGTTTGCATATGTGGAAATTTAAACATGTCCTTGTATGTCTTCATTCTTAGATTTAGTGTCATGTGCCTATGTACCTTATATTATGGCCCCTATCCTACCTTTTGTGTGCTCATGTGCTTTAATGTATTATTCCTTGTACGCTTTTACATCATGACACTTGTATTTGTTCATTACACACACACACACACACACACACACACACACACACACACACACACACACACACACACACACACACACACACACACACACACACACACACACACACACACACACACTAGTTTTCGATGCCATGAGGGACTTCATATATCTACCCTTCATACTTGGGTGTTGTGATGGAGATAATTCCCCATCCCCTAGGTAGTTACTTATATTTTATTCTATACACATTGATTACATATATATTTAAAACCTTATGCAATTCTAGATTACAACATACATCTTACATTAATTACTCGTGTGCAAATACTTTTACATTTTGATGTTATGTTTGTACATTGTATTGGAATATCATGCATATGTCTGGCTAACACATTTTTTAGAGATACTTATTTTGAGGATTTTTATTACATAGGTTTCACAACTACCCTACAAAAAGGGGTCATTCATAGGGGTTTATCATATAGATCAGGCTCCTACTTTACTATTCATATATAAATTTTAGCACATAGAATTAGTTTTAGAAATTAGACATAGGGTAGACACAAAAAAATAGAGACTCAAATAGAAATTTAGATCACCCTAATTTTACACTAGGAAGACATTAGTGCCTAGATTATGACACTCGCACCATAGGGCACTATTGTCCTCTATAGTAAGCTATTGTCTAGTAGCCCCAAATTTAGGACAATCTAGATTGGCCAAAATAGTACACCAGGTATAATATAGATTTGCATAGATAAAATCACATATTTGATAGTTATGTTTATATTTTACTTAGATATAATCATTACAACTCATATTCATACTATTTACTTAGATTTAGGGGCATCATGCATGGCATCATCACTCCCACATTTAGTTCAGTTACACAAATTTAGTTATTACATACTCAATTTTGATTCAATATACTTAGATAGTGGATTGGGGGCATGTGTATGGTACATATTTTCCATAAACTTAGCTACACAGAGCTTGATCATATAGAATGGAAAATTCCATATCATTATTTATGATGTATACATTTTATATTAAATTATAGGTTGTCACTAGATTCATGCCTTATTCCATCTATGGTGGTTGGCATTCTTGAGTGGCCCACAACTACCTAGTATACCTGAGTGGCTATGGAGCCAACATACACAGTTAGATTTACTCAGTTATATACTTTTAGTAATTTGTGAAGTTTAATTATAGATGCATATACTTCACACGAGTGGTAAATGATGGATTCATGGCCTACTTGAGTTATTGAGCCACCAACATGATAGGGTTAGACACACTTATAGTCTTATCAAGTTATTCAAAAATCATGATCCATTAAATAGTGGTGGGAAATGATGGATCCAAAACAAGATTGATTTATTGAGCCACCCATATGAGGATTGAGTAAGCTATCTACTCAATCTAAGATATTGAATGATATGATGACTATATATGCTCGCATACATATGTTGTCACTAGGTTCATGCATTAGTTTGATAGTTAATGAGGTATATTCATTCCTTTCCTCTCCTTTTACTTATCTTTACTTAGTTACTTTATTTCAACATTGTCTTTTGATTTTGATCATCTCCTAAGTAATAACTATTTTTTTTATATATTCCATTGTAGGAAATTAATTTGGATCATGTTTCACATACATAAACCTAAATTGGCATACTCAGACTCAGCTACACATGCTTCACTAAGGTAAGTCCTAGTATGTTTCTTTTTTATTTATACTATTCATATCATTTTTATACATTTCTATCATAAAGTAGGGGGTAAATGTAATCACCTAAAGTGGTATTTAGATGCTAGTGTCACTTGAGTTAGCCTATCCCTAGCTTATTCTTGGATCTAATCCTATATCCTTAGACACATTTTTTAAGCCATTTTATAGACCACATACATTTACAATCAGTCAGAACATATTCCTAAGATAGCTTTCTCAGATCCCAACCCAATTTGGCTAGTAGTCTACTAGGTGGACATTAACACCACATTTGGAACACTACACCCACATGGTACTAGTGTTCACAACTGGGAACTACTATCCTTAGCCATAAATATCTTAAATGGATACTTTTTTCAAACATGTTCCCCTCTTAAGGTCATTATGCACATTTTATTATCTACACAAGTTATAAATCTCTATAAATACAAATCTATTTGACATTTATTCACTAGATGGAAAATATATGCAAAAGCCTATTCAAATAAAAGACAAGTTAAGAAAAATTAAGTTATTTGATCCCTCTTCTTCCCTAATTTTGCATAATACCTTATGTAGTATCCCTATATCTAGATTTCAAATATTTAAAATCTCAAACACATTCAAGGAATCCAAGTGTACTCTCATTCTAGCATTCACTTGCACTTACATAAGTATTAGGTGGGAGAAGTACATCAAGCTTGATCCCTCTTCAAAGCATTGGTATGTAGGAAACTCTCTTCATAATAGGTTATTGAGGATGTCCAACTTATCCTACTAATGAACAAATAATTATCTCTCACACCATACTTATAAGAAGGACTAGAGTTTACCCACTAAATCAAGTTTTCTAGGAATAACATAGAGCTCTAGATTTTGTGTACATAAGAATAGGACCTAAAAACATAGGCATATATGCTCCTAGAAAATAAAAACAATCCTAAAAAGTAGACACTATCACCACTTTGAGGACACTATAATAACATAACATTATTATCTATGTGGGGCATTATTATTTAGTGGGTAAATAGATCCCAAAATCTTGTTGACGACACTCAGATCTGTCTAGAACCTAGATCATTTGTGATGGTCATTTTCTAGATAAGTATCTATTTAATCATATTTATTAATATTTTAAGATATTCAAAGAAGGTCAAAATCCATAACAAATAAATAATTAATTATTGCATATTATTTGACTAATTTAGACATCTTAGCCTTTTAACCAAACATAGGAATTACTTTTATAAAACCCCAAAAGGTTAAATCAGATCCCATTGTAGTGTGATAAATAATATGATGGCACATAATCCCATGTTGTGAACTAATCATAAAAATAAATTGTCCATTATTATACTTCAAGAGGTGCTTTGATTGTGTTCATGATGGCTTCATCTATAAATACAAATATAATAACGTGAGTATCAGGAAGAGGAGCTTCTACAAGTTGATCTATAATTACCTATCCCTTAATGGATTTTTGGTTATCATACATGATGTCAAATTTTATAAAAATAATTATCCACTTCACCATATGGCCTTATAAATTTTTTATATATAATATATACTTGAGTGGATCTACTTTGGAAATTATAATAGTCTTATTGTTTAGCATGTAATGATGTAACTTTTGAGATATGAAAACCATAGCTAAATATGATTTCTTGATTGGCATATAATTGTGCTCATACATGAATAATATTTTCCTTGGGTAATAAATGGATTGATCTTTACCATGTTAATCATGTTGTGCCAAAAATTTCCCTATGGAATTTTCAATCATTGATAGGTAAAGTAACAATGGCTTATTCAGCATAGGCAATAATAAAATAGGTGGATTGGCCAAGTATTCTTTAAGATGGTCGAATAATTTTTGGTAATCCTCATTCCATGATAAAAATTTTCCCTTATTTATCAAGTGTGTAAAAGGATGGCATTTTTTGGCCAACTATGATATAAATCATTATATTTAATGTATCTTTCCATGCAAACTACAGAGCTACTTTAAGGCAGATGGTGGTAGCATCTTGGTAATGGCTTGAAATTTGGTTGGATCAAATTCAATGCCCTTATAATAGATAATGAATCCTAAAAAATTTATATAAGTTACTCCAAATATACACATCTTAGTTTTGAGCCCAACTTTTTACTATTAAAGTATCTCAAATATTTTCTATAGTATGATTGGATAGTCAGTATAGGTCTTAGATTTACCTAGGATGTCATCAACATAGTCCTTGATGATGTCATGTATCATATCATCTAAAATCACTATCATGGATTTTTGTTAAGTGTATCTTCCATTATTGAGTCTAAGTGGCATCCCCTGATAACAAATCATTCCCTATAGAGTGGTGAATGGTGTTTTGTGTTGGTCTTTTGGTGCAATTATAATTTGGTTATATCCTAAAAAATTATCCATAAAGAAAATCATTTAATATCTAGCCATGGAATCAACAATCATGTTAATTTTTGGTAAATAAAGGTCATCCTTTGGGTATTCTTTGCTAATATCCCAAAAATTAGTCCATAGTCTCATACTTATAGGTTATTACTAACCAGTATTATGTTATAAATCCCTTCTAAGTAATTAATAAATCAAATGCATATCATGTCTACGATTTTCTCCAACTATTTATTAACTAATACAATAATAATAAGATGCATTTTTCTTAGCTTGTATTTAATTAGTTTGGCATCAAGATGTACAACATGGTGGTGTACAATAAAAGCAAGGTCCAAAAATGGCATATCTAAATAGGCCCAGGAAAATATATCAAAAAAATCACTTAGAAGGGATTTAAAGACTTCATGTTCCTCCTTAGTTAGGGACATGCCTAGTTTTATCCATTTTGGGTCTTTTGGGGTCCTGATGTTGACCTCAAAAGTGTCCTTCATAATGAGTGTAGATATATCTTATAAAAGAGTCGACAAGGAGGTAAACTAGTTGGTAATGCTATAGTCTTATGGATAAATTGGTTATTTTAATTCTCCCAAATAGGATGAATCAAAATCACCCAATGGTGGTAAAGTACATGTAATAAATAACTTTGGGCACTCTTACCCAATCTATTTAAAAGCTTGTCATTCTTTGGCATTAATTTTAGATCATAAGTAAGCCTTAGATTAATTATCTCCTATGTTTCATGTGAAGAGGGGTGAATATCCTCATTTAATGGCACTTAAAATAGGTTTTCACCAAAATAATTTATTTTTTATTTATTTTTTCCCTACCACCTAAAAGTGCCTCAAAGAGGTTTTCACTTTTAGACCTCAATGTTTTATTTTTTTATTTTTGGCCAAGTAAGTTCACCCGCTCTATGAAATAAGTAATAGGATCCAATCTAATATAAAAACCATTTTTGTGATCTCCTAGAGGAATATGATCCATCAAACCTGGAAAGTTGCAAATGGCCTCATCATTATCAAACTCATCTAGTAGAATTATTGACTCTTGTTGGTCCAAGTCTATCATTTGGGACTGATAAAGGATACGTGGTGAAGGGTGATAAACAACATTAAAGGTATAAAAATCATAAAGATTAAATAAATTCATGTTGGTAAGGTCATCATAGATTCTATAATCAAACCCTATGTCATTATCAACATCATCTTCACTAGTCAATGGTGTAAGAACATAAATAAGGTATGCAGGGTCACCCCTAGGTAGTTTAAATCCAATACCATCGGTTCTTTTTACTTGGTCATTAAAATTGGCTTGATTGCCCCTTGATGATGTATCCCCAAGCCTCTACCTTTATAAGCTTGATTACCAATAATTTAGTTAGGGATAGGATACTTGGCACTTTTGTAATGATAAAATAGATGATCAGTATAAAACCATGAATCATCTTCATCTAAAGGGTCTTATTCTAGGATAGAGGCCAATTTTGAAACAATGGTCCATGTAAGTAGCATTGGCTTTGGGTCTCTCATAAGATTTTTGATTCTATGGTAATTTGGCAATGTGAAAGGAGTAATGCATATTATAATCTCTTATACCTTTTTTAGATATGTAACAATGTTTATTGCCTTTTTTCCCATCAGTTTTAGGCTTCAGATTAAACCAAAATGATAATTGTAGCTCTTATACTCTACCTCAAGATGTTTTCAGTAATGGTAAGGATGGAGATCAGTTGGTATAGTCACTTACATACTTGAAAGAGGAAATTTAATATATTGATGTATCATGGAAGGTATGACCCTAATTTCATGAATCTAAGGTCAACCCAATAGTAAATTGTATGATAACTCTAGGTTAATAACATGGTAGAGAGTGGCATGGGTAAATTGTATGATCACTAGAAAAATAATGGTACATTATGATTCTCATTCCTCATTATAAAATGATTTGATAACAATGGTATCTAGTTAAAGATCAATCATTGTGTATCCAAGATTCTTTACCAACTTTAGAGATATAATATTTAGGCCCAAACCATTATCTAAAATGACACATTTAATAATATATAAAGTTATATCGACCTTTATGTACAATGAGTTATTATGAAATGGGCCTAAGGATGAAATATGACTTTGGTCAAAGCTAAGTCATTGGCCAAAGGCCAAAATTCCTATCATGTATTAAATTTTATCAAGCATTATGTCATTAGGTGTGAGGTATTGGCTTAGGTACTCTATTAGTATGCTCTTGTGGATGTTATATGTGTACAATAAATATATGATGGATATTTGTACAATTATATTTTGTAGATTCTCCATAATGTCATATGTTTTCCCTTTTGTTTTAGTAATTGGCTTGTTTTTATAGGCTTTAATATATGAATGGGTTAATTCATGGCATTTGGATGTGGGCCCTTAATGGTAATCTTGGCTTATCAAGTTGAAATCATGAAATCTTGATTAGGTATAGGGCCTTTGTAATTATATGGAGAGGTGACATGGCTTGGAATGATAATTCTTGGGTGGTGTTGAGCCAAGATGCTAAAACAATCCAAAGAAAGATTATCAGTATAAGTAGGTTAGTAGGCATTGTTTAGCTGATTGTAATTATTAGGTAAAGGTCTCAGTCTATTGTTATTTAGCCAAGGATTAATGGTAATGGTGGCTACATGACTTCCTAAAATATGTCTTACAACACTATTATAGGTATACACAATAGCATGATGGCCTCTTTGGTTGGGTTGATCATTTTAACCTTAGTTATAGCCATTATATTATTTTTTATGGTGTTGGCATTGTTGTTATTTTTTTTTATTATGGTGTTTTTCTTTGTTGTTGTTTTTACTATTTTTGGTGATGTTGTTGTTATTCGTTATGTTAAGTAAATGGATTTTGTATATGCCCAAGTTACTATTAGATGTAGGAGCATGGGTATCCCATTATATCTCTTTATTCTCAAGCATATTCTTAATCATATACCTTAACTATATACATTGGCATATGGAGTGTCCCTTGATGAGATGGTATTCACAAAATTTATGTTTTTTATACCAGTCAAGAAAAAGAATTCCTTCATAGAATGGCTTTGACACAGGCTAGCTAATCATATTTTCTTTAACCAAGTTATGTAATATAAACTCAATGGGATCCCTGAGGTCACTGAATACTGTAGAAATGGGTGGTATTATCCTTAAAGGATGTGCTTGAAATTGGGATTGATTTTATAGATATTTTTGTGGAGGTTTTGGCTAAATAAATGGAGGTAGTGGATATTAAATTGGTGGAGATAAATGGACAATTAGTGTTTGCACTATTATACATGATGCAATTGAATTACCCCATTACCAAAAACATTCTTGTTACAATTATAGACCTTTGGTATTTCATTGGTATTTTCCTTTGATGTCATTTAATATGGTATTTTGATAGGGTTTTAGTTATGATTATGGCTTTGGTTTTTGTTCTATTGGCCTTGATGTTGGTTTTGGCTCTGGCCCTGATTAGAAGAAGATAATTTGATGATCCCTTTATTGACCATATCCTTTTTAATATGTATTCATTTATTAATAACCTATTTGAATATGTGAGAAAATTATATCTCAAGATGATAATATATCTCACTATATAAAATTCACCTAAATATCATGGCCAATTATTTGTTTGGTAAATTGTGAGTGAAATGGTTAGCTATTGCCCTCCACTATTGTAGGTAAACAACAAATTTTTCACCATTTCTTTATTTTACCTATCCCAAATCCACCACTATAATATCATGTTTGATATTATATGATAAATTTTGTACAAACTTATTTTAGAGGACATCAAATTATAGCATAGAAATATTCAATAGTTTCAGAATCCATTTCAAGTCTTGTCCAGCTAAACTTCTTAGAAAGAGGAGAAAAAAATATATTTTATTGTACACCACTGGTTGGTAAACAACAAAGAATTATTTTAAATTCTCTTTGGGGTTTCCTTTTACCTTATATTTATCAAATTTGGGTGGATCATATCCCAAACAAAAATATATTTTAAGGTAATCCATGTTGAATGGATATGAGCATATTTTGTCTAGTTTGAACTTATTTGTTTGCTTCCCAATTTGAATGGATTGAATGACATACTTTGTTTTGTATATCTCTTTGGCTAGGAAGTTGGATGGCATGGCTTGTTATGGTTGGGGTTGTGTAGTCAAAGTTGAATTAGCCTGACTGAGTTATGAGGGAATGGCATACTATGGAATGTTTGTTAGATTGGTCGAATAACTAGCTATAAATGTTCATGTATTAGGATTATACTATTGATATAGAATATTTATTTATTGATAAACATTATATCTAGGGTTGAAAACATGGATTTGGTTGGTAAATTGTAGTCATGGTAGCATAATTTGGCTTGGTGGAATATGCTAGTATTACTAATTTTGGATGGGAAATTGTTGTCTATGCATCGAACCCTGATATATAAAGGGTACCCATTACTAACTAAACCCCTATTATTTAAGGTGTTTTAAGTTATATCCATATTATATGTACGACACTCATTGGGTGAAAATAAATTGTTCCTAGAACCCCATACCTATTTTATGTTAGAACCTTATTGTTGATTAAACATTTATTATTCATAGGGAACTTATTGAGGGTTTGGAATTTATTATTGACCAACTAACACTTTTTGTTAACCAATAGAAACACATTGTGGATTAGGAGACATTTGTGATGTTTGTGGTATATTAGTTTATGGTTGTTGTGGTATAACATTGGTTACCACCTGTTGAGGTTGTGTAGCATTCTACAATTGTTGAGGCAATAGGTTGGTCTACTTTTGGTTAATTTCCCCTGATTGTGAAATCAAGGAAGTAGTTTTTTGATAAGTGGAAGTTACTTGTGTTTCAAAACTAGGAATACATTTATTTTGTTGTGGAAATCCACTTAAGGTATTAGTTATAGGAATATACTATTTGTTACTCTATGGTACATTAGACTCACTTTGGTTTAAATTAGAATGTACCTACATGTTATCCACTATGTTTTGCATGAGGTCTTCCATATGATCTATAGTTTCTTCTATCATCATTTGGATATTATATGTGTCTTGATAACATGCTTTGGCCAAAGGGGTCTATGTCCTATCTTACATATTCCAAAGAATTAGTTTGTGGCCCTATTGAATTATTATCTCTATAAGTGGCATGTTTGAAATAACCATGACATTAAAACTATGATCTAGGTTAAGGTAGTTTTGATACACTTGTTATACCTATTCTAATTGATCATCCATCAAAATCTTTTCCTTTCATAATCACACTTTGGCCTTGTTGAGGTATTTACACTAAAGTTTGATTATAACTAGTTGACACATGTTCAAATTGTTAGTTATGAGGCATGTTGTTAGGTGTTATAATAAAACTATATAGACTTTCATGTGGGAGGTCTAGTAAGAATTTGGCTCCTAATTCTACTACTCTGACTAGAATTTCATCTTGTTTTTATAATAAATGGTGATCAAACAAGTATGGGTCATAAATTTTAGGCATTGTTACATAGTAGGGTCATTTTCTTGGATTTGTTCAATAATATATGTTATTTTGAGCAAGATATTTAGATGTTTATTCTTTTTCTTATCTTGGATAGGATGGTAGATTTACCATGTATTGTGTAAGTATGTTTTTCCATTATTCTACATATGGAATATTATAATAGGGATATGGATCCATCTCATATGCTATATAATCACCATACGGTTCTTGAATAAAGGGGTCATTAGTAAAAAAGTTATCATAGTCTAGATTATACATAGTCCCAATACATGTATATCAAGGCATATTTGGATTTATGACTAGGTCTTCCAAAAAAGAAGGTCTAGAAATGTGGAAAATAACTGAGGTCTAAGTAAAACAACCTTTATCTCTAAAAAAGAGGTCCAAAGGTTAAAATGTATAATCTAATTATGAGGAAAGTGTAGAATAAAAATGTAAAACCAATCTAACAAAGGTACTAATTTGTCCAAAGGTGGTTATAACTAGTGGCAAAGGTCTATAGGCAAGGTAAAATAATTGTGATCTAGGCTAAACCAAAAATGAAAAGTGGTAGGTCTTTGGTTAGAAGTTTCAAAGCTAGACTTCAAATCTATGTTGAAAGGATAATGATTTGCCCAAAGGAAATTATAATCATTAGCCTAGAAAACAATGTTAGGCCTTCAATCAAAAGTCATGAAGCTGTACTTGGAAACAAAAGTCAATTTAAATAATAACTCAAAATAAATCTAAATCGAAGATGATTACCTTGGATAAACTCAATAATAGGAAACAACTTGAAAAAAATCTAAATCTAAGGTAATTGGCTTGGATAAAATCAATAATTAGCTCAAAAAACACTTAGTAATTGGCTCACAAAGACTCAGTAGTTAGCTCAAAAAAATATTGATAAACGTAAATTTGATATAAATAATTTTTAGACCCAAATACACATGATAATAATATAAAATAGATAAAACACTAAGTGCACATCCTATCCTTAAAATTGACAAGGTGTGAATAGCTTCTACCAAAGTTTCCATCGATATACCAGTGCTCAAAAGGAATTAAGAGTTAATCCAAAAATTTAAAGATTGAATGTAAGTAGATTTTTTAAGCACCATTTATATCTTAAGCATTGTTACATAGAACAAACTTAGAGTGCAAATCACTCAGCATTTGTCAAGATATTCCACCATAAAATGGAGTTTACTAAAATCTATAAGTTTTAAAATGATCTAAATGGTCTGAAGTGTGAATAATATAAGGGTGCATTGTGTAAAGTAGAATAAAACTCAATAACTTTATATGCAAAGGTCTAACCCTTATCATAATTACTTCAACCCTAAACTACTTAGTGAAGTATGATGTTTAGCATGAACTAATCTAAGTTTTCATTAGGATCGGTAGGCTAACCACTTAATAACTATCCATTCCTAATATCACATGCCTAATTTATATACCCTACTATGGATTGGGGTTGGTACAATGCTGGGAAATGAATACCTAGGTCAACGCACCCTTAAATAACTTATGATGAGGTGATGAACTCCTGCCCATAAGCCAATGTGAAAAAATAAACAAATGAAAATTGGAATAACTTTAGAGGTCATTTTTGGGTCACCCAAATCCCTCAAATATTAGGGAGAGCATATTTGATGTTTATTACATTCTATGATAAATAAATAATTCTCTAAATAAGGCACATGTGATCACCTAAGTTCCCTAAATGGGACATGGGGAGAGCATACAAACAAAGTTCATTTTTGATGAAAATTAATTAATCTAAGAACATTGAAAATAATTAATAAACAAAGAATAAACAAAAAATCATAAGCTCTTAATAAATCTAAGCTAAAGTAGATGTTTATTTTAAAGTACCAAATCAGATGTGAATGAAGTTTTGACCCTTGGCCTTGTTTGCTCTTGTAACAATTGAAATGTGAAAGGATAAGATGTGTTAGGTTAATTTTAAGAACTAGAACAAAAGTGTGTATGATAATTTATAAGTGTTTAAACCTTTATTTCTCTGCTTAGGTTCCTAAAAATATGTTAGGGGTTTTTCTTATTTTTATGTAAAAAATCTAACCAATTTTTTTTTTCATTTTCAAATCTTGGGTTTTATTTACATAGATTGAACTCGCCAATTCTAAAATAGAGTAATGTCATTAATTTCAATGAAGTCACTGATTTCTCTATGGAATAGACTATATATAAAATCATTTCTAGTGAAGTCACCATTAGACAGTGGTAAATTCATTGATTACTCCAGTCAAAGTCTCTAATTACTCTTTAAAATAGGGTGAAGTCACCAAAATCACTAGAAAATATACTTGAAAAAGTCATAAAATACATGCCCAAAGTCATTATTTATGTTTTTTGATGTCACCGTTTACATAGAGGTTGATTTAACATAGGTCAATAATGTCAATTTCACCATAGAGCAATGTATCCATTTCTAGTGAAGTCACCAATGTGAAACTTTTGATTTTTATTAAATAAATGATTTCAAAATAGAGTACGTAATAGGTTAAGTTACCAATTAGTAGGGTGAAGTCACCAATTAGTAAAAAAATAAAATGATGGGAAATTTAATCATAAAACTCAAAACTTGAAGTTTTGAGTGACCTTTTTAGGAATTTTTAAGGTTCTACATCATTCATCTAGTCCATATGGGGTGCATGGTCCCATTGGGTGTGCCATTATGTAAATTTAGGAATCCAAAGAGAAAAAAATGTGTTAATTCCTTATTATTGAATTAAAGAGAATTCAACTATAACAATGTAATGGAAACTAAACCACTCTTACCTAAGTACTAGATTGAGCTTAACACAATGAACAAAACTATAAATAGGAGATAAAAACATATAATGTTACTTCCCTTGTCAAAACTAGTGTTTACTTATTAGTATAGAGGATGTTCTTGCTCAGGTTATAGCATTAAAAACTTTGATCAATGCATTCTCCATCTTGGAAGAACTTCTCTAAGACCACATGTGCCTTTACTTGGATTGGATTGACTTGGTGTGAATTTTATTCATATCAATTTGACATTATAACATAAGTTTGAGGAATTCATGAAGGCATTCCTATAGAATAACCTTGCACATAAAATATTTTTTGGGTAGAGTGAAGACACTTGTATTTATAGGTCTCAAAACTAACTCTAACCCTAGGGAGGTTAGGTTAGTTCTAACTAGGGTTGATTCTAAAATAACCTAGGTTGAGTTAAGTTAACTTTGGGTTGGGTCAATTCAATCATGAAGGCTTGATAATTCATTTTAGATACTTATTAACCATGACAACTCATATAATATATTTATGAGGTTGTGAGTCACCTTTTCATAAATTTTAGGAATTAATAAAACATATTATTATCTTAATTGACTTTGACCTCATATTTATTGAAAATTTCCTTTTTTAGATAAATGTAATTCTCTAAAAATTTAACTTGGAATTTTTATTTAAGAAAGCTAATTGAGATTTATTTTTAATTAATCTTGTTTAGGGTTTTTGGAATTGATGAATTATTTTCAAATTTTTTGCATTGACAAATAAATAGGCCAAGGATGTCATTTTTATAGGTTATAATTTAACTAGGGCTGAATCCAAGCTAAGTTATCAGTGCATACAGAGTAATACGCTAAATAACAAAGCCTCAACACATTTTTTGTAAATTAAATCCCATACACAAATGAATTTGGGAAATCCAATCACTTTTATGTTTAAATTACATCATTTTCTAGAAATCAATCTGGTACCTAGTTTAGACATGAAAGTGGAAAAAATGAGTATCTATAGATACCTTCATAATTTATTTTGTATAGAATCCCCTTTATAATCATCTAATGAGTAGTGTTAAGCATTAATAATCTTTTTTTTTCTTGATTTAGCTCAAGAGGACAAGTACTTGTGAGTAAGTATTGAATGATATTAATATATGAGTCTCTTATAGATACTTTGGTCTCAAGGACTTCTTCAATTGTGATGCATGGATTAGGCTCAGACATAGGTTAAATGATGCCTTGTCCTATAAACATTTTAGTAGGCTTGATTTTTATTTTCAATTCTTATAACTTTTCCATATATTTTCCTCTATGTTATCTTTATTTGTTTTGTCCCAAAATGAGCTTAACAACTAGATTTGGCATGATAGAAATAATTTTATTCCCCAAAATGTAATGTTGAAACTTCTTTACTAATTTGACAAGAGCATAAATATACTTGTCTATCACAGAAGATGTGAGCTATGCATCCTTAAATTTTTTTCTCTTAAATACAATAGGGTGCTCACTTTCATTCATTTTGTGGGTAAGCATAGCAGTGATTATGTGTTCTAAAGGAAATGAATATAAGAATAAATCTGTGTTGAAGTCCAAACTAATAGATATTGGAGCCTAGGTAATGACTATTTAATATATTAGAAATATTTTTGGGATTTTAGTGTTCATTATACCTTTGCATCTTGTTTTAGAATTGCATTTAGAGGCCTAATAATCTCTACAAAATTAGAGATAAACTTCCTCAAAAAATTGATCTTATCAAAGAAGGACTTGATCTCTTTATTTCTACTTGGGAATATTATCATTGAGATTTCCTAAATTCTATTTGGATCAAAGGTGATCCCATCCTTAGTGATGATGTATCCTAATAATTTTCCTTTAGTGACACTGAATATGCTTTTCTTAGGCTTGAGTGAAATGTTAAACCTTTTGCATCTTTAAAAGATTGATTATAAATATCTTACATGATCAATTTTATTCTTTGAGAAAATAGTGATGTCATATATATAAATGATTATACATTTACCTATCAGTCCTTTAAATTCATGATACATATCCCATTGAAAGGTAGTTCCTACATTATTCATGCCAAAAGGCATACTTTTTAATGCATAAGTACCCCACTTTGTAGTAAATTGTGTCTTCATCTTGTCCTCAAATTCTACTAGTACATAGTTATAACCTAAGAAACCATATAAGAAAGGCATCATACTAGAACCACTTAATACATATATTATCTCATCTAGATAAGGAAGAGGGTAGTTGCATTTCTCAAAAGCTTTGTTCAAATTCCTAAAGTTGACACACAATATGATTTCCCTATTATTTTTCTTTATTGGCACCAAATTGGTAACCCAAGTTGAATGCATGATGGGGACCTATTGAAAAGTTTTATTTCATAAGTCAAAATATCACCATATAATTTGAAACTTTTATTTTAATTTTTATACAACCTTGTTCATAGCTTTGTCATGCTTAGGTGATCCTTAAATGGTCTTTATAAGGTCTTATTAGCATTTTTAAAGTTAATATCTTTGCCAAGATTTCCAATGCCTTAAAATTAAGTCTAGTGAGTCTTAGGAGTAAGTCATGATGCCTCAAGAGGGTAAATAATATTTAAGGTCAATTCCTTTCACTTTATCACTTGGTTTAAAGCTTGTTAATGTTGTTTGATGAAATTAAGGTATTTTAGCATTTTTAAAGGTTTTTACATAAGCCTAGGTTTCCATTGTAGACAAACTAAGCCTTCTCAAGGTGTCATTATTTCATGGAAAATTTATTCAAGTTTTAAATAGGTAATTTCAAACATGATTATGTCTTAACAAGATGTACTCTATCTCTATGAGGTCATTTTCACATATGTTGATCTTTTGTGCACTTCATAAGGCTCCAAAACTATTTTCAAAATAAAATACGAAGAGAGGTAGGTAAAAATGGATTTTAAAAGCTCAAAAATTGATTTTACAACGTGCATATGGGTCAGATATGTTAGTTTAACTCAGAAGATGGTAGTATGATAGTTTTAACTCCAAAAAAGGTAGTTTTAGGAGTTTGTATAGACTTGGATTTTTCACTTATATGTGAAAACTAATTAAAAGTGTATCTTGGTATTATATAGGTCATATACATGATTTTAAATCTATCATAGGTTGTAAAAGTGTAAAACATGCTTCTAAACCTCCATCACTCCATTGCCAAGCTTTTGAAGGTAGTTTTCATGTGGTTGGTATGGCCATTGGAAAGGAAGTTGGGTCATAATATTTTGACTATAGGATGGGTTCCTATTAAGATTAAAATTTGTGGCATTGGTTTTCAAATCCATCCCCTCTCATTTATAAACAATCGTTAAGACTTCGAGGTACTTCAAAACTACTTATAAACTCCATAGGCTCATTTTTCTTCTTTGAATTAGTAGTTTGAAATAGTTTTAATGAATAATGGAAATTTAAGGAGATATGAAGGGTATGTACAATAATATTTCATGTTTATCTAATTTCCACTTCACATGTGTGGCCTCAATTTGATAAGAAAACTCCATTTATGCTCAGTTTATAGAGGTGGTTATCATGGTTTCCTAATTATTTCAAGGTTTTTAACATTTAAATGGATGGAAGAAGTTATTATAACACACATAACTCTATATAATTACTCATTAATTATTTTACATTCCCATTTCAACCTCATTTTATCCAATCAATATGTAGTGCTCTCAAGCTCTTAGACTCTGTGTGTAAGTTGTCTGTGCATCAATGGTTTTAAGGTTTGATAATGCATAATCAAGGTTATATGAAAGGTATTTACCTCATAAGATAATTTATAATTTAATTAAGAAGTTATATTAGGCTTTAAGATATCTAACTAGAACCATATAAGGCCTAAAAACATGAAGAATGCAGACCTACAAGTCTACAGACCTATAGGTTTGCATTTTATGTGAAATATAATGAAATGTACTAAGATTTGAGTTTAAAACATAAATTTTGAAATTATTTTATTATCCCTACATGTTTAAAATGTTTAGGATCACTAAAATAAGTTTTTTTCAGGTCTGAATCCCAGGACACTTCAATGAAACATATAGGTAAGATATTGTATAAGACATATGTATGGTCAAGATGAACATGTGCAAGGTTTTGAAAAGTGATTGAGTTTAAAGATAATATAATTGAGTCCTCAATAATATGAAAATTAAGATTTAAATTATTATGGTTTTATATAAAAATTATAAACTCCAAATGTAAACAAGGTTTTGTATGACTACCTACAATTGGTTGTAAGTGACTCAAGTGGTTCCTAAACTTGAGAAGATGATGGAATTTAGATAAGTGAAAAATTATAAGAGATAATTTAATATCATAGAGACATAAATATAAAGTTAAAGAGGATATTATCAAAATAAATTCATTGTGACCCTACATGCACATAGTCAGTTGATACCTATAACTTGCCTTGTTAGGTGAACCACTTGCTTATTTAGATATGAGATCTTGAGGAGGTTGGGAAAGTTTATAAGGGAATATTGAATCCTTAAGAATATAAAAAGATTTATTTATATGATTAGAGGTTTACATTAAAATCCTAAAATCCATACATATTCAAAACTCCAAATGTAACCTACAAGTTACTTAAGTATCCATGGTTGGTTTTAAAATTGAACAAGAGATAATTACAATATAAGAACATTAGTGTTGGAGTCTAGGATGAAAGATAATTATATTAATTCATGAGATTAAAAATAAATCAAATAAAATCTTAACACTATAATAGGGATCATTGGGGTATTTAATGGTTGGTTGAAGAGACCCTAGTTTCTAAAATGCAATCATGAGACCCAAGGATAACCAACAAGAAACATTGACAAAACTTGAATAGTTGAGGCCTTACATCAATATGGAAGATACTTGATAATGTAAATATGAGACCTAAATATAGGATGAATTATTTTAATGGTGTTTCACATCTCCTTTACTCTAATATTTATTTTAAATAATAATGGAAGGATTCATTCTAAGCATACATAGTCAAGCTTATTTAAGAGTTCAACTAGCCCTCAAGTCTGGATATGAATATGCAGTGCATAAAAATTAAATTTTTTGGTTGAGATGAGTATATAAATTTTATGTAAATTTAATATAAAATATACCAAAAATATTAATATAACAAGATGACCAAAAAGGACTCCCTAAATCCTACTTACATAGTCCATTAAAAACCTACAGGTCTACTCTATAAAAATGTGAAGAGAAAAATATTTATCACTAAAATGGGATGTATAATGATAAAAAATGGTATATATTACCTTAAAAAATAAATTTTATAAGTATTAGTCTAGTGTAAGAGGATAAAGGCTCAAGGAATAGACCTCTAGGGTCAATAAACTTAGGTTGACCATAAACCCTTAAGTGGTGAAGAGTCAAGATTTTAGACCTTTTGGAAGCTCATTGATTATGGAATATCATGGTGAATCATGTAATGGATAATTGACAACTTTTTTAAAGTATTATTTTCCATTATAATTCATTTTGAGATCTTAGGACCTAAAAATACCTTTCTCAGCCCTCATTCATAGTCAACTCTACTTGAGAAGCTAACTTGCAGAGCTTAGAGATCCTTGGAGAATATTAATGATGGAATATGTCTATGGTAAGGATTAAATAAGGTTTAGTGATTAATTTACATGCCATTATTTCATGGTTTTAGCTCCTATACAGTATGAATCATCATTAAAAGAGCAACCACCTCAGAAAACCTCTTTTTATCTTGTAAAGAGCTCGAGAAGGTCAAACTTTTGCTTGGAGCATATAGGAGGTTTTACATGGATATAAATGGTTTTTTGGTATTATGTAAAGGTATCTCTACTATAAAACTATGGTATTAGAAGAGAGAAAGATGGATTCACCTCTATGAACCATTGTTAAGACCTCATACCTCTCTAAACCCTTCTTAAACCCTACAAGTGACCTGACTAAAGAAAATGAATTACTAATATATTATAATGAATTAAATTGAAATTGGAATGATCTTAGTGAACTTATAAGGTTTATTAATCATATTATCAATTAGTATTTGGCATGTGAGAAGGTACAAATATATGGAATTACATAGAAATGTATGGTTGTAGGTGTCTTTGTGAAAAAACAAGATATGAGTTGGCTCCCAAAATAGGTACATAGGTCCATTTAGACTAGATAAATGTTAATCAAACTTATAAACACCTATTTAGGCCTCAAGGATTTATACCATCTCTAAAAGTTGGAAAATTGTCCAAAATGTGATTAAAACTCAAATTTGTAAGCCAAAAGGAGAAATTATAGGTCTATAAAGTTATTCAAAAGGCTTACCTCCATGATACTAAATTGTTAAAGGGTTTTTTAGACCTCAAAAGACCTAATTAAATCCTAAAAACCTAAAAAAAACATGAAAAACACTTCAAATGCCCCTCAAGCATGAACAAGTGTCTAGACTAGGATTTTTGTCTATATGATGTTTCACCCATCCATAAAAGGTCTCATAAATTGAAATTTTATGTGGAACAAGGTCTTAGAACTGGGAAATTCAATCAAACACTTATTCTTTTCACACATGTGGGATTTTTTTTAGCCAAAACCTAGTTTCTAGGTGAGGAGGCCTAATTAAGCCTATTATAGAGAGAAAATGGTCTAAAAAGGACACTTCCACTTAGATATAAGACCTAAAACTTGGCATGGAGATATAAGGGGACACTATTTCCTCAAATGTGTTTTTATTTCTCTAGTTCACTTTTTACATTATTCTACATAAGGAGGTTTACCTATTTTGAGGGCTACAAGAAATGAGGCCAAATGAGACCTTTTGGAGAAAAATCATATATTTTGAACTATTTGATGGATCTATGTGTTTTTTAGGTTTGATATAATTTTAAGAGGTCATCTAGTGAGGAAAATTGATTTCTTCAAGCCAAAACCATGTTTTATCCTTTTTACGCAATGATGTAAGAGGAGTTCAAGTGGTTTAACCACCAAATCAATGCATATAAGTTATTCAATTAGATTTTCAAGGTTCACCTATATGACATTTTAAGGACAAGAAAAAGTTAGAGATTGGTTTCAAGAAACATTCAAATTATGGAAAGAGTCATCAATTACCGTAGGAGACCTTTCCAATTTCATATTCCAAGCAAGTTTAAAAGGTCAAAGATGCTTCAAAAAGCCTTATAACATCCCAATTAAGGTAGAAATACCTCATAAATATATGAGGAAAATAATTCAATTGAGTATTTAATGAAGACTTGAAGACCTATTTTTGTGGAAGAGGACTTATTCAACAAGGAGACTTCTTCATTAAGGATATAGGTGCATACAAGAAAGAATATAGGCACTTGAATGGTTCAAACCCCAAGATTCAATGACAAGACTTATTCAAACATTCAAAAAGATTACCCTTACATTAATACTCCATTTTCCAAAGGAAATTAGAGAGAATCAAATATGTACTTTATTGAAGATGAGGGATAACTAGGTGGATGAGTTATCCCTAGTTTTAAAGCTTTGGTCTCTCTCTCTCTCTCTCTCTCTCTCTCTCTCTCTCTCTCTCTCTCTCTCTCTCTCTCTCTCTCTCTCTCTCTCTCATTTTCTCTTTAAGTATGCTTGATTTTGACATTTTTAATTATCCTTAAGATAAGTTATGGAAGACACTACTCAGAAAAACACTTGTACTTGGCTCTTTAAATTAAATAAGACTAAATTCATGCCTCTTCAATACTTGTAACTAGTGTATGCTTATGTTTTGTAGATTAATGTTTGTAATAGTGAATTATTCCTCACATTTATCCTTTCTTATATACCTATTTTTAGGTGGTATTTTTTCCTTTTAGTTTACATAGTGTATTTGAACATGCTTGTATGTATGGCAAGTGTAATCCTTCATTAGTATCCTTTAGAGACCTCATGATCATCAACCTTGGACCATATATTAAGTTAGTAACCCCTATGTGATATATTAATGTTTGGAGACTCTTAATTTGAGAAGTGAAATAAGGTTCATGTTTAATTAAGCATTCTTAGCATGTTATGAAAGTGAAGGAGACATTTTGGTTTATCACCTTAGGTAGAGAGGTTTTCTTTCAATTTATCTTCTTTTATTTTCCCTTGCAAGCTAGTAGTCTAGTGTAGAGATCCTAACTTATACATCAAGTGGAGCTATCCCTTAAAATATAGAGATTCAATCCACCTATTAGGCCATCCACATCCTATTATTGTCTCCATGTTACTCTAAATTTGTAAGTCTTGAATAACCTTCACAAGGGTGAAAGTTTGAGTAGATAATAAGAACACTATCACAACACTTAACAATTTTAGCACTTCCTTTTGAATAAGGGGTTCCAATATTTGATTAGATATCCTTTGTATTTTTTGGAATGGTTTATGGTCCTAATTTAGTTGGATTGTGTGTGTGATCATTCTTAGTTTAAAAACCTTTAAGTCTTAATAATTTCATGTAATCACATCCTTGTATTAAATGAGAAAATCTCTTACCATTTATTTTTATACTTGAGTGAAATTGATACCAATGTTGACATAGCATGGATCAGTCTCATCCCCTAAGTTTTCTCTATTGAACTTGGAGTCATTAACATTGGGTTACCTTCACTCTTGGGCTTGAAAATCCATATAAATTGTTCTTTCTAAGGAAAAAAATCCCATAGGTATATGATATTCCTTAAGTTGAATAATTTATTTTTATCCCAATCTATCCTAGCATAAATATCTAAAATATTTATCATCAATGATTTGAGATTCACATTGTCCTAAACTAGTCAATAATTGGACAATCTATTATTCATATTCAAACACCTATAAATTCTACACATTATCAAGAACTAATGGGTAAGGCATGAGCTCTATAAAAAATCTTAATATCTTATATTCTTGTAATGGTGTTAAATTAGTAGTTAAAACAAATAATGAATCAATAGCTTGGTTATGTTCTCTAGAAATAACCACTATATTAAATTCTTTAAATGATTCAATCATGTCCAAGGCCCTATGTTTTTACCTTTTCAAATATGATAATTTTCATTATTATTTGTTCCAAAGTTAATTAATCACTAGATCTGAATCTCATGTGTCAACAACTGCTTGGCATTATTCTTAAGGGTGAACTACATTCACAAGATGAGTACCTCATATACTCTGTTATTCATGCAAGATAATTATAACCTATATACTACTTGTTACTTCTTACCTTGTGGGTCAGTTAGATTAACACCAACACCTTATACTTATTTATATCTTTCACCATCAAAATGAAGAGTACATAATTGGGAAGGTCCATGAAATTCTTGAACCTATACTTCATAGCTTATGGTTAAGGTGTATATCCCAAGATTATGATATTTAAAACTAACCTCTTCATTATTGGTTTTGTAGTATGTCATGGGATGATTAATCTTAGACTCTTGATGGATTTGAATTTGATTCTTAATTCCTCTCCATGCAAAACATATGTGGGAAAAGTCTATTGCCACATATCCATTTAGTTTTTTTGACAAATGCCTACTTAGTATAAATCCATATCCTTCTAGGATATCTACCATGAGTATGCATATATTCATTTATATGTGTGTATTATATGTCACCTAAATATGCATGGTTTTTAACTCTCTAAGTACATTCACTATTGTCTTGTCTAATTATGAAACCATCCTCTTGGGTTGGCTTGGAGTCAATCTAATATTTTGGCATAAGGACATTGGCATTATAATAGTTGAAGCTCCAAAATAAACTAAGTAGTTGTGTATATTCTTAGAAAAATATCTTATGGTCAAAAATGAAGATCTTATGGCTTATTTTTTTAAATGACATTTTCATGAGCAACTTTTGGCTTGCCCATAGTGTGTTTCCTTGTAATATACTTCCATAGGAGTTCCTTCTATTCTATAATTTGGGCCAACTCATGAAGAGTTATATTTGATTTTATCTTATTTATGTCATCAATGATGTTATATTTCCCTATACTTTGTACTTCTATATTTAGGGGCTGATCGTTCTCTTTTGGGAGAGGTGGATTGTTATCAACCTTTAGATTTGAAGGGATGATTGTTTTGTTTGGAGGAGTAGACATGGTGAATGGTTACTTATTTCTCAAGTTGTATTTATTTCTTAGGAATTTCTAAAAATCATGGACCTCATCTAAATTATCCTCTGATTCATTGTCATCTTCTCTTAGGAATGAAAATTCATGAGTTTTAAAGACCATAGTTGTGCTTGATGAACTAGGAGCTTGGTATGGTTCTAGAAGATTATTTATTATTTCGTGCCACTACATTTCTATCTAAAAGATTTCAAATGTTACACAAAACTCAACATAATCAATCTCACCATGTAGTGCTATGTTGTGAACTCTACACTAATTGGGTAAAGTTATCTCTATCATGATGATCTTGGTTAACTTATTAACTTATTGTTCTATATTATTTGTATACTTGTTGAAAGGATTGTTATATCTTGGCAACATGAAATTATTATTATTATCCTTTTCCTACAACATTGATCATCTTTTTTAACATATTCAGAAACTCATTACTTAACTTTTGAACCATTCTTTATGTAGCATCTAATTCTACCTTGGTAAAATCTTTAGTTTTATTGATTAGTATTGAATGTATATGTTTTTCATGATAATTTATATGTGAATGATTATTCATGAAACCATGATTTTGATTTGATGTTAACTACATTATAGAAGGTAATTTATATATCTAATTCTAATTATACATAGGAACATTGTTATTCACATAAGGCACTATATTTAAAGCTTGGAAACTAACATTAAGGATGGGAAGTCCTAACATCTAGGGATTGAGTTTCCTATAAAAGTTGATTACTTATTCATAAGCCAAATATAGAGTGTTAGCCTTAGTGATTATTTCCATAAATACTACAATGATTGGATCCAAGGTGTTCTTGTACATATCTAGTGGTAAATCCTCTATTGGCTTATATGTAGTATTCACTCAAGTATACATTTTTTAACCTCATGTTGAAAGCATGGATTGGTTCATTAGGCTCTCTCTTCATACTAGTGAAGTGCTAGTATAAAATATTTAATATAGTAACCTACCCAAATTAATCAATAAAGGTTCTCTAACATGAGTTCCATGAATTAATTAAATTATCTAGTGAGTCAAAAAACCAATAGTAAATAACATCCTGTAGTGTGAATGGGAAAAATCTGCATGCAGTATCTTCATCTGTAACATTCATTAATATTAAGGTATCCTTGAAAGACTTCATATGTTCTTCATTTATTCTTCCTCTTGAAGGGAAGAAAGAAGGTATGTACTTATCAATATTCCTAGGCAAAGTATGCACATCTCTTGGAATGGTAATAGTAGACCTAGTTAACCAAGGGTGAGCCATAGGTTGTTTACCAAAGTTTTAACCCTAAATTTATATTGTTGATGTGGTTTTTATGCACACCAATTCATGAATGAGGTTGTCTCTAACATTTTTATATGTCTATGGAGGTAAACTCCACTTTGGGGCATAAGTTTTAGGTATGGGTTGAAACAACCAAGAAGTGGACTAATCCATTAATCATGTTGGTTTTTAACCAAGTGAGCATGGGTTAATTAAACCTAAAAAATCAAAATCCTATTGTAGTTGGATGGGTGATGGTCTAAGATAAGGTGGGTAGATCTCAAAATAAACTTAAAAAGAGGGAAGGTAGAGTAGAAAATAAAGTTCTTTGGTCAATAAAGGTATAAATTCCAGGATGGTCTCATACACGGACAAGTGTCTTTTAAATCAATGCTTGAATCTAGTAGTTATTTCTTATGCACATACAAACATAGTGAGGGAGTCTGAGGATAAAGGATATAGTAGACCCCAAGATCTTATCCAATAGTTTATCATGTTTAGAGTAGCTATTGCATGCCCTTATAATAGAGGATTATGACTTGGTTCAAGGAGGTATCTAAATTAGTTTTTTCTCACTTAAGAAGGCTATAGCATGAAAAGACACTTATACACACTTAAATAACTAAATCAATCAGCCTTAATGCTTATAATCAATGATATTATCCAATTTTAAAATAATTGATACACATCTAATACTAGCATATATCGATAATAATAATAAAGAATTATAAGTAACATTTACACATATTGAATGATTGAATCAAAAATAGGGAAGCAATCAAAATCAATTACATAGATTTAGAAAATAAACTCACTAACACAATTACATTATAATCAAAATATTTCTTCTTATATTAATTATAATTCTATCTCCATAAGTATATGCATATTTGGGGAAAGGGTCACCTCATGCTCCAAATTCATCCAATTACATGTAATGAGTAGAACAATAGTTATGTTTAATGTATAATTTGCATGTACAATTGAAATGACCAAAATTATGCCTTCTAAAATAAAATGCATACTACAAAATCATGTAATGTATGTATGTTTGAAATATTTCATGATTTATGCTTACATCCATTGTGAATAGAATATAAATAGAAGAAATCTTTATTTTACATATGTTAACTCTTGTATAATAAATACATGTAATATTGTTTCAGGAAGCTAAGGTTTACTTGACACTAGAGCTTGCATGTTATAGTGAGTATCACTTGGAGTGGTTTATGTAGAAGGAGTGGTAGGTAGAATTGAACTAAAATTTACTATTATAAATTGTTTATTTTTCTTCAAGTCCATATAACACTTGTATGTTCAATAATACTATGGTTTAATTATGTATAGGTTGAGAAGGGATGGCTAATGCACCCTAGAGACTTTGGTGAGTAGGCATCCATGATACTAATTTGAAGTTATTAAAATACACTTTAATTATTTGAACCTCCATTAGCTTCTTCATATAAAAACCAATCTCCTACTCAATCTCCTCACTGGTGCATCCTTGAAAACTTTGTTTGAAATTCGAAGCAACCATCTAGAGTAAATTATCAAAATTAGCTCTATCAATCAATTTACTCAAAGTGACCCTTGCTTGAGACAACTTTAATTATTGAAAAAAAAGTACAAAACTTGTTTCTTGTGCTCCACCAATTTTATAATTAAAGTTTTTAGACTTGTTGCCCATTGGTAAGCCTCTTATGTTCTGATAACTATTAAATTCAGGGAATTATTTGCCTTAAGAAGATAATTAGATCTAAATAAATAAAATACTTATTTTTAGTAAAATTTATGATAAAGTTCAATTTATTTTCATCTCCTTTCAAAGAATTTGATTTAAATTTTAAGGGAGTTATGGAATGCAAATCTTGATGTTGTTAAAGCAATAGAATAATAAACCATGGAATAAATATAGTAATATAAATAGCCCCTAATTTTTTAAAAAAAATGATTTATCTGATTATTCTATAAATATAAATGAACTAAAAATGTACTTAGTTGGAAAACTGACTAAGATAGATAAGTGGTAGGCTAGAAACTAGTGTAAGAATAATGTAAGGTGTCACCAATAAGAAATAGGTGTCATAAACACTCTTAGATAGTATCAAAGTCCTTTGGTTATTATTTCACCATGATAGTGTCCTCTATGCCACACTAATGTCCATATGTAGTAGAGACAGTGAATTCCTTGGTGGACCTTCAACTAGTTCTAAGGAAATTGTGCCTATGTTACTAAATGCTAGATCATTGTTTGTTCCCTATTTTTATTGATTTCAATGTGAAATCATAAGCCTCTATGTTTTTTAGATTATTTGAGGAACATAAGTGGAAAAAGAGTGGTGTTAATAGGGTAGGCTATATGTGACCTCAACACCCCATGTGTTGAGCTTTGCCTACATACAAATACCTTGAAAGGGAAACAAGAGTGATTTAGTTATCCCAATATAAGTGATAGTCCAAGTGCAAGTTAATTCTAGTGTGAGTGATGGTTTAATTACTTTAAGTGTGACTTAAAATTTTAAATATGAGTAATCTAAGCTTTAGGTTGTTATAGATGGGTGTATGCAAAAGTAGCGTATAATAGGGATCAATGAGATTGATTTGAATAATTATTTTTGAGTTTGTTTGTGAGTCTTTACATCTAATTTCCATATAGAAAAATAAAAGAATGAAATTGGTATATATATAGCATTCTATTTCTTATTGGGACATGAAATGGGTCTCGGCTGACCCTAAGGTATTTTGATAAATGAAAATATATCTGTTGGGAGTGAAAAGAGCAAGGGGACATGAGCATTGTCCCTTTTCTAGTAGTTTAGTGTGTTATAGTATAAAGGGCTGTGTTAATTTATAGGTGGTAGGAACATGACAAAAGGGGACTTGGGTTCCTAAGTGAAGGCTTAGTGTTGTTTTTAGTATATTTTGTAATGGGTTAGACTTGTATAAAAGATAAAAAGTAATCAAGAGAGGCCCTAAGATAGTTTTAAGGCTAATCTAATGATAAGGTGGTCTCAAGTGACACTTATTTCACTAAAGTGACATTTTAGATGACTAAATCCCCCACCTTTATCCTAGAAATGTAGTAAAGTAAAATGACTAAGATAAAGGAAAAGGAAACATAGCTCGAATTACCTTTGAGGTGAGGCCTCTAAATCTATATCTGAGTCTATGAAGTGTGATCTATTATGTGTCCTAAACATGAAACATGAATTAATTAGTCCTTAATTAATAAACATCAAAAGCAAAGATAAAACATATTAAAGCTATGAGATAAAGAGGAAAAGAATGAATACACCTCATTCGATATGTGAACCAATGAAAAAACTTAGTGACATCCTATGTGTGTAGATGGTAATTAAATGGTGAATAACTTGGACTAACTTGATGGCTTACTCAATCCTCATGTGTGGGTGGATTAATAAATTAATATGGACTTTAATTCATCATCTCCCACCCCTGCTCGGTGAATCATAACTTATGAATATATTAGATTGGATTGATGAGTTATCCATCCCTCTCATGTAGGTAGATCAATAAGTTAAGTAAGATATGACTTGATCATTACCAACTGATGTGTAGTAGATGCATCTAAAACTAAAAATACATGATGTAGTTGAAACTATGTAATGTAACTAAAACTATGTAAGATGGATTTGTGGCCATCCAAAAAATTTGAAATATAAAACATCTCAAGGGCCACTCGATAAATGTAAAATTTAAAATGTATCAGGAAACACTCAAGAATTCCAACCACTATAGATATAATGAGGCATAAATCTAGTGTATACCTAGTGTATAACTAGTGTATATGGTGTTTGGAGTATACAACATGGAGAATGACATGGAGTTTTTATTCCATCTAAGAGTACTAGGTCCAAACTAAACATATAGGAATAATTTTTCATGCACATGCCCCCATCTTTCATATTTGTGTATATGGACTTTTAATGAAGTCATAATAATATGTGTCTATGTATATAAATTTTAAATGGGAGTGGTCATACCATGCACGATGCCCCCAATCTAAGCAATATTGTGTAATTTGTGTAAAAATTGAGTATATATTGAACCTGTCTAATAATTAATGATTGAGACTATGTAAAATTGGACTGTAACCATTATACCATTCTAAAAATTCCATAATTTTCCATTTCTATAGATAATGGATAGTAGTATGGTCCCATGTTCATTAGCACACTACACTACTATCCTCTATGCTATGTTATTGACCAAATGTGTTGTTTCTATGCAAAAATGGGACTAATATGTATGTGACTATGTTTCCCTATAGTTTCCTACATTTGTTCTATGTAATATGTGTCTACATAATAACACTTTGTTCTAAATTCACTAGGATGGCTTGATCTTTGTGACAAACCCTTGTGAATACCCTATAAAACTATGTTCTAAATTCACTAGGATGGCTTGATATTTTAAGGGGAGTTGTTGAAACTCTATAAAAACTATCCTTAAAATAAAATATATGTATCATGTGTGTTAGACTTAAAATATGTGATATATGCATGATAATATAATATAATGTATATAGATAAAATCATGTAAAATAACCTAAGTTAAGTTGGTAATGTACAATGTATATTAGATATAGCATTCACAAGGTTGTCAAGATAGATATAACAATGTAAGCATGTATATGAACAACAAATTTGAATGTAATTTATGAAAACTACTTAAGGGGATGGAGCATTATGTCCATCAAGGCACCCAAGGATTAAGGAGAGATGTATGAGGTCTATTTTGGCATTGTAAACTAAGTGTGTAAGTAAAAATCAAGAAACAAGTGTCATGGCCATGATGCATACATACAAACACATGAGGCATGCAAAGTAGACTAAGGGACCACAAAACAAGGGGCATGGCCACATGTCACTAAGTTTAAGAAATAAATGCATACAAGGACATGTTCAAATGTCCACATACACAAAGAGAAAGCAATGTTGGATTAGATTAACATGGAAGGACATGTTTAAATGTTTGCATACACAATCAAGAATCACACACAAGGACATGGGTACAAGTCCAAAGCATACACTTAATCAAAGTTAGTGTCTTAGATCCATTAAGAAATGGCATATTCAAAT
This sequence comes from Torreya grandis, assembly GCA_037957365.1. Taxonomy (NCBI): domain Eukaryota; kingdom Viridiplantae; phylum Streptophyta; class Pinopsida; order Cupressales; family Taxaceae; genus Torreya; species Torreya grandis. The sequence continues at coordinate 705,922 of JARHVA010004559.1, read as the reverse complement.
TTCCTCAAGTGGATGTAAAATACAAAGGACACAATCAAATCTAAACTAAGAAAGCTATAAATGAAAGTATGCATGAACATGTGTATAACTCTATATAAGAGCAAAGATGTACATAAGCTGAGTCTATAGTAGTAGTAGTAGTAGTCAATAAAAAATTAGTGTAGTCTAGAATGATATAACATGTAAAATCATAAACTATATAGTATAATGACCCTAATGGGTGAATGTATCAATGTTGAATCTATATATCTATGTATATGCCACTAATGGGTAAAAAATAGAAAATTTTGATCTTTATAATGGACCTAAGTGCTATAATGATTTGTGAACACTCTAAGAGAACAAGTGAAGCATGTATGTATGATAAAATTGACTACACTAAAATAGATAGTATATTTAGTATCTAATGAATAGAAGGAATGTGTTTTAACCTTTTAAGAATTAGTGTAGGTAAATCCTAAGTTGTTAAAGAGTTGGTGTATTAAATCAAGGTATAAATCTACAATAAATATATCCACAAATTTGTTACAAAATAGATTAATTTTAACCTTTTTAAAAATAGTAATAAATAATTCAAGTGGACTTATCTATAAAATGATTAAGATGGATGATTTAGATTCTTAAAATTGAGGTAGATGTTGGTTTGAGTGTCACAAATAAGATCTATATGTCAAAACCCCTTCTGGATAGTAGTGCCCTAATTAGATAGTATCACCATGTAGCGCTAGTGTCCTTATTTTGGTAGTAGTGTCCTCTATGTAGGACTATATCAAGATTTTGTGTGCACCTATTTTAGGATCTGTAAGATCTATTCCTACATGCATGAGTTATAAAACCCTATATATGGCCTATTTTTATTGATTTTATGAGCAAACCTTAATATTCCATGTTGTTAGGGCATCCATTTGATACAAGATAAAAAGTGTGATTCTTAGTGGGGTAGGTTGGACATATTTAACACCTCATTATGATGAGAGTTTCCTACATACCAATACTCTAAAGAAGGATCAAGCCCTATGTAGTTCTCCCCACCTATGTGTTTATGTAAGTGTAAGTGTAAGTGAATATAGTATGATAGTTGACTTAAGTGTTTTGAATGTGCTTGAGACTATAAATTTGAGTAATATAAGCTTAGGAATGTTGTATATGGTAGTATGAATAATTTGGAAAAAATAGGTATTTATAACCTTAATTATGCATAACTTGCTTTGAGTTTGCATATGTGATTTACATCTAATTTCCATCTAGTGGTTAAAGGGATAAAATTTGATGTAGGAGCATCCTACAAATTTTGTATAAATGATTTTACAAATGTTGTCGAGAGTCTCATGGAGTTTTCTGAGGTATAAAAATTAATAATAAGTATTTATTGAGGCATTTAGAGCTTTTTTTAAGTCATATAGACTTTGGAGTGTTTCCCTTCAAATGGTATCAATTTAATAATTTTCACTTAACTATATAGATTTGGGTATGGTTTATAATAAACCATGAGTCATATAGGTCTTTTAGGAGTGTCCTACATATATAGGAATGTTTTAAATCTATTTTGAGATTATAATCATCTATAAGGGTTAAAAATGAATTTTTAATAGCTAGATAGGTCCATGGAATTGAATTATTATATTGAGTTAAATTGGTTAAGGAAGAATCTCATGGAAAGATTGGTCAAATCTAAGTTTGTAGAAACCTTCAATCACTAGATAAACATCAATACTACTAATGAGGAGTCATCCAAGGTCAAAGACAAGCATAAAATGATCAGTTGTTCATTATTATGATAAGATGAGGAGTTGAATAGAAGTTCAAGCAGTATTGTAAAATTAGTTTATCTTGTAAATAAAAATGTGCGAGAATTTGTTGTATTAAAATATCTCTATTGAATGATCCTAACTAGAGTTAATTTCATCAGTGAATGCTTACAAATATTCTAGTTTTCTAATCATTAAATTCACTTATAGTCATTTATCGTGCATGAGTAAAGATACACATGTCTTTTTTTACTGATGGTAAAAGTTGTATGAGATATTTTAGAGCATAATATAGGTGTTATAGGTGTGAATGAGTTTTTTTTTGTCCTCCATGTATAATCAACTAATAACTCTTGGTTCTGAGTCTATAAATTAACCTGAAGTTCTATGAAGATCAATTTAATTAGAATTTTTACAATTGGATTCTCTCAAAACTTCATTTAAAATTATGGAATAGAGCACTATACATAACATATGTTATCATACAAATGTCCAAATCTATTATGGTCGATTTAGTAATTTATGATGGTTTGGTTATACAAAAAAAATATTTGCATGGTGTCCTTTGATTATTGGAATAGGTAAATAGATCTTGTAAGACTAAAATATAGTTATTGTACCATCGATAAATCTATCAAGCTCTAAAACCAATCCTTGAATAGATTTTGGTTCACTAATTTTTGAGTAATCATCAAAGGATTGAGATTGATAAGCATTTAAGAAGAGATTATTTTATTGTGGCATTCCCATTTACATGGAGATATTCTTATGTGGAGGTATTTTTAGTAATATTGTTTTCATGTTCTCTATTATAGGGTGGCAAGGTAAATCTCCTCTTATGAGTGAATTTGTATATTAATTACACTAAACTTCTCCATGAAGTTAATCTATAGTCAGTTTACATGAGGATAAACTTCTAAAGTTATAGTGGCATTGAACTACATTTTATGAAGTTGCATGCTATCAGAGAGATTATAATCTGACTGATAAGAGGAGAATTTTTTACAATACAAAAATACTAGAACTATTTAGTGGTGTCATGCATGATTTGCTTCTATAAGTGATTTTGCATATGGCTATGAATCTAGCATATTTGGAGTGACATCCATGGATCCCTTCTAATGAATTTCTTACTTAACATGTATTAGAGGAAGTATTTTAAATATGATAATCAATATCTAAGCACGTTCAATCCATCAGTGTTTATAGCATGTGTAAGGGAAGGAGATTTTCTATGTAAAGTTGATTGGGAGCTTTGCTCCAAATTCCCAAAGTCCTAAAATATTCAAAATTATTTCTATAGAAGGTCATTTGAATTCATATTTGAAGTGTGGAGTTTACATTGAAATCTTGATTTCCCATTTTATTCTAATCATTTTGAACTAATTTCTATGGTTATCATGGATTAGTGTTCGATTTCTTTGTCTTTGGTTTTGATTTGTGTAATTTTTTTATTAAGTGTCTAGGTTTAGGCAGCTGAACTACTATTTTATGAATATTTTGATGAGGTTTATGAAGTAAAAATTGGATAGTGATAAGAAAGGATTCTATGTTAGTCTAAACATATGTTTCAAAAGAACTCAGGACTTATCAGACCAATGAGAGATATGTTACATGGTAATGAAAGTTATGATTTATAATCTTGGAAGAATAGAGTATTCCATCAGTTTATTTGGTATCAGAGCAATAATCTCTTGGGATTTGTTGACCCCTAAATTTTGTATAAGTATTGTTCCATTTTTGGCACAGGGTGTGGAAGGATTATTGTCCATTTTGAAACAAGTACCAACATGACATGAGAGGACCATGGTGTGGGAAGACCATGGTATGCAGGAGTATTATGGCATGAAACTTGCCAAGCATAGAAGGAAAATAGCATAGGAGATCTAGTGTGAGAGGACCCAATCAAGGAAGAACATGTCATGAGGGACCTAAGAATAAAGGAGTTAAAACAAGAATTTGAAGACTAGAGGAGCATAAGGGAAGTAATGTGAGGAATATAGGAGTAGTTAGAAGAGTACCTCAAGTAGGACACTTCAACCCCACTGATTAGAGGTTACATACTAGCCCATGAGGAATGGAATGCTTGGATGTCAAAACATAACATAGATAAAACATCTAGGGGTATAAAGGCCTGATTCTATAGGAACAATCAGTTGTAAGAGACATGACTCTCAACATGTTGGGAGTCCATGTGCCATTTGTCCATGATAGTTAGAATCTTAACACTTGGTCAGTGCAAAACAAATATAAAAACCCCTATTTTAATCATTTGTGTGTGTGAACCTTTGGATAATAGATACAATTCTAACTTTTAATTTATTAAGAAATCAATGCATAGTTAGTATTTTCCATAACATGTGATAATTCGTGAACATTCTAAGTGTTGAAGAATGAATATGTTTTATTTCTAAGTCATGGGTATCTTTTCCTTTTATTTCTACTATTGAATAGTAATGATGATCTTAGTTATCATAGTATCTAAGTCTAGGATAATAAGGATAATAGGGGTATATTTATGGTATTGAATAAATTAAGATTTATATTACAAGATATGAACAAACATATAACATTTTACTTCAAATCCTTCAATAACTGGTCTTTTGTTGCACACTTTGGGTGAGCACAAGAGACTTACCTCTCATTTGATAGGGCCAACATGATAGCCTATTGGGGAGAAGCTTTAGTGCCATAGTATAACTAATTAAATGAACCTAACATTTTAGTTCAATTATTAGGACCTAAAGAAATTATATCATAATCATGGGAAATGTTTGAGTGTGTTACATTAGAGAGTATTAAAGAATGGGTTACTAGTGTCGATGAAATTTTTTTGGTTCTTTATCTTAAACTAGTAATTTCTATATGATAGTGGGTAGAGTATAATCTCTACAGCTCTTTATATGAGATTTTATTTTTCAAGGTCCTAGTTCTCTTGCATTCTTGGATCTTAGCATATACTCAAGGATGATCTGAAAATCTTGGATGAAGGTAATCATGGACACTTGAATGATAGAAGAGTTTAGCATGACTTGGAGTTCCTTGGATATGATTGGTTGACTATTGGTGGAGAGGTGTTCAGAATAGCTATATTTTAGAGTATGCAGTGACCACCTATTCATGTCCTAAGGAGATGAAGTTCCAATTTCAAAGAGAGTAGAGGGGATGTTACCTATCATTGTTTACTTTCAAAGTTAATAAGTTAATTATTGACCATGGATTGGAAAATCTACCCATGGAAGGTTAAAATCTCTTATGCATGAGTTGCATAATTAGAATGGGAGACTAATAGTTGATTGAGGATTATGGGTTCAACATGATAACAAACTAGTGAGCATTATGTAAATGGAATCATGATGAATCTTGGTAGAGGATCATGAGAGTTAGTAGTATAGGGAGAGATCAATAAAACTCAAGGGGTGTTATGAAGAGTTGTAGGGAGGTAGATGCACGTGAAGAACCCATCAATTTTGAGCCAAATCCTCTGCCACTTTTATCCTTCAAAGGAGAAACAAGATAGACTACAGGAGATGAAGAACCAAGTAAAATTCAACCAGTCTCCTCCACCATAGTGTATGCTCATGCCTTTGATTTAAATAGAATATATGTATATATATATATATATATAGAATTGGGATATAGACAATACAAAGTTAAATTTGAATGGGTAAGGGAGACTGAAACTAGGCCATTAGGTGATAATCTAGAATATACATCTTTCCATCTTCAAGGTAATTCTATGGCACAACATGGGATGCTTGGTGGATCTATCCTTCAAGGCCAAAATATAGGCCCAAACCTAGGAAATCAACCCTCTACCATGCTTCTTCCCATGGCACTGCTACTAGAGGAACTGGAAGAAGTAGACACCCTCTTAGAACTAGAGCTAGATCTTCCTAGCAACCACCTTTTCAACCATAACCCACTAAAATATACCATGAGATGGCATTGCATTTACCTAAAAACTTTGGGGTAGAGAATGTAGCTAAGCATGTTTATAAGTGTGAATTAATTTAGAGAGAATGTGGCATCAAGTCTTCTAAATGAAAGGAAATATAGTTTATAACCAAACTTTTAGATACATACATAAATGGTATCAAAAATTTAACCCTCAGAAAGTAATGGTTGACTATGACCATCTCAAAGTAGCCTTCCTATAGGAATTTTAAATTCTTGAGTTTGAATAACAAAGTATAGTGTGCAAAAATATATAAAGCAAGGAATTATAGAGAGAGTACATGAATATGATGCATGATTCAAAACCTTTCTTTCTAAGTTGTCATTTCAAATCAATCCTACTCAGCATGCATAATGTATAAGGGGAGGATTATTGCTATCCTAAACCTTCAAAAGTGTGCATGAGGCATTTGAAGCTACCCTCCATACTGAAGTGGTTAGAAGCATGGATATTGATATTAGTCCCTTTATGGAGGCAAAAATAGTAACCATAGCATCTCAACTTAAAAAATTGATGGAAAACAATGCACATGAGACATGAAATGGTGTATGGTGTAGTAATTGTGAGATTGAAGGGCATACAAGGAATAACTATCCACACAAGAACATCCACATAGTACTAAAACAAACCTATGAGTTTTTCCATCAAGAATATGATGTCCATTCTTGTCCATTTTTTCAATGGGATACAAACACTAAGGTATCTAAGTATTTTAAGATTTGTGATTCTTACACACATGACACCAATGATTATCAATTGGTCAGTGATAGTCATGAAGCTTGAGCACATGACATGTGCCAAACCTTAGTTTCCAATACTCAAGACAATTATGGCTATTATGAGTGAGGGAGGGGATGAGGATGAGGTGGTATTTGGTTTCCACAAATAACTTGTTACAAATTTAGTTCACTAGACCACTATCAAAGAGATTGCCCAGATTACCCAACCTATGTATTTTACAAAAAAGATCATCAACTGGAAGAGTACCTTGATCTATATGCAGCCATCATTAAACACCAAAATGAAAAAGGTACCAACATAATTTGCATAGACAAACCATAGTGGTGTGCACAACTGACCATCCCCATAGTGCAACAAGTAAATATCACCACTTGTAGTGGAGGTCAAACTCAATCCAAAACCAACCCAATCAAGAAGATACATTAGGAAGAACCATAGATAAGGAAATACCTTAATTCATAGTAGTAAAGGGATGTCCTTCAGGATACAATGGAACTTGTGTGAGAGCTCCAAGGTGAGATTCAATTTCTCAAGAATAAAGATGTCACACAGTACATCATAGTACAAAAAGAAGTCAAACCTCCTATGGTGTGGGACAATTTTTAGGAACTAACATATACTCAATGATACATCATTCCCCAGCTCAGTGCTTGGATTAAAGGTCAAGCCCACCTACCAAATGAATTCCACCCTCAACTCATTTGGCAAAGTGAAGATCACTATTTAAATCATGCATGACATTAGGAAAGTCCTAGTTCCTCTTCCCCAAAAGATAGAGAGATATTAGTTAATGCAGCTATTAATGGATGGGTAATCTAGGATATTCTAGTAGATACTAGCACAAAAGTGAATGTTCTCACTAAATGTGCTTGGAAAAAATGTCTAGTCTAGCCTTGAATCCCTTTCCTCATGTCTTATTTATGGTGAATAAGACTCAAGTGTATCTTATTAGAGTCCTAAAAAATGCCACCACTGACACACTTGCAGTTATCTTTAAAGAAAAATTTGAGTTTTTAGAGTTGGCAAAAGCTGATGACTATCCAACCTTACTGGGAAGGCCTTGGTGCTATGAGAATCATGTTGATTTGAGATTTAAAAATTGATTTATTAACTTTGATAATATTGATCAGTGCATGGTAATACCCTTAGACCAATGACAGGGGCCACCCTATATCAATCCCATGAGTACTAATGAAGACATCAATAATTTGTATAATGTGACTATTCAAAATGATTAACAACATGATCTAACATTAGATGGTATTCTCTGGTGGATAGATAACCAGTCTATCATGAACACTACAAGTACTGCTTGTAATTATTGGGCCCATGGTGATTATGATCTCATTGAAAGATTGTATAACACTATAAATAGAGGAGAAAGCATCCCATGCTAGCTCCCTAAATGTGACAAGTTTGTGTGCATCATGGGTTTAGTAATGAGAGGGCCACTAAAAGGACCACCATTGGAGAGACTAGATAAATATCCATGGTTCCAAGGACACATGGAGGTGTGTGACTTTTTCCAATTCCTCTAAGAGTTCTATGATACCAAAAATGATTAGATGGGGTCTTTAGATCACTTTTTTTTGGTACCACTATCAGATGGTGGTATACTCATAAAGATTGCCTTTTGTATTAGGATTAAGTACAAGTTACTCTACATCATAGATTTCAACATGATAATAAGATTAGATGCATGCTTAGTTATAGTGGCATGAAAGCACTTGAACCTCATATTGAAGCTTATGAGATAATATTGTGAGCTGAGGAAACATTCTTATTGGATTACCTATGGGTTCATGCGTTGTATATGACTTTACATAATTGGGCACAAGATTGGTACATTCATGAATAAAGGCACATGGGTACTAGTTTTTAGTAGTTATTAAAGGAAAACATGACATCAATACTTTCTTACTTTTTACCAAGGATGGACTTATGCCTCACCCTTCAAGTCATATATGAAGCAATCATTGGAGGTCCAAGTCTTGTCAAATATTGGCTACACCATATTCATTAGGAACCTAAATAACCCTTACATTTATTCACTAATCCTCCCACACAATTAGCTCCTACACCATCAATAATCCCTCATGAAGAACATCGTGAAGAGATATACTTGGGAAAGAAAAAACTCATATTTCAAGTAGATGAAGGTGAGGGGTCCACTTCACTTGACCCCTTAAATAACCATTCAGGTGTCCCTACAAGTATTGGTTCACAAACTATTTAGGACACTAGTTCTCAAATGAACAACCCTTATCATGGGCCCATTCAAACTATTCAATGTAACATTGGCATGGATCAAGAGCTTAAGATGGATATAATTAGAAATTATTAGACTAAGACATAAATTTAATAGATTTTTGAGTTTTTGAAAGAGTATCAAGATTTATTCCTAAGAAATTATAGTGAAATTGAAATGTTTCACCCTTCTCTAGGGAAGATGCACATAAATTTGATTGACGGTGCTTGCCTAGTGAATAAACATCCATACAGGATGAATCCTAATCTCCAGGCTAGTGTAAAAGAGGAGATTGATAATATGTTCCATGCTAGAGTAATTACTCCCATTGATGAATCTGACTGGGTGAGTCCCATGGTAATTAGTATCAAAAATTATGGGTGTATCTAGATTTATGTAGATAACCATGTTTTAAATGCATCTTGTGTGATAAATTCTTTTCCAACAATTGTCATGGAGTAAATCCTAGAAGGTGTTGTCAGTTGTGAGAAATACTCTTTTATTGATGGGTTCTTAGGGTGCCACCAAGTTTAGATAGTTGAGGAAGACTGATCTAGAACTACTTTTGCTACTAAATGAGGATATTTTTCTTATACCATAATGCCTTTCGAGTTGAAAAATTCCCTGGTGGTGTTTTCATGAATAATAGTTGAGCCTTTTAAATATTATATCCATAAGCTCCTCCAAGTTTAATTAGATGACTAGACTGTGTAAGGGTTAGTCAAGGACCACTATACCAATTTGAGACTCATGGTTGAGCATTATCGAGTGTTATAAATTTCCATAAATTTAAAGAAGTGCCTATTTATGACACCTTTTGGTGTCCTCCTTGGGCATATCATTTGTAATAAGGGACTCTCGGTGGATCTAGACAAGGTCTCCATCATCATGTCTATCAATGCCCAAAACTTAGCATGAGGTGCACACCTTCCTAAGACACATGAGCTATTATATCAATTTCATTCAAGATTATTCAAATGTTTTCCCACCCTTAGAATATATTCTAAAGCATAATGAATAGTTTATATAGACTAATTATTGTAAAGGAGCCTTTGAAACACTCAAAGAAAGGTTAGTTATAGCTCCTATCTTATAATTTCTTGATTGGACAAAGCCTTTTCATGTCCATGATGATGCATTTGGGATGGAATTTATAATGAAACTTACATAATTAGGTAATGGAAACTTAGATCACCTGATTTACTTTGTTAGTAGGAAGCTAACATCAATATAACAAACATATACCACCACTGAGTGTGAAGCTTTATCTATAGTTTATGCTCTACAAAAGTTGAGGAAATACCTTTTGGTCACTTTATTTATATTATATATAGACCATGAGGCCTTGAATTATCTTGTCAACAAGCTAGAACTACATGGAATAATTTTCCACTGAATTGTACTCTTCCAAGAATTCTAGTTTTCCATAGTAGTAAAACCTAGGAAGACTAACTATGGCCCTGATCATTTATCCCAAATTGATAATAGAGAACTCCCACATTCTAAAGAAGATTATATTATTGACATATAACTTTTTGAGTTGCTTGAGTACCTAAAGAGATGGAGGATGTTATGACATTCCTCAATGTTGGCTACATGTTTGACTCCTTGACTTCATAAGAGAAAAATCAACTTGTAGTTCATGCTGCACTTTATCAACTCATAGCAGGTGATCTCTACAAAATGGATCCTGATGAGGTGTTTCACCATTATGTAATGTAATATGATCACCCTAAAGTACTATGAAAAGTACATTAAGGTATTACTAGAGGAGATTATGCTAGAGAGGATATTATACATAAGGTCTTGCTTACTAGACTATGGTAGCCAACTTTATTCAAAGATGCAAAGGCTTATTTCAATCAATGTGATGTCTACTAACACATAGGAAAACTAAATAGAAGAGATGCTATGGCATTGTACCCTATTCCTTCTCAATAACTATTCAATAAATGGGATATTAAATTTGTGGGGCTTATTACTCTAGTAAGATGATGAATGGGCTCCTGATACATCATTACAACAACTGATTATCTCATGTGTTGGGCTGAAGTAGTGCCCATAAAATATTGTACTACAACAAATACCATGTGATTTATCTAGGATAACATTATAACATGATTTGGATGTCCCTTAAGATTCACTAGTGATAATGGTACCCACTTATTGAATGAAATGATTTGTATATTTTTAGTCGAGTTCATGATCATGCACCACAAGATGACACCATACCACCCACAAGCTAATGGAATAGTTGAAGCCTTCAATAAGATCCTCAATACCACTTTGTCAAAATTTTGTAATGTTGGCTAGACTAATTGGGATGATAGAGTATCTTGAGTACTATGGGCTTATCAAACTATATACAAAAATATCAAAAAAATTACACCATTTAAGTTAGCATATGGAAAGGAAGTAGTCGTGCTAGTGGAGTTTCTAGGTCCATCTCTCTGGATAATGCATGTGGGAAACTTGGATGATCAATCCCTTTTAAAATCTTAGATCGATGATTTAATGAAACTAGATGAGACTTGATTCCTCACCCATTGGAGTTAAGATGTTGAGAAACATAAATAGAAAATATGGGATGATCGTCATCTCAAGAATAAATTATTTTCTCTAGGCATGAAAGTTATACTATATGATTCCAAGTTTGTGTGCCACCTTGGGAAGCTCTATATCCATTGGGATGGACTATTTATAGTTCATATCATTTGACCTACCAGAGCTTGTTGGCTAAAGATAATGGATCAACAATTTCTCTTAAGACACTATGATGATAGTCGGATTTATTCATATTATGATTTTTTTTAGTTTAGGTTTTGTAATCAATAAGGCTTAAGGCCACTAGGTTAAGATTTACTGCTTTCAATAAAAATAATTGCCCTTGAGATGCATGACTCTTTAATGTAATTTTTAGTTTCTGTGTGTTTTCATGGAGGACCATGAACCCTTTTAGTGGGGGGTAACACATCATGCATATGAATACAAGACATAAGACAAGTTGGCATGAAAATATCATAAGGCATGAAAGTCATATATGCACATAAGTGATTAAGGGTGTGTGAGTCATTTAATGCACCTTGAAAGCATTTTAAAAGGTTCTTTCCATTTGGGTGATAGTTTTCTTCCACTTCATTAGAAAGGTGGGACACAATTATCATCCACTTCTATGAAAGGCATGGGAAGGAAGAAACCATTAATGCGACAAGGTTAGTTATGGAGAGAAGAGTAGAATGACGGGACAAATTAGTTAAGGCACTAAATGCTCACTACAAGATTTCAAGTATGAATGCCATTAAAATATATGAATTAATGACTAGAAGTGATAAGGGGAGGGAAATAATTAATGGAGGTCAACCCCCTGCAAGGCCTATAAATAATCTTGTTAAAGCCATTTTATACTTTACCTTGCTTAAATATTTGAATGCTAAGTGTAAATGGTGAATCAGAGAACTAGAGATCGATGAAACCAAATTTATTGTAGAATAGAGTGACTAAAAAGTTGACAAAGACATGGTAGTTATTTCTAGGCAAAGAGGAGGCGTTACTAAGTTTGGACTTGTGTGTAGGAGCGGAGATTGTTAAAGTTGCAAGTTTTAGGTTCTACCATTATTGAAGTGTGAAGATCAAGATGCGAGGAAATTTTGATCCACACCATGAATTCATTTTAAAACATGAGATGCCCATGGGTTAAACTTTGAGTTCCATATAGGTAATGTAACTAAAAAAAAGGCTAAGAGCCTTGAAAATCTTCCAACCATACCAGAGGACGAAAAGGTGAGCAGAGGAGCTTGGTTTCCTATAAGAGAAGTTTTAAGAGGCCTAAAAGAAGTACAGTGCATAGAAGTCTTTAGTGAAAGCGTAGAAGGAAAATTAAGAGAAATCACATAATAATAAAAAATGGTCAAGCAAGGAAAGTAAGCATAGGCCTCTTGATCACAAAATGCCCCAGTATCCCCACCTTCATCTTTGTTAATAGAATAAATGTATTACCCAGAGTTAGTCTTGCATGTGGAGAAATAGTTCTTCAAGGTGTCAATTGAAATAATTTTTTATTATAAACACCATCAGTTGGGCAATGAATTAGAGTTTCAAAATGAATATTAGGTCAAGACCACCAACTCTAAGAATCAATTGGTCTATGATATGTCCATAAAAAACTAGCTAGACGAGGCCATCCTTTTTCAACTCTTTGAACTACCATATTTTGGCAAGCCTACTAAGGTAGTTCAGCTCTTCCTCTCACATGTCCATGAGGACTACATCCACTTCATGGGGTGAAACATGAAGATCACTATAGAGAGGATAAACAAAGTCATAGGGCTTTAGTACACAGAGCTGAATGTGTTGGATGACTTGGTAGATATAGAATAAATTTAACATATGACCATCACATTGATGTACCAAAAACATGGGTATGTAATTCATATAATGAACCTATAGGATCCTACCCTTATATTTATAGTATTGATCATTTCCACCAATGTCATAAGGACTAACCGATGGAAAGAGGAGGACATGGGCCACTTTCACATTGCTCACCAGGTTGTTTAAGGTGCACAATATAACTAGGCATTATATTTTACCCAAAAGATAGTTGAAGATGTGAAGAAGGTACATAAGACACCTAAGTATAGGTTTATTTGAGGGGGTAATCCTCTTATTGCTAGTTTTTTATGAGATGAGGGTGCCTAATTACAGCTCAAGATCATTTGAATTGGATGTACCTCCCCACTCATATGTCCCCTATCAAGCACTTCAAATCTTTCACTTACCCTTAGCACATCACCCCAACATATAATTTGAATATGAGGTACTAGTTTGATGGGATGAAGGTAGTTTTTGGGAATTAATCACACATTCCTAAGAACTTTCCCCTTGACCATAGATCAAGTAGAATTCATTATGAAGCAACACTACTCCTTGGTGCACATTCAAATGAACCCTTCAGGAGAACTTTTAGCATGGCTTAAACTACCATATACCTTCTCTACATGTTACTCCATCGATTCCAATAACAAAATTTATGATGCATAGGTAATTAGTTTATAGGTAGAATGGATAGATGTAAAGTACAATACCCTCTATAAAATGTTCATATATCTAGGTAAAAACACTTTTATAGAGAGGGGGAAATGGACTTAATTGATATTAAGGTTAAGAATTTCCTAGATGGGGAGTAGGACCAGAAGCTATTTTACATGTTACACCCCCACCAGTACCCTCAAGATGGAGACCCCAAGGAGAGGCTCCCCTAGGTACTACAAGTAAGAAGAAAGTGGCCAAAACTAAGTGTTAGTACAAGTGGGTAGTATTCCCCTTAAAAATGATAGAGGATAGTAGAGGTGTATTACTCTAAATCCACTATTTCTCACCCTTCTGTGCCATGACCACCTCCACCTTACCCTTCACCTTTTCCACATTATCCTTCACCTTCACCACCTCGATCATCTCCACTCCATCTCACATTTCATAACCATCTGCTTCATCTTCACCTTTTCATTCCACTCCTTCCCACACACCTAACCTAAACCATTCATCTCCTCATCTAATTTCCTCACCTTCTCCTCCTCTATGACCACCTTCACCTCTACATTCTCTAAAGACTATCATAAAATTAGTGCTATAATACCCTCTAAATCAAGTGCTCCAAAGGGAGCCCTCTCAAGAGTAGATTCATAATTTGGGATCAGACTCGAAAAAGACTCCATCCCTAGTGCAAGAGGCCCCATTTAGTGATCAAATTGATATTGATGGAATGGAAGTAGATGAGATAGATACAAAAATGCATCAAGAGTATGAACTTGAGTGAGACCCAAAAAGGGGAAAGGGGCCACATGAGGGGGAATAAGAACAAAGAGGGTTGTCCACTCTATATGAATGATACTAATTTGGTGTAGAAGAAAATAAAATCTATATTTGGAATCACTTCCAGATGCAACCTCAAAATAAATAATTAATTGTCCTTCCTTTTGGAAATGTATAACAAAGAGCCCCAATTTGATATTCTATTAAATTGCATTTTTTTTGTCCCAAATGCTTTAGGTCTACCAAACCTTATGAGGATTGATCCACAATAGCTCTTAGAAATAATTACAAGTGCTACATTTTTGAAACTAGTTATGGACATGATGCACCAAAACATTTTATCAAAATTGAATGTGCACATGGTAGAAACGAAACATGGTAGAGTTGTATAAATGTATAATAAAGTGTATGCAAAAAAGAAAGTGTTAGCCAAGGAAGTGGCCTCCTTAAAGACCATGTTGAGTGCATGAAAGAATTCAATGACCTTGAGATGGTGGAAGATGCCATTAATAAACATCATCAATAAATAAATGCAAGTTTTTCCATACTCTGAGGATAGGTTGACAAAGAGGTCTTTAAATTATAAGACATCAAAAAATAAGCCAACGTAACCCTAGATGAATAGGTGAAGAATAATGAGACTCTAAATCAACTTGAGGAGTTGAAAGAAGTAAAGGAGTCCATTGAATGAATGACTACCAAAATCCATGATACATTGTCCCACTATGATGGGCTAAATAAGGAACTCAAGTAGAAAGGGCTAGAATTTTTAGAGGATGCTAGTACAACAATCAATTAATAGTTAGTATTTTCCATAACATGTGATTATTTGTGAAAATTCTCAGTTTTTAATAATGAATATGTTTTATTTCTAAGTCATGGGTATCTTTTCCTTTTATTTCTACTATTGAACAATAATGGTGATCCTAGTTATCATAGTAGCTAATTCTAGGACAATAAGGATAATAGGAGTATATTTATGGTATTTAATAACATAAGATTTATGTTACAAGAGATGAACAAACAAATAACATTGTGCTTCAAAGCCTTCGAGAATTGGTCTTTTGTTTCATACTTTAGGTGAGCATGTGAGACTTACCTCTCACGTGATAGGGATAGTGAACCAACCTATTAGGGAGAAGGTTTAGCACCATAGTATAACTAACTAAATGAACCCAATAAGGTTTGATTTGATTTTATAGATGAAATTATTTGTTTTAGAAACTAATGATTTATGTAAGTGTGGCTCCATGAAATTATATGAAAGATTTGCTCTTGATAAATAGATAACATCTTGTAATCTTGTAAAATGGAAATGTAGAAATAAATAATCAATCTCAAATTAGACTTAAAATTTTTGGATTTTGAGCTTTTGATGAATTAGTGGTTAGAATAAGGAATCCAAGCATGTGGCTAGAAATTGAAGAGAAGAATTAAGTGGCTTATAGAGTCACTTATCAAGAAAAGAAGGCAAGAGATAATTTCCATGAAGAAAACAAGCCACAAAGGCTTGAAGAGTGGAGAGTTGACAAGTAAGAAACATAAGAAGGTTCTCATTGAGAAGAATATAAAAGAGGGAAAAGTGCAGAGAGAAGTACTTAAGAAAAGCAAGAGGAGAGTGTTAGTAAATGAAGCACTCAAAGGGACATTTTGGTCTCTAGTCTAGTTATTTAACATTATATTTAAATTTTTGTATGTAGGAAAAGAGAACCTCAAAAAGAGGGTAAAATATAAGACCTTAAAGCTCTCAAATAATGGGGAAAGCAAAACACCCATGAAGTCAAATGACTTTGACACTAAAAGAGAGCAAGTTGTAGAAGCTCATATGAAGGAAATTAAAATCCTTCAACATGCTAATAAAGAAATGTAAGAAAATGTAGATCTTCGTGATACTTTAGATATCATCCCAATAGAAGAAAGGAAGTAAGCACACCTAAAAATGTGATTACAAGAAAAAAAATGAAAGAGAATAAGATAATGCAGTAGGCCATGGAACAGGTAATTAAAAAATTGAATTTTAATTTTAATCATATATATAAAACTAATATTATTGATGTGAAGATGAATCAAAATGAAATAAATGTTAAATGTACACAAATTACAATAAATCATGGGTATGTATTTCCAAAATGGATGAATAAACCAATTATTGAACTAAAGAATGTAGGATTCAATTAAAAGGTTATTGAAGCTAGGAATTCAACTGAAAGACCAGCATAGGAAAAAGTAGATTTTGGGATAAAGTCTAGACTATCTCAGGATAAAAAGAGGTCTCCACCTATCAAAATAAATGATGAAGAGATAAGAAGGAAAGATCTAAGCCCAAATATAATTTGGAAAAAAAAGAATACAAGTGAAATGAAAGGTCAAGAAATTTCATTGGATAATGATGCATTAAATAATTCAATTGAAAATACTAATGAATCAAGTGATGAGATGATAATAAGAGTTAACTTGTAGAAAGGAGGATCATATTTGACACCCAAATATAATTAATTGCTAGAATAGGTGATGAAACACATGAAGAACATAAAATTTCCAATTTTATGTGTCTAGTAAAGACTGATGATTCAGGTAATGAAATCCGTTTGGAGAATGATGTTGAGTGGAAATTAGTTTCCATAAAAGAGAAAATGTAGATGAAAGATAAAATAGAAAAAGATACATGATCTAAGTTTGATGGTCCTAATTTTGATGAAGAAAGTGGAGAGATAGATGAGCTCTCACTAAAATAAGAAATGAGGATGTTAGAGGAATTATTTAACCCTCATAAAAGGCTAGTTAATATAGTAGAAGTAGATGAAGATTCAAATCAAATTCATAAGCTCATTAGAGATCTTGAAACTAAATAAATCCTGAGGCAAAAGGAAGTTCAAGATACACAGTTCAGTGATAAAAATCCTCAAAAATGGGAATGAAAGAAGAACACATTGGAATAAAATTCATCTAACATGTTTATTGATTTTGTAGGTATAGCAGGACAAGAGTTCATAGGGTAACTGATGAACATTTCCAAGAAGCAAGAGTCCTTATGCCAAAGATAAGAAGATAAAATAATTTTTGATGCAAGGATAATTAATAAGGAATATCAAGAATGGTTCTAAGTTTAGATAGGAATGAGATTGAGTATGTAAGCTAAAGCTAGAGTAAAACATCTTCTAGGAGATTTATATGACACAAAGCATGTAAAAAAAAGTGTGTTGAGAAAGTTGGTGTAGTTGAACCAGTTTGTGTACTTAAATAAGAGCAAACAAAGATTGAATAAATATCTTCATATGAAACTGAACTATAAATTTGGATGCTTGTAAATGACATGGAAATGAAAAGAAAAAGGTATAAAAAGAAATAGAGAAATATAATGATGAACACTAAGAAGCAAAAATATGCTAAAGACTTTGAAGAACAAAGCTCATATTATGACTGAAAGAAAAAGAAAAAGTTAAAGTTCTAGTGTGGATCAAAAGAACTAGTTCATTTGTATGAAAATTTAAGGGTATAGGAAAATAATAATAATATGGTGACTACAAGGGCAAATTAGAAGCTTCATGTGCAGGAGCACAAGAAAGATTTCAAGAGTGGTAATCTGATGCAAGAACATCCTAAAAAGTTTGTATAAATTATTTTTCAAATGTTTTCAAGAGTCTCAAGGATTTTTAGGAGATATAATAAGTCTTTATTGAGGAATTTAGATATTTTTTAAATTCATATAGACTTTGGAGTATTTCCCTCCAAATGGCATCAATTTGAAATTTTCACTTAACTATGTAGATTTGGGTATGGTTTATAAAAAATCATGAGTAGATGTCTTTTAGGAGTGTCCTACATATATATAACTATTATAAATATATTTTTAGATTATAATAATCCATAAGGGTTAAAAATGAATTTGTAATAGATAGATAGGTCCATGGAGTCAAATTAATATATTTATCCAAAGTGGTTAAGGAAGAATCTCATGCAAAGATTGGTCAAATACAAGTTTGAAGAAACCTTTAACCACTTGATAAACATCAATATTACTAATGAGGAGGCATCCAATGTCGAAGACAAGCATAAAATGATTAGTTTTTCATTACTACTAGTTGTATATCATTAAAGGATTGACATTGAAAATCAATTGCAAGGATATTATTTTAACATGGAATTCCCAATTGCATGGAGATATTCTTATATGGAGGTATTTTTAGTAATATTATTTATATGATGTTCTCTATTGTAGGGTAGAAAGGTAAATCTCCTCTTATCATTGAGTTATTATAGTAGTTGCACTAAACTTCTCCCTAAAGTAAATCTATTGTCGATTTGCATGAGGATAAACTTATTGGGCTATAGTGGCATCAAACTATGTTGCATGAAGTTGTATGTTGTTAGAGAGACTATAATTTTAATGATAAGAGTAGAATTGTTTACAATACAAAACTATAGGAATTATTTAGTGATGTCATGCATGATTGCTTCTATAAGTGATTTTGAATATGCCTATGAATCTATCATATTTGGAGTGACATCCATGGATCCCTTTTGCTGAAGATCTTCCCTAACATGTATCAGAGGAAGTATTGTAAATATTATAATCAATATATGAGCATGTTAAATCCATCAATCTTTATAGTAGGTCTAAGGGAAGGAGATTTTTTGGGTAAAGTTGATCGGGACTTTTATTCAAAATGCCCAAAGTCTTTAAATATTCAAAAGTATTTATATTGAAATTTATTCAAATTCATATTTTAAGGGTGGATTTTAAATCAAAATCTTGATTTCCCATTTTATTTTGATCATTTTAAAGTAATTTCTATGGTTATGATGGATTGGTGTCAGATTCATTTGTCTTTGGTTCTACTTTGTGTAATTTCACTATTAAGTGTCTAGGTTTAGGTGGTTAAACGACTATTTTATGAATCTTTTGATGAGGTTTACAAAGTAAAAATTTGATAGTGATAAGAAAGGATTCTATGTTAGTTCAAACATATGTTTTAAATTAAATTAGCACTTATCAGACCAATGAGAGATATGTCACATGGTAATGAAATTTATGATTTAAAATCCTAAAAGAATAGAGTTTTCCATCAAAATTCATGTATATATATTATTCTAGTGATTTTATAGGTGATAAAAGAAGTCTAATATGACACTATGAAATATAAAATTTGAAGAGATATTCATTTTTGAAAATAGGAGGGAAAGGATGGTAGATTCATTATTGGTACACTAGTGCCATGTGGTACTATTGTCATATTATGGTAGTAGTTTCCAAGTGGTAGAACCTTAGGAATAAATGTTTAAGATGTAAAAATGAGGGGATGGGATTGATTTAGGGATGAATAGGGATACTTGTGGCCAACATGAAGGTTGGATAAATGTGAAAATAAGCTCTAGGATATGTCTATGGATAAGCTAGGGATAGGTGGTCTCAAGTAACACTCTTAGAACTCAAGTGTCACTTTTAGATGATGAAATTTGGCCCCCATTTATTCTAAAAATATAGAAAACCAAAATGACTAAGATAAAGGAAAAAGAAGTGTACCTAGACTTACCTAAGAGGTGAAGCCTATGAGTCTAGATTTGAGTATGTGAAGCATACTCCAATGTGTCTCTTGATAGTGAAACATAAATAGATCAGTCTTTACTTAAGATATATAAAAAAAATAAAAAAAACTAAGTAAAGGGATAAGAGAGATGAAATGAATTAATAAACCTCACTATGTACATGAACCAATACATAAACTTGGTGATAACCTATGTATGTGCATGTATATATTAATTAATTAGTAAATAGATTAGATTGAGATGATGACTTGCTCAATCCTCATGTGTGGGTGGATCAATAACTCATTTTAGTTTTAACTCCATAATTTCCCACCCTTGATTGTTGGATCATGACCTATTAATAACTTGGATTAGACTGATGGTGTGTCCAACCCTCTCATGTAGGTGGCTCAAGAACTAAATTAGACTATGAATCTGTCATTACATACCCATGTGTAATTAATGCATCTAAATTAAAAGTGTGTATAACTGTAAATTTCTACCTAGAGATATATAATTGGAAATGTTATCTCTATGGACACTTAGGTATATTTGGTAGATCTAAGCCACTCAATAATGCTGACCACTATAGATGGAATAAGGCATGAAACTAGTGTGTAACCTAGAACATGGTGTCTAATGTATACAATATAGAGAATGATATGGAATTTGTCATTCCATCTGATCAATCGATGTGTCAGTTAGCATACATAAATAATGTGCCATGCCCATGCTGCTAAATCTGATAGCTAAGCATATGGATTTTGGACTGAGTTTTAATAATCTATATCTGAGTATATAAACTAAAAATGGGAATGGTCATTGTTAACTACCCAAGTTTCACCCTTGTTGAATTAGACTATTCACATCCACATCACACTTGGACTAAGATTAGATTGACCTATAAGTTATGGAGTACCTAAAGTTTAGTTCAAACCTATATTTTTTTTGGGATACCACACCTAATTTGTCACTTGAATATTCCTTCTAATACTTAATTCTATTGTGAACAAAAGAGAAAAGAGGTGAAAACTTATAAAAGAACCTACATGAGAGTGGTGATACACCAATTATTGAATATTCTCTCTTGGCTTGTTCCTTAAACATACCAATGAACTTGATGAAGACTAAAATTGATCAAAATTTTCACAAAGTTACATACATTAATGTTTTATTTTAAGGTCAAGTGAGAGTTCTATAACTTGAATTTTACAAACCTAGATCTACACAAGACACTATTAGCTCATGACACTTCAAGAACATATTTACTTATCAAAATGTCACACAACCTAAATAAAATAATAACATGAATTTATATTCATGAAATGACCTATATATGATAATAACACTCATATATTTTATAAATCAGCTCTCATAAGGCACACTAACATTCAACCAAGAAGCCTGTAACTATTCTTTATTGATTTCAAAGATCTAAGGTATAATTTTTGTAGAGATTTTTTACACCCAACTGAGGGATGACAAGACAAGAGCTCAATGCCTACTTAAATATAATATTTGATAGAGAGGATATAAGAATCCAAATGTAGGAGAGTCCATGAATGAGACCAAGGTGGCACATGCTAGTTACAATAGTCATAGTCATTAATCTCATGTATTGATGTCCTTAATTGACTCCATTTTGGAATTGAGATGATTTTTTGAGGTTTTAACTCCCTATTTTACATCATTAAAGTCCTAACCATGCATAAAATAGTGCATTATTCAATCCAATGGTAGTTACTATGTGTATATGGGGTGTTATTAGACCTCTAAGAGGCATTGACCAACCTATCCTTCAATGTGCATGTTGATATGGGTTTGAGACCATCTCCATTATTTGGTAAAAGTATTTAATATGGAATTTTCTCAAATAAATATTAGTTATAAATTTCCCAAGGGACTCATTAATTCCATAATGTCATTCTATGCCCATTAGACCCTTCTATCTACAAGTTAAGTAGGTTTATTATGTTAGTTCTTAATCTTTATGCTCATCTACTCTTTAGGTGATTAGAATAGATGAACCAAGACTTTATGTCATTTTATAATTATTTAAATCCTAGTTTACTAACCCTTTTTATCAACACTTAGACCTTTCACAACTATCCTTCACCTACAAACACATTTACCTTGCTTGACTAGGTCATTTAGGCTAGTCTTTTAGATTGGCTCACTGAGAGGAGATAAAAGGGACACTTTCATGTAGTTTAAAGAATAATTTAAATATTTTATGAGTATAAGATGTATTTAACTTACCTGTACCATAGTTTATAACTCTTAGTTAGGCTCTACAACCCATTTTTTACTCAAAAGCCTACAAATTTGCATTTCTTAGAAGTGTCTATATAGCCTCTATATAATCATGTGCCATGGTGATGAGCTCCTCTAAGATTTAAACATGATCTAGATGTTGGTCAACTATTTCTTAGGTATTTTCATGAATTTCTTACAAAATATTCCTATTCAAGTCGCTATTAGGGTTTAAGAGTATTTAGGAGTCTTATTGATGGTTCATAGAGATCAGGGCCTAAATCTCTAAATAAATTACACTAAATGCATGCCAATAGACCTCTATACCTCCATTTAATTGCTTGTATCCCCATGAAAAACATCCATATAGTTGTGAGCATTTGAAAGTGCTATTTGGGTAGGAAATAATCATCTTGAGTAGTTTCTAGGTGTCTTCAAGCTAGAATGACAAACTATAGGAATCTCCTCGAATTGAAAGTAACCAAGAGGTCCTTAAACATCATGATAATCATTTCCAAGAAGATATGAAGCATCCTTGCTACTAAAAATATTATCTATTCCAAATTTTACTGATAGTGTCCTAGTTGAGGTGATAGACCAATCTACCTGCATACCTCAATCTTGAACTTTGGACTACACCCTAGGGTTGTGAGGAACTTACACCTTGTTATCAACTTGAAGGTTACTTCAGAGGTCTTATGGATTAATGACATTGTCTTGATCAAGCCTCTTGAACTTTTATGAGTGCATACATCCATAAATATTAACACTTGTGACTATTTACTTGTGGAACCAATCATAGAGGTCTCTATAGATGATTGTTGGAGTGTTATTTATAACCATTCGGACCCATTTTCCCTCCTTAACCCCTTGGTTCACCTAAGAAATTTCCATTTCTTTATTCTTAAGCTCAAATTAGTTCACTAAGGCCTATTTCATATAGTTTGACCATTACACATGCCAATCAATGAGTTTTCATGATTTTCATAAGACTTCAGGGGACATAGAGGTCATTTTAAGGTTAAACCACCTCATCTAGGTGGGTTTTGGAGAAATAATTCACCATCAAGTCATTTTTGGGGTTTAGGTAGGGTTTGAGATGTCCACCATCTTAAAAATGGTTCATATCAATAGACATTCAATATAGGACCAATTTCCATAAACTTGTATTAAATTTACCTCCTCATATTCCATGAATATCTCAAGGTTCCATATAGAGGTTATGTGGAGATAAGAGCATTAGAAGGTGACTCTCAAGTTAACTTCTAGCCAAATTTTTCTAGGTTATTTTATTAAGGATCATTCATAAATATTGGTGTCTCAATTTCAACCATTGTTTCATTTATCTTTATTCAATAATGGTACTTAAACTTCCCCAAAAGCTTTGGGCTTAAGTCCCTCAATGATGAAGTTTATTAACACTTGAAGTTAGGCTTCAAGATGACTATGTACAGGGTTAAATGGATTGAGCAAGGTTCTAAAGTTATTTTGGGATTTTTTTACTTATTTATACTTTAAACCTTCTTATTAAGGTTTGACACATATTTATATGCCTTTCATGTCCATCAAACTTGTTAGAATAATCTGGGGGGCTCTCCAATATATTAGTAGGGTCTTTGAAAAAGCTTGAGGTCTATCTACATTAATTTATCTGAAAGGGAATATGATGTTAATTAGGATGTTTCTTCCCTTGTAAGATTTATTTGGACCTTAACCATCATTTAAAATTTCTTTAGAATCATATTTGGACCCTAGTATACCAATTATCCCTTCAAAGCATGAATTTACTCATCTAGCCCTAAAACTATCATAGATTGGGCTAAGTTTGAGACAAAATAGTGAGTACAACCACTATTTTTTTGACCAAAATGGAAACATGAATGGATTTAACCACATAAAATTACCATTAATACTAATTTTTATGGCTTCTATGCCCATAGAGACCTTAGATAATCATTTTGCTCAGATTAGTTGTAGGCTACCTGCTAACTGAGTGGTTAGGCATGAGAGTCTTAAGTAGTGTTTTCTATTTTGTTTACTTATATTATCATGGTGATAGGGTGTAAAAAATGTGTTTAAACTTTATATACACCCTCATATATCCATTCATAACATTTATTCCCTTATATACCATTCCCCTTCTTAATCTTAGGGTTCATGTTTATGAAGGCATGTTTATCTTCAAATTTGAGGTCTAATGTTCTTTTGATTTCTTAGATGTGATGATCATAATATTTGTAATATCCCTCAATATTAATATTTTATTTTATAATAATTAATGCTACCTCTTACTCTAGACAAGATATGCATATCTTAATGCAAATCAAGGTAGTTATATGCACTCATTTGCCTATTTGACTATATACAAGGGTTTGTGGGATGATTTTCTGAGGGAGTAGAGTGTTTTGAGAAATTTATAACCTATATTTATATTATATCACATTATCCTTCATATTTTATGGCTATTCACTCCCTTGATCATACAATTTCTCATACCCATGAGTGGCCCACACAATGTTCTTAGAGACTCTTATACTGTAAGCTTAAAATGGTCAGTTGTAAGTGGTTATTGGCTTCTCCAGTAGGGTATATGATCTACATATACATATCTTCAATGATTTAATTATTTTAAAATGTATGTATATGGTTTTTTAAATATTATATACTTTTAATGAAGGATGGATGGATAGAAGAGAGTCACTGTAGGGTGATATGGAGGGTGGACATGAAGATAGGGTTGAAACATAGTATAAATGATAGTGGAAACAAACTGAAATGGAAAGGGTATGAAAGTGACATGAAATGAAACATAAGAACCATTCCAATATATATAACATGAAACTTTAAGACTCTAATACACATACCTATGCAAATATATAATTTTAGAGATAGATAAAGGACATACATAGTCAAAAAATGAAACCTAGGAATCTCTAAGAAACCTTAGAGAAACCTTAACATTTGCAAAACTAAGTGAGATTTGGAGGAAAGTTAGGTGGTTTTTAGGCCTATTTATACTACCATGAAGGTTAATATACCTATTAAAAATGGTATTATTATGATCTATTATCACCTTAACAATCCATTCCATGTTTTTAGCTGTGTTTGAAAGATCTAGAGGTACCAATGAACAACATACAGTGTTCACCACATAGTGAACCTCAGATGTATATGACCACTTAATTTAATACACATTTTGAGATGATAAGAGGATTGTGTACCTCAAACTTTATCAAGGCTTGGGAAAGGATGTGACACTTAACCAATCCTTTAATATTACCAATTTCTTATGATGAAAGCATTCAACACTTTATTTCTTACCTAGATCTGCTTGTAGGTTTCATACCATGATAGTTTGGAGGTTTTTTTGTCCCATGATCTCACACATGTGAGAAAAACACTAAAAATTACATGATATGTTCCTTTAAGACTTGAGGAAATAGGATCAACTATTGGTTTGACCAAACAAACTAGGAATCCATGAAAACCATTTTGTTCTACTTGGCTTATGTAGACAAGGATGGTATTAATATCCCTTAAGTTCTTAAGGACTATTCATAAATCTTAGGGGACCAATCTATAAACAAATTCCCATGAGTGAGAGATAACCAAGTGTATTTCTCCTTAGTAACAGCTTGGGCCTCCATTCTCTCTCCTCCATATGATCTAACCATAAACCTGAGGAGTTATTCAATCTTACTAATGATTTCAAGGGAAAGTTAGGTTAGTTTTGAAATATCCAAGAATTAAAACACTCTAATTACTTACAATCTTTCCATTATTGACCTCCCTCTATAAATCCTTGACTCCACCTGAGTCATTATGTACTGTATAGTTCCATACCATTTGGGAAACCTTTACAACCTATAATTTCTCTACATTTTGTCTTGCTTTAAATAAAAATACATGATTAGAAGGTGTTATTGAGGTAAAATAAGAGTTGTGATGTTTTTAAGTTGATGGTATGAATTAGGGGAGTTGGAAAGTCATAAATTGCTATGTGTGGGGCCCATTAGGGGGAATTTAAGCATTAACCATGGTGGTAATGAGTTTGATGAGGTATGAAATGATTTATTAATGGCTTGATGAAGCTCATGAGGTTTATTAAAGGTGTGTAAGATGGATTAGTAACCCAACTTGATCAAATTAGTCCTCATTATGACCAAAAATACTAACTTTTGGCACACACATATGACCTTAAAGAGGTATATCAACTAAATATTATGATAATATCTATGAAAAAAACCTTATGACATAAATAATACATAAATTGGACCCTAAAACACTTCTCATGATGTTATTAAAAAATTTCAACATGAACATACCTTATATAATTGGACAAATATGGGTGTTTATGAATCTTCATTAAACTACCTTCTTAATTCACCTTCACCATGGCATTTCTCACATGTTGGAGCTCCATCAAACTGACCAAGGACCTCTAAACATGTTCATTCATCATGAAACACTTGATTCAAGTTGAAAAAAAAGTATGTAGGGTCATAAAGCAATATTATAACATGACAATACAATGAATTATTTTAACAACCTAGCCTCACAAGATGAATAACAACCATGAGGACTAATAATATTAGATCAGAACTCAAGGAATTGAGGTTAACCCCTTTCTAGGTCTAATACTATAAATTTTTCAATAGTCATTCCATGCATGATACCCCCAATGTGAGCAAACTAGTATGAATATGAGCTAAATTGAACCAAAATTGGCAAATCTATAACTAAACTTATGCAAACCTAAACTGTACCTACTATACTTTTTTGGCCAATTAGAGATTTTTTAAAATTCATGCTACTAGAAAATAGTTACATATCTTGTATAGTATCACCATGTGGTGCTAGTATCCTAATTTTGGTACTAATGTCTGATTGTTATGATTTCTATGCAATTGTATTGATTTATGTGTCATTATTTTCCCACAATGTTTACCTAAATTTAATTTCTATAATATAAGATTATGTGATAAAAAATATACTATGAATTGATTATGGGAGCTTGATATCTATGACAAAACCCTATAAATTCCCCTTATTTTGAGGGAAAGTTTTTGAACCTGTGCAAGAACTATCCTAAGAATAAAAATCTCTAAAATATGTGTGTTAGCTAGAGAATATATCATATCTACATAATAATCCAATATAATGTGCATACATTTTAAGACCCTACTAGTTTTAACTTAAACAATGGTAATTTTTTATAACTTTACTTAATAATCAAATCATATTATCCATAATGTATTAGTTAGTATGATATTTAGCTAAATGCATATTTTCATAAATAATCCATTATGATTCATTTAGATAATGATCATATTAACAAAGACAATACAATTACAAATATAGTCCATCATAAATATATAACTATTGAATTAATAAAAACTCAACCAACTATTGAAAGTTAGTAAAATAATATTTATACTATTAATATCAACTAAATTATTGTTTAATAAGTAAAATAATATAATGATTATACATCAGAGTGAAATATAATAAGTAAAAGGTTACACAAAACTAATGAGTGTCCATTGACTCATTATGTAAATGTACTAAAATAATGAGTAAGAGCCCCTATCAACTCACTAATAGAGGAGGGGGAGAGCATAATCAAAATGATCTTACACACCAACCATGGACCATAGATTCCTTAAACAATTCCTAATCAATGAATATCCCTGGCTTCATGGATGAGTAGATGATAATGGTGTAGGTATCGAGAAGTCAAGTAGAACCTGTGTGTTGTAAGATTCTAACTACATGCATCATATCATAAAAAATTACATTTCTAACATGACATTATGCATACATGCATATAATCAAACAAGTGAAATGATAATATTAACTATAAACATTACTTTGGCCAAATTTTTCATATATTTTAATGATCCATTAGATCAATCATAATCACACACACATATATACACTCAATCAGATCTCATATAATCTTAGTAGTTAAGCCTCTTACTATATGCATGATAATTTATCTCATGATAATTATCATTAGTGACATTAATACCAAATAATTAATTATAAATATATAAGAATACCATGGATTTCTCATATAGATTTAGTATTAAATACCATAGTAATTAAATAAAAGAAATATAAAGGAATAATTTCATTTTAAATAAAAACTTATTTTTAAAAAATATATCTCCTAAGATCCAATATAGCTAATGTCCATTTCTCATTAAAGAAATATTGTATATGAAATTATTTTCTAACAATAATCATAAAATCTAAGAATTTATCAATTCCTAATCAACACTCAAAGTTCATATGCATTATCTTATATAACACAGTTCAACAACTTATCAATAAATTCTATGTGGATCAATAATAATAATTATAAAAGTTAATATCTTATTAATCTAATAATCAAATCTATTCATAATTAATAAATAAAACATCATACTATCAATAAATGATATAAATTCAATTTGCATAAGAATAAAACTATTCACTATAACAAAACATATATCCTTGTATCAAAATATCTACATAAACATGTATATATAATATGTCCATTTATATCTATTTACATTTAGAACCCTTTATCCATTTATAACCAAATGTAATTATTTGTGTGTGTGTGTGTAATTGTGTGTGTGTGTGTGTGTGTGTGTGTGTGTGTGTGTGTGTGTGTGTGTGTGTGTGTGTACATATAAATTATCATACATTTGTGTGTGTGTGTGTGTGTGTTTATGAAATATTCATATATAATAACCTCATCTATATGTGTGGTCCATAATTACTTATATATGTATATATATATATAGATATATATATATATATATATATATATATATATATATATATATATATATATTTGATTATTCTCATGATTCAATTTTTATACATAAGGAATGAAAATTAAATAAACCCAGACATTTTCATATAATCTAATAGACAAAAATCAAAAAAATTTTAACCATGCTACACACAGCTAATTGAAAATAATCAAACCAACCAACTAACATGAGTTTCCCTAGTTATCTATATATATCCCAACCAAATGGATGATATACCCATTCAAGGATTTTATTAACTATTAATAATCCAATCAATATGCATAACTTTATATATTTAGTAATTTAACTCAGATTAAAATTCACTAACTCATAACTTATGTCTACACATAATCCATTTAATATAATAATTCCTCAAAAATCAAAGATTATATATACATAGTTGACTCAATAATATACTCAATTAACTGAATAATGTACTCAGTCAACTCTATAATATACACAATCAACTCAATAGTATTCATACACAACTGACTTATAAATTATGATAAGTCACTTATAACATTCAAAAATTACATCATTACTTTAAATCAATTTGACTCCCTAGTTTATAATTATTTTTCATAATAAAATTGACATATAAATATATTCACACAGTCAACTTTAAGGTATTCATACACAAGTCAATAATATTTTATATATTATTGACCCCTAGTGTTTATACCCAGCCAACTTAAAGGTAAATACACATAGTTAAATATAACCATTTACCCAATAAATAAGTTATCTATACATTTGAAAATAAAAACCCAAAAATATACAATCAACATAAAACTATATACATGGCCAACACAATGTACATACACAGGTCGACTCATAGTGTTATAATCAAAATCAAGTATACTTGTTTATACAAACATTTGGCCATCACTAAATTTCAAATAAATAAGCAATATACAGACCCCTCACTAAATTTTAATGAATTAAAGAACTCACATCCATACAATACATTCAATATAAAATACAAAAAAAACCCAAACCAAATCTATATTCAAGTCGTATGGATAATGAACTCACGGGCATTTTCCCTAAACTATTTTAAACTCACAATGACTAAAATTAGTTATGCCATCAACTCAAAAATTAACATAAAATACTTTTTTTATGGCCATCAAGTCAAATGAAACACAATCCCTTAGGTATTTTAAAACTTAAGTCCCCCTAGGTATCTCTTAGGTCTAGATTAGTCATAATAAAATTCATTTTTCTATAATGTTCAAACAAGTATTTTTTGTTTCCAAGTCATGTTTATTTATATATGTTCTAACAATGTTTTCTTTTAATGTTGTAGGTACATGTCTATAAGAGGATATATAATCAATATAAAATAAAATTATCTATAAACATGTGTAACTAGAACATACTATAATGGAAACCATTTCATCATCTAGTAAGCAATAAAAATTTGCAAATGAGATTAATTAGTATCAAAACATGAGTATAACTATATCAACCCATCCAAACATAAATTAACTCAACATAACAAAACTTAAAGCAACTGATTGGTGTTTGACACCTCCTTTCATACAATTCTTCAAATGGAGCCATCTTCAAAACTGATTTGTAAGAGTTATTATAAACAAATTATACTAGTATAAGATACTCCTATTTGTATTATTGATTCATTTAATAAATTTGAATAATATCTTATAGAAATTTATTTACCCTCTTTGTTTGTCCATCCATTTTTGGATGATATGTAGTACTAAAATTTGTGAACTAGGAATTTGACTAAGAAGAGGAGATTAGTATTGTGTTAGTGAATGAAATCAAATAAAAAACACACTAAAATAACACCTTCATGCCTAGTTAATAGGGTGTGATTAATAATAAAAAATGACAAACACAACTAAAAAGTAAGGAAAAACAAGAAGCCTTCACCTTCCTTAGATGCTCCAAATGCTTTGTTGTAGTGGCTTGCTTAGCTTGTGCTCATGAATTCTTCATCAAAGGAGGCTTAGAATCAATTTGGCATGGTAACACTAATTGAAATATCTTTTGTAATAATTTGTGCATTATAAATTTACATTATCAAGACTTTTTGAAGATATTTAAGCATAATAACTTTGCACCAAAATAGCTTAAAATTCATGTAGTAAGGCCTCCTATTTTGAGATTGATCAGAATCAACCTGAACCATCCACCTCAAGTTGAGATGTGTGTCTAAGGATTAATTCAATTTTATAATTAAAATTAATAAATAGACTCATAAATATTTGGGATAGAGGAGAAATTAAGAGGCATGGAGGGCTTTGATGAGGCATGAATCTTGATATTTATGGCATTGATAGCCTAGAGATGTCTTCCTAAGAAATAAGGTCACCTGATGATGTAGATATTAAATATTCATTTATAAAAATAAGTATTCATCAAGTTTCCATGAAATTATTAGTTAGTTCCTAGCTTGGATTAATTATCTCTAAGCATAATTAAGCACTTTGTGCACAAATTAATCAAAATGCCTTATTATTGGTCTAAAACTTGACTGGATTATAATTGGAAGTCAATGTTAGATGCATTGGATTCGTTATCCCATTTAGGATGTTATAAACAACAAATAACAAAGGCACATATTTTGTGTAAGAGATTTGATAGGACAGAGAAACCTAGAGCACCTAGGTGCAAAATTGGCATTTTGACTCGGAATGATCTAGTCAAAGTTAGTTAGTCCATAAATTGAATTGCCCCATTTAATGACACTCTAGCAAAAATTAGCACTTGAATATGTAAATTTCACATTATTTATCATGTGTTAGTGTTTTTAGGCCAAATTGTGGATTTTGGTAAGAATTAGTCAAAAGCCTAGTTAAAGGTCATTGGTGGTTAGATTTAGGTGTCTACAATTTGCCCCTATTTGGGAAGGCATTAAAAACTATAAGCACAATAACATCTTATAAAATAATGAAAAGGTCTTGTATGCCTACAATTATAGTGATGATAAAATAATTATATGGTGCTCCCTTAAGGGAACATTTGGCACAAGTAGGTCAACAAATAGTCCCTCAAAAAGAAAGAAGCAAAATGAGGGGACCAAAGAAAGGAAAGATGATGGGGTGAAAACACAATGAGATTGAAAAAGTATTCAAAATCACTAAGAATATAAGGGAGATGGTTTATAATGGTTTTCCCAAAGGTGATTATAAGTATTGTACCCCAATAGTGGTAATGTGGTATAATAACACAATGAATTGCTCAAAGGTGGTTATAATCATTAAGAAGATGGAGCTGCCTTAGGATAGACAAATAAGATAATAACATGCCCTTGTATGTATGGAAAACATAAAGTGGTGACAACACAATGATTTTCCCAAAGGTGTTTATAATCATTGAGAAATTTAGGTGAGATAGTGTGTAATGATTTGACCATAGGCAGTTATAATCATTGGACCCTGATTATGGAAAACATGATAAACTTGGTCGAGGATGATGATAACTTAACATATAGAGTAATGATGAATTGGAACAACCTAATAGTAGGGAGATGTTGATCCAAACTAATAAAGTTTGAAATTATTTCATGGTTATTTACTCTATTTGGGATATGATTGGGATTGTTAAGGTGTGGAGCTAAAAGCTTCACCAAAGGAGCATTTTGCAAAGTTGCAGGTTTACACAGTCACTGACATCGGTTAGGAGCGATCGACATTAGTTAGGAGTAGTTCAGGAGATGCCAGTATCAGTAGGAATTGGCTAACGTTGGTCAGGTGCAAGTAGGTAGGAACCGACATCGGTTACCTGTGCATCCAAAAAGCTATTTTCGTGGACAGAACAGATTATTTGCCTGTTAGGATTAAGTGATAGTCTTAAGTCTGCATCTCTATTATTAGTAAGACTATTTTAGAGCCCTTGTTTAAGAGGCATAACTATTGGTTTTAAATGCATGCTCATGTTTCCTAATTTTATATATAGGATTAAATCTTCATAGCTTATTGGACACAATTGTTGAATTGGTCAAGAACAGTACAAGATATTTGTAATATAGATAATTCAAGGTGTGAATTGTGATTTTACTTAAGAGAGAGAGAGATCTTAAGGGAAAGAGATCTAGAGAGAGATCTAAACATATGATAGAGGTGTGGAAGAAAAGAAGTTTCTTCAATTGTATTCCTTCTGTAAAGAGTTTAATACAAGTTTTCAGGGTGGTTTCTTGTATCTCTTCTTCTTGTTGTATTTCTAATTCTAGTTACTTATCTTTCTGGTTTAATTCCACATTTATTGCTTTCATATTGTAATCAACATTGTTTGTTGATCCCCAACAAGTGGTATCAGAGCTCAGGTTCACTAACAGGTGGTTCAGATCTGTGTAGTGTGTATTGATTACAGGTTACTCACAGGGGTTTCTGTAGGGATTTCTATTTGAGTGGGAGAAGCAATGGCAGAAGAAAGTAAACTAAGAATGGAGAAGTTTAATG
The DNA here is from genome assembly GCA_037957365.1 of Torreya grandis. Taxonomy (NCBI): domain Eukaryota; kingdom Viridiplantae; phylum Streptophyta; class Pinopsida; order Cupressales; family Taxaceae; genus Torreya; species Torreya grandis. The sequence goes on along the minus strand of JARHVA010004559.1, from coordinate 672,401 downwards.
GCAAGAATTATCAACATTGGAGAATACAGATAGAGGATTATCTGTATCAGAAAGATCTATACTTACCGTTAGGTGGGGTTGCAAAGAAGCCCAAAGACATGGATGATGAAGAATGGGAAGTTCTTGATAGAAAGGCTCTGGGGTCTATAAGACTGAGTCTGGCATCTACTATGATATCTAATTTATCACAAGCAAAGACAACGGTAGATTTGATGACTACTTTAGCAAATTTGTATGAAAAACTCTCAGCTTCTAATAAGGTATATCTTATGAAGCAGTTATTTAATTTGCGTATGCAAGAAGGTGGATCTATGTCTAATCATCTGAATGATTTCCATGGAATTGTTAATCAATTAAGTTCAGTCAATATAGTGTTTGATGATGAAATTAAATCTCTTTTAATATTATGTTCTTTGCTTGAAAGCTAGCATAGCTTGGTAATGGCAGTTAGTAATACTGCATCTGCCTCAAATATTTTAAAAGTAGAGGATGTTGTTAGTGTAATTTTGAATGAGGAAATTCACAAGAAAATCATAGAGGAAACATCAGGGAATGCTTTAATTTTTGAGAACAAGGGAAGCCAAAAAGAGAATAGCAAGAGGAGATCAAGGTCTAAGTCAAAGGTGAGAGGTAGATCCAAATCCAAAAATGGCAGGAAGCCACAATGCTGGAATTGTGGAAAGATGGGGCACATAAGCAGAGATTGCTGGTCAAAGCCTAAGGAGGACAATCAGCATGAAGGAAAAGAAGAAGCAAAGGTTGCAGGTATCACACAAGATGCTTTAATATTCTCTTTGCATAATAATATAGAATCTTGGGTTTTAGATTCTAGTGCATCTTTTCATGCTACCCCCAATAGAGAATATTTTAGTGACTATGTCCATGGAGATTTTGGAATAGTGTACTTAGGGGATGATGAGCCTTGTAAAATTATTGGCAAAGGAAAAGTGTAGCTGAAAATGTAGAATGGCAACACATGGCTGTTGAGAGATGTGATGCATGTTCCCAGCTTGAAGAGAAATTTGATTTCTGCAGGAAAGTTAGGGGATAAGGGTTGTACAGTAACTCTCACATCTGAATCTTGGAAGGTGACCAAGGGTGCACTTGTAATGGCCAAATGTAAGAGAGTAGGTACTCTCTATTTATGTAATTGTGTTACTAATATTTCTCCTTCTATATTATCTACTTCAGATGTGGATGCAAAATTGTGGCACTCAAGGCTTGGCCACATGAGTGAGAAGGGGATGTCTATTCTTAAGTCAAGAGGTAAGCTTTCATATTTGAAAAGCATAGATCTAGAATTTTGTGAGCATTGTGTGTTTGGAAAATAGAAAAGAGTAAGTTTTCTCAAGACTGGGCCAACAAGGAAGAAGCATAAGTTACAGCTTGTTCACACAGACGTGTGGGGACCAGCTCAAGTTGCTTCTATTAGAGGATCACAGTACTATGTTTTGTTCATTGATGATGCTACAAGAAAGGTATGGATCTATTGTATTAAGAAGAAATCTGATGTATTTGAGACTTTTAAGATTTGGAAAGCTATGGTTGAGAATGAAATAGGCAAGAGATTGAAGTGCATGAGATCTGACAATGGTGGCGAGTTATACAGTTTTAAGTTTAATTAGTATTGTTATATGCATGGAATATGTAGGTAAAGGATGGTTCCAAGAACACCTCAGCAGAATGGAGTTGCTAAAAGGATGAACAGAACAATCATGGAGCGTACAAGGTGTATGAGATTGCATGTTGGTTTGCCCTTAGAGTTTTGGGTAGAAGCTGTGGATACTGTAGTGTACCTGATTAATAGAGGACCCTCTACAGCTCTAGATGGTGGAATTCCAAAAGAGGCATGGATAGGTAAAAAGGTAGATCTCTCATATCTCAAAGTTTTTGGTTTTGAAGCCTTTATGCATGTTGATAAGGAAAATAGAAAGAAGCTGGATGCTAAGTCTATGAGGTGCACATTTATTGGCTATGGCTCTGATGATTTCAGATTCAGGTTTTGGAATCTAGGAACTAACAAAATAATTAGGAGCCATGATGTTGTTTTCAATGAAAAAGTGATGTATAGTGATCAGCTGAAGAAGCTGAATCAATCTGGGTAGAGCAATGGGGAATTGGATGAGGTGACGGTCCAAAATGATCTCACGGGAAAAATTAATCACAGAAAGGAAAACATAGAGACCGACATCGGTCATGCAGGAACTGACGTCAGCAATAAAGGAACCGATGTTGGTCATACAGTGACCGATGTCAGTAGGTCAGGAACCGACATCGGTCAGGAAGAACCGACATCGGCCAGTAGCAGGCCTAGAAGTGACTGAGGTTGGTCCCTGTCAGAGAATTTGGGTAGATAGCATGTTTTGAATGAGTCTCAAATTCGCATCAGGAGGTCAGAAAGGGTAAGTAAACCTCCAATTCGATATTCCCCTTCATTATTCCATTTATTGCTAACTGATGGTGGAGAACTAGAGAGTTTTGAAGAAGCAATACAAGTGGAATCCAAGAATCAGTGGGAGCATGGCATGGTTGAGGAAATGGAGTCCTTGAAATAGAACCAAACATGGGATTTGGTTGAGTTGCCAGTAGGTAAGAAGACACTGAAGAATAGATGGATCTATAGGTTGAAGGAAGGTGAGAATGGACAGATGAGATATAAGGCCAGATTGGTAGTGAAAGGATTTACACAAAATCCAGGTATTGATTTTGGTGAGATTTTTTCTCCTGTTGTTAAAATGACTTCTATACGGGTTGTATTATCTTTAGTTGCTATTGAGGATTTGCATCTTGAGTATCTTGATGTTAAGACAGCATTTCTTCATGGAGATTTGGATGAGGAAATATATATGGATTAGCCAGAAGGATTTGAGGTCAAAGGTAAGGAGAAGCTAGTGTGCATATTGAAGAAAAGCTTGTATGGCCTCAAGCAAGCTCTTAGACAGTGGTATTTGAGATTTGATAGGTTTATGACTGAGCATGGATATAGTAGGTGTCAATCTGACCATTGTGTGTATTTTAAGAGATTTGATAATGCTAGATATATTATCTTGTTGTTGTATGTAGATGATATGCTGGTTGTAGGATCACACATGTAGGATATCTCTGAGCTTAAGATGAAATTAGCTCACACATTTGCCATGAAGGATTTGGAAGCAGCAAAGAAAATCCTTGGCATGAGCATTAAGAGAGATAGGAAAAATCACAGGTTGATTTTGTCTCAAGAGGATTTTTTGGAAAAGGTGTTAAAACGGTTCAATATGCAGGATGCAAAACCGGTAAGCACACCTTTGGCTGGACATTTTAAGTTGAGTAAAGAACAATGTCCTAATTCACATGATGAGGTAGAGTACATGAGTAGAGTTCCATATTTTTCCACAGTAGGGAGTTTAATGTATACAATGGTGTGTACTAGACCGGATATTGCCCAAGCAGTGGGAGTTGTAAGTAAGTATATGGCCAATCCAGGAAAGGAACACTGGAAATCAGCTTAGTGGATCCTTAGATATCTGAGAGGAACCAGTAGTAGGCACTTGTGCTATGGAGGTTTAGATACTTCTCTATATGGTTATGTAGATTTAGATATGGTAGGTGATTTGGATTGCAGGAGAAGCACCACAGGGTATGTTTTCACTATAGGTGGAATGGCGATTAGCCGGATATCAAAGTTGCAGAAGGTTGTTGCCTTGTCAACTACAGAAGTAGAGTATATTGCAGTCACATAGGCTAGCAAAGAGATGATATGGATGACACGGTTCATAGAAGAGCTTGGAAAGGAGTAAGAGAGTTGCAAACTATACAGTGATAGTCATAGTGCAATTCATTTGGCTAAGAGTTTAGCCTTTCATTCAAGAATAAAGCATATACAGCTTAGGTACCACTTCATAAGATAGGTATTGGAGGATGGTGAGTTGAAGCTGGAGAATATCCATACAGATAAGAATCCTGTGGATATGTTAACCAAGTCAGTTACAAAAGAGAAGTTGAATCTTCATTCAACTTCTGTTGGTCTTCATGATTGAGTTGAAGATGGAGGAGCTAGAAGATGTTGCTATACAGGTACTGGTGCAGCTGTTTATCTCCAAGTGGGAGATTTTTAAGGTGTGGAGCTAAAAGCTTCACCAAAGGAGCATTTTGTAAAGTTGCAGGTTTACATAGTCACCGACGTTGGTCAGGAGTGACTGACGTCGGTTAGGAGCAGTTCAGGAGATGCCGACATCGACAGGAATCAGCCGACGTCGGTGAGGTGCAAGCAGGCAGGAAATGACATTGGTTACCTGTGCATCCAGAAAGCTATTTTTGTGGATAGAACAGATTGTTTGCATGTTAAGGTTAAGTGATAGTCTTAAGTCTGCATCTCTATTATTAGTAAGACTATTTTAGAGCCCTTATTTAAGAGGCATAACTATTGGTTGTAAATGCATGCTCATGTTTCCTAATTTTATATATAAGATTAAATCTTCATAGCTTATTGGACACAATTATTGAATTGGTCAAGAACAGTACAAGATATTTGTAATATAGACAATTCAAGGTGTGAATTGTGATTGTACTTGAGAGAGAGAGAGCTCTTGAGGGAAAGAGATCTAGAGAGAGATCTATACATCTGAGAGAGGTGTGGAAGAAAAGAAGTTTCTTCAATTGTATTACTTCTGTAAAGAGTTTAATACAAGTTTTTAGGGTGGTTTATTGTATCTCTTCTTCTTGCTGTATTTTTGATTCTAGTTACTTATCTTTCTGGTTTAATTCCACATTTATTGCTTTCATATTGTAATCAACATTGTTGGTTGATCCCCAACAGGGATTTAATTAATATGTTGATGTTGAAGAGATGTTGATGCCACCAATATTGGATAGACTTATTGAAGCTAAGGTTTTTTGTAGCATATATCGGTAGGAATCATGGTATAATATCATGAGGACTTGGTTGAGATATGTATAAGGATTGACTCCCATAACCCAATACTCAATAGAAAATAATGTGCCAATGATATAAATCATGATGACAATGTAAACATATGAGTATGGGTTTATTCAAGTATAAGTATGGGCAAGGAATCACCCAATGAACACACATAAATTGAATTAATACAATAGTTTGAAAAGAATACAAATAGGTAGACAAATAAATAAAATAAGCAGAGACAAACAAACAAACAACGTAATAGAAACCATATGAACATTGCCCCCAGAAAATAGGAAACAACTTAACAAACAAAGAAAATGGAGGGATAGAAGAAAAGAAAGGAGGTGGCCAAGCTATCTCCATATGCACTAGGCAAGTGGATGATGCCTAAATAGTTCTATAGATGTAATTTCTAATAAAAAACTTTAGGCCAAATATAGTTCTCCCAGGGAGTGATAAGAATGTGATAACTAATGAAAACAAATATAATGGATGTGATAGAAGAGTAGGAATGGTTTTACAAAATGGAAAGTGCATGAGAGTAAGAGGCGAAAAAAGATGGGGAAACTAAGAAATAAGTGATTTTATTTTCAACTTAGTAAGGGTTCTCAGAGTCCTTAAGGAAAAGAAGTGGTCAGTTTTTTTGGTTTTTTCTAATGATTTTACAAATGTTTTTGGAATTTTTTGAAGTATATCAACTCGATCAAGAATGATGAGACACTAAATAGTTCAATCTCACAAAATGGTGAGAGCATTAAAACTTAGGTTTCTCATAAAATGGTGATAGATTTCAAACTTAGGTTGCTCAAAAAATGGTGAGAGTGTTCAAACTTAGGTTGCTTCAAAAATGGTGAGAGTGTTCAAACTTAAGTTTCTTGCAAAATGGTAAAAGTGTTCAAACTTAGGTTGCACAAAAAATAGTGAGAGCTTGGTGGAAAGGGTGACTAAGCTAACCTCAACAAGTATTAAGTGCTACCTACATAGTCCTAGAGTAGGACCTCAAGTCACTGTAGTTCCACTTTTATAGTAAAGAAACTTGACTAGCATAACCAATAATTCAAAAAAAATAAACACAATTGGTAAAAAGGCATAGTATGGCATAGGAAATGGCAAGTTGGTATATCAAGGCTCCATAAACAAATGTTTCCCCTAGTTTTCCCATAGGTATTTATAACTAGGACATAACATCATAGATCAATGGTACTAATTTTTCCAAAGGTGGTTATAATTAGTAGCAACACTAGTGATAAGAAAGGAATAACAAATGAAGGATGAAACTACCAAAACTTTTGTCATACTACTCTAAAATATGATCTCTACCTGAATTAATTAAAATAATTGATAAAACTGATTAGATTACTTGGTGATGAAAATGTGTAATGAATGGCAAAAAAAACCAAGGTCAAATAGGCTAGGCTTTAGAACACATCTAATCGATAGAATGGAATGGTAAAATGGTTAAGGCTAAGAGGAAGGATAAGATTTATATTTGTACAAAGAAGAATAGTAATAAAATGGCACCACTAAAATGGTCTTTTAGATAATACACCTTAGCACTCAAGCATAGTACCACTTGAGGTGAATAATAGTCATTAGCTTAAGAAGTTCATCGCCATCTAATGTGGCAAGCCTGTATGCTCTTAATCCATAATCTACAGTAATCATGAAAGGTCCTATCTAGTTTGGTTTGAATTTAACTTTATGCTTCCTCTCAGCCACGGTATTTTTTTGGTTTTATCTAAGAACAAGATCACCAAGTTCAAATGTTCTATACTTGACATGTCAATTATAGTAGCCTTTGAGTCAAATTTGATATGCCTAAAGATTGTTGAGCATAGTTGTGCATTTTTCATCAAGTAGGTATAACTCTTGTAGGTGCAATACTCGATAGTCATGATCATCTAGGACATGATTGAAATATTTACACAGTGAAGGTAATTCAACCTCAATGGGAAGAATGGCTTTAGCATCATAAACAAGTGAATATGGAGTGGCTCATATGGGGTTTTATGATTGGTATGGTATGCCCAAAGGGTAGGGAATATCTGAAGGTGCCAATCATAATTGGTATCATTGATAATCTTTATAAGAATATTGATAATGGTTTTGTTTGATGCTTCATCTTGGCCATTACCTTGATGGTAGTATGTTGTGTGATGTTAAATTTAGTACATAGATTGTCAACATCCTTGTTCTTGAATGATCCTCCATTATTAGATATAATATCGAAGGGGATACCATAGTGACAAATGAGATGGTTGAAGATGAACTTGGAAATTTGCTTTCCTGTCACGTGAGGGGTATAGCTTCAACCCACTTAGTGAAATACTTAGTGGTGGTAAGGATATGTGTATGGCTATCAAATGAAGTGGGGTTTATCTTCTCAATGAGGAAGAGTCCCCATGTAGCAAATGGTTATGGTGTCAATATTGGTTTTAGAGTTTGAGTTGGGGCATGAATCAGATTAGTATACCATTGATATTTGTCACACTTCTTTACATACATATCTACATTTGTGTCCATCATGGGCCAATAATAACCAGTACATTAGAGATTTTTGGATAGGAATGCCCCACTAGAATGAGCTCCACATACTCCTTCATTAACTTCTCTTAACGCTAGTGTATACTCTACCAAAGATAAAAAATGAAGCAGAGTTCTATCAAAATTGTGGTGGTAAAGGGTGGATCCAAGTAAAGTATAATGAGTGGGATGATGAATAAAGGCTTTATTTTGTTTTTGAGATAGGTTAGGTGGTATAACTTAGTCATGAAGGGAGTTTTAAATTTATAAGTACCAGATAGAATTAGGACCAAAAATACCACAAATCATTGCAATGGTTGAAGGTTCATGAGCTGGTGTAAACAAATTTTTAACAAGGAACTAATATTCTCTAGCTTTGTCTATTTTTCAAATTAGAGGGCTGATAGTAGCCATGGCATTTGTAGTTATATTACTAGCCCTTGGTATATGCTCAAATTAGATATTTGAAATTTATTATTTTATGGTATAGACCATAGCCTTATATGGAACTAACTTATCATCTTTGGTTTGGAAATGGTCTATTATGACCTGATTGATGATTAACTAAGAATCACCATAAAATTTGAGATGAGATATGTTCTAGTGTACTACCTATAAAAGTCTTATGATAAGTGCTTCATACTCATCCATTTTGTTTGTATAAATAAAACTAATTTTGAATGATTTAGGGATTAGACCCCCCTGTGGTGTAATAAATAAGAGGCCTATCCCTAATCCATGTGTAATAAATGAACCATCAAAATATAACTTCCAGTGATGCTCCTCAAGAGGTGTGTCAATGATGGTCATTATGGATTAATGAAGAAAATGAAACTTGAGTGGCTTTATGTCTGTAAGGGGTGCTTCAGCAAGTTCATCTATGAGGACCTATCCTTTGATTGCCTTTTGATTGGCATAATCTATGTAAAAATCACTAAGAAGCATGATCCATTTGGCCATTATACCTTGTAAAGATATTTTAGATAGTAGATACTTGAGTGGATCTAATTTTTTAATGACCATGGTCTTATTTTTCAACATGTAATGACACAATTTATGATCTACAAAGACCATGGCTAGACAAGCTTTTTTAATAGGTGCATAGTTGTGTTCATATGTGACCAAGGTACATCTTAAGTAGTATACTACATGCTATTTTCCATTGTTATCATGTTGAGCCAAAATTTCCCCTAAGGCATTATTGGTAGCTGATAGATATAACAAGAATGACCTTCTTGGCATAGGTGGTAACAAAATAGGTAGATTAACTAGATAGTCCTTGAGTTGTTGTAACATTATTTGGTAGTGGTCATCCTAGTGAAATGAAACTCCCTTCTTCAAAAAATGTGTAAATGGATGAAAATTGTCTAATAATTAAGATATAAAGTGTTAGATTTACTAGATATTACCCTGCAAACTATAGAGTTGCTTCAAATTCGTTGGTGGTGGCATCTCGATTATAACATGGACTTTGGTCAGATCGAATTCAATGCCCCTACAAAACACAATGAATCAAAGTAAATTTATTTAGGTTATTCCAAACACACATTTATTTGGATTGATTCTAACTTTATACTCCCATAATATTTTAAATATCCTATGTAGCACTATTGGATGGTCAGCCCTAGTTTTGGATTTTGTAAATATGTCATCAACATAGTTTTCAACAATATAATGCATCAAATCATGAAATATGATATTCATGGCACTTTAATATGTAGATACAACATTATTACAACTAAATGGAATTACCTGATAGCAAAATGTTCCCCATGGAGTGGTGAACACCATTTTATGTTAGTCTTCTGATGTAATTCTAATCTGGTTATATCTTGAAAAGCCATCCATGAGTGAAATCATTTCATAACCTGACATGGATTCAATGATCATGTCAATATAGGTAATGTAAAATAATATTTAGGACAAGCCTTATTGATGTCTCAAAAATTATTACAAATTCTAATTCCTTCAGGCTTTTTGCTAACAAGTACAACATTAGATATCCATTCTAAGTAGTCAATGGATCTGATACATCCTGCTTCTAAGAGTTTTTCCAACTCTTTATTTACCAAGATAGCAATGTGAGGATGAATATTATGAATCTTTTGTTTTACCATTTTGGCATTAGGATTGACCACAATGTAGTGTAGAACCAAGGTGAGGTCTAAACCTGGCATGTCAGAATAAGCCCATGCAAAGATATCTACAAATTCTCTCAATAGAGTTGTAAATGTTGTACATTCCTCCTCAATGAGGGATGTGCCTAATTTTATCCATTTTGGGTTTGATGGATTCATGATGTTTACCTCTATTATATCTTCAACTAGAAGGTTCAAACCATCTTCTAGGATAGTAGGCAAAGACTTGAACTATTGGACTATATCAGGGTCCTCTGCTAAGACTTGCTCTTTAAATTTTCCTAGGTATGATGAATTTAAGTCCCCTAATGGGAAATCTAGCCATATGACAAAAATAGTTGAAATTTTTTTAAAAAATCAATAAAATACTTGCTTTTGTGAAAAATTGAACTCAAATCCATAGGTAAGTTCATCATTGGTAGTCTCCTAGTCTAAATTTGAAGAATAATGAACACCCCCATCTATTGGTACCTAAAATAAGTTTTCACCATTAGACTGGCCTTTATCTTTACTTTTTCCTTGGTTAGAAAGTGCCTCAAATAGGTTTTCACTTTGGGAACTTAATGTTTTATTTATACATTTTTGGCTAAGGGTATTCACCCACTCTCTAAAATAGGCTTTTGGATCCAATGTGATTGAGAATCCTGATTTATGATCTCACAATGGAATGTTGTCTCTAAGGCCTAGAAAATTATAGAATGCCTCATCATTCTAAAACTCATCAACTGATAAATTGGATTCTTTTTAGTCTTAATCTATTAGTTAGGGATAGTATAATAGTAATGGGTTATAATGAATGATTGGAGTAAAGGTACAAATGGCATTGTTATCAAATAGGCTAGTCTTAGCTAGGTCATCAAAGGTGATGCTATGATCAGACTCAGATTCATTATTGACATCATCATCACTAGTCACTAATGATGGAACTTAAAAAAGATATGTGGGGTCACCCCCAGGCAGTTTAAATCCAAGTCCATAGGGTCTTTTTTACTTAGTCATGGAAATTAGCTCAATGGTTCCTTTCTAATTCAGTTTGAGGCCTCTTCCTTCATAATCTTGATGCTCCATAATCGTATTGGGAAGGATAATTTGCACTTTTATAATAATTATCTTGGTTTTCATTGTACAACAATGATTCATTCCCTTCAAGAGGGTTTAGTTTTATGTCAGATGCTAGTATAAATATGATAGGTCTTTTATCTTTGTTCTTTTGTTACCAATGCATGCATGGGGTAAGTTTAGGTCATCCAAAGGTCTTTGGATTTTGAGGAAGATTGGAAATATGGAAGGTATCATGGGTCATATACTTCCTTGGTCCATTAGCTAAAATGGTAAAATTATTGGAAGATTCAAGAGGTGGCACGTAGGAAAGGGAATCCAAGGTATTAGGATCTATGCAATTATCCTCTAGAGAATAAATAAGTATGGTCTTTCCTTTATCCTTCTTAAAACTTGGATTCATGTCATATTGGTAATTATAGCTTTGAAACTCAGCCTCAAGATGTTTTTAGTGTTAATATGGGTGTAAATCTCCTAGAATATTCAATTCCATCCCTAAGTGGGAGAATTTGATATATTGATGCAACGTTGTTGGGATTGCATGAATCTCATGTAACCAAGGCCTACCTAGAAGCATATCATATGACAACTCAAGTTAAAGCACATGGAAAATTGTATCATGGATCAAAGGCCCAATGATAATTGGTAAGGTAATGGTGCCTTATGATTCTCTTTCTTGATTAGCATAGGCTTTGATAGTTAACATTTCTAGCTAAAGATCTACCATCGTGTACCCAAGAAGCTTGATGAGCTTTAGAGACACTATGTTGAGGCCTGATCCATTATTTATAAGAACATGTTTCACTTTATGCCAATTTATATTGAATTATATGTATAATGGATTATTATGGATTGAGCTAAGGAGAGACATATCACTTTGGTTGAATGTGACTTTTTGGGCTAGAGCTAAGTGTCCAACCAAAGCTTGAAATTTATTCAGGGATATATCACTGGAAATAGTGGATTGGGTTAAAAACTCATTCAAAATGTTCTTTTGGATTTTTGACATTCATATAAAATCTAAAATAGAAATTTGTGTTGGTGTCTTCTGCAATTGTTCCACAATATCAAACTTCTTATCTTGGTCAATGGTAATGGTTTATTCTGAGGTTGAATGGTTGGCTAGATAATAGGCAAAGTGGTAGATGGTTGTGGACTTGGGATAGTAATATTTGACCTCTAAGTTGTGATTTTACAATAAAAATTAGATGTTGGACCATAATTTCTAACAGATTTTGGGAATGGTGTGGGATCAGATAGGATAATTCTCAATTGCTGGTGTACTTGTATGTGATTACATGGTAAGGGCAAGTTATCGATATATGGTCCAAAAGTGGAAGTCCTAATTTACTGGTTTGCCTATGTGCAGTCCTAGGTTAAAGAAGGATTATTCATATAATTTAGTTGAGTGGTATTGTTTAGCAATGGTCTAGATCAATTAGTGCTTGATCTAAGATTAATGGAGATGGTATTAATGCTACCCCATGCAATATGACCTATAACCCTATTGTAGTCATGTGAAACTGCATGGTAGGTTTGTTGGTTGTTACCATTTTGACCTTGTTTTTGTCCATTGTTCTAATTTTGTGGGTTTTGTTGTTGATTTTATTGATTATAATGGTTTAGATTTTGATTTTGATACTATTGATTTTATTGTTGCACTGGCTGGTATTATTGTTGTTATTGTTGATTGTTATGCTACTACTATGTGTTATAATGGGGAAAGGGGTTTTGATAAATTCCAAGAGTTTGATTATAGGTGGAATCACCATTATCCAATTTTCTCTCCCCATTATCCAACATATTCTCAACCAAATGCTTGATTTTCAAACATCTTCATAGATTATACCTGGTAACCTGATGATATTCATAGAATTCATTTTCATGGTACCAATTAGGATAAGGATTTCCTTGTGGATAATACTTTGGTATAGGTTAACTAATCAAATTAACAATATCAAGTTTGTGAAATACAAACTCAATAGGCTCTCCTAGGTCACTAAATACATGATGCATAGGCACAATGTTCATTAGAGGAGGGGTTTGTAATGGTAAAGGTTGCTACATTTGTTGTGTGGGTCTTGGTTGTTGTTCTTGTAGTGTTGGTTGGAGAGGTTTTTGAGTAGGAGTAAGCTAAAAAGATGGTGCAGATGATGTTTTCACTATTTGTATAGGATGTGACTCAATTATTCTATTACCCATAACATTCCTATTATGGTTGAATTGCTTTGGTCTATCTTGGTTATTAGCATGTGTTAGTTGTGATGTTTGTACTTGTATTAGATGTTGGTTTTGGCCACTTCCCTAATTGGTACCTTGATTATGATTAGTTTGCATAAGCTTGATTATCCCTTTGTTAATAAGGGATCGCTTAATCAATAAGCCTTTTTTTATGATCACCTTGAATGTGTGTACAAATTGTAGTTCCAGATGATAAGCTATCTCACTATGTAAATTTTAGTAAAAATAGTGGCTAATTATTTATTTGGTAAACTATGGGTGAATCAACTTGGAAAGGCTCTCCATCACTATAGATAACTTAAAAAACTTTCATCAGATTTTTGTTTTGCTTGTGCTAAGTCAACCAATGAAATCTCATGTTTGAGATCATAGGAAAAGTGCTACACAAACTTATCAAAAAGATCATCAAAATATATTACTAAATTATTGGGAAACTTTAAAAACCCACTCCAAGGCTTGTCCAACCAAGCTCCTTGGAAACAACAACAAAAAGTAAATATCACTATATGCTACTAGTTGACATATGACAAAGAACTCAATTAAATGGGCTTTAGGGTCACTTTTCCCTTTGTATTTGTCAAATTTTGGTGGCTTGTATTTTGGAGGAAATGGTATCTATAAGTACTCCATGTTGAATGAATAAGAACACACATCATCTAACTTAAACTTTTAAGTCTATTTCCTAGCCTGAATGGTAGCAATTACATCCTTCATATATTATAATTCTTGGGATAGAAAACTAGAAGGAACATTGGTTTGAGGGAGAACATTAGTTTGGGTAGATGGATAAGTAAGACACTTAGACCAGGGTATGATGGAGAGATATATTGGGGTATATTGGTTTGGTTGGAAAATGGACCAAGAATATGCATATGCAGATTAAGATGTACTTAGAAATTCACATTTGGTTGTGTTATATTCTGGGTTGGGTTGTCTATAAAGGTTTGACTTGAAGTATTTTATGGTTGGGATGGAGGGATATAACTATATTATGCCTATTGTGGTGTAAAAGGGACATGTTACCAACTAATCAAACCTTGCTGTTGAGTGGGAACTTGTGAACCAAGACCCCATCTCTGAACTTGTGGCACATTTTAAACTGATTGTTATATAGTAAGTACTTGAGAAACATGGGAGCCTCCTTGTTTCATGAATCCTTGTTGGGAAGTGACTACATGTTAAATATTTGGTATCTATCACTGACTAATATTTAGACATTATTGGCTAGTCATCACTTGGTTTTAGATTGATACACTAGTCTACAATTGAAGAGGTATGTTTGTCACTACTTGATGAGGTGGAACATTAGTTTCCCTTTGTTGATGTGGTAATACATTTAGCCTTTGTTACATTGGTACACTATATTATGCTTGTTTTTTGGAATACTACTTGTCACTTATTGAGGAGGAGTAGGATGCATCACATTTTTTTTTTGAAGTGTGACATTGGGTGTGTTTGAATACCTAATCATATTGGTTGCATAGTTGATGAAGTAGCTAGTTGAGACTAGGATGTATAAACTCATACTCCTTGGTATGATGGTCCACTCATGGTATTAACTATAGGCACATGTTTTAGACTAGTTTTTTGTGTATTATTACCACTTTGATTTGGATTGGATGTTTTTTGCACATTATCCACTATATTTTTCTCATTATTCTACATAAAAGTAGAAGACACATCTTCAATAATGGGCATACGCAACAAGTTATCTATTGAAGTGTTTTACATGAATGGGTCTAAACTCTGATTTCCTTGGCTAGTTAACTATATCAAAGCTCCTATTGAAGGAACTAAGTCAATAAGAGGTTTGCTCACCATGGTCATTTGATTGAAATTACATGCTATATTTAAGTAGGTTTGCTATGTCATCTGCATTTAGTTAAAGTGGTCTTCCATGAGGATTTTGCCTCTATTAGGCATATTAGGGTCTTGATATGTTGTTTGGACTAGATCCAAAGGATTTCTAGAAGAATTTTCTTGATCGTAAATTATGTTGTGGGGCATTCTTACTAGGATTGGTAAATTCTCATGAGGAAAGTCTACTAGAAACTTGGCCCCTACCTCTATGACTCTAGCCAAAATATTGTCTTTGTTCTCCAATAAATGATGTTAAAAAAAAAATGGATCATATGTGGAAGCATATTAGTAGAGCATGACTTTTGAATAATCAGTTCATTAGTTATGGGTATTATAGCTAGTTATCATGTAGTTTGTTCTTAGTCTTGTTCTGAATAAGGTGGTGTATCAACCAAATAGTTAGCTAATGGATCTTGGCTTTGTGCCCCTAATTAAGTATTATAAGAGGTATAAGGATCCATCTCATAATCAATATTATCTATGTAGGGGTCTTGCACCATTTCTTCCTATCCAACCACATTACTAATCCCCAGATTATACATGAGTCTAATACGAGTGTAGGAATACATGTTGGAATCCATAGTAAATGTTTTGCAATAAAAGGTCAAAGATCTCTACAAAACCTAAAAAGGCAATGTCTAAAATTTGATGTTCAAACTTGGTCTAAATTCATCAAAAGGCTCAAAAGGTTCATGCAAATATTGTGATAACACAAACTAATGTTAAGTATCTAATGTTACACGTCTTACACAAAAAGAACAAGTAAATGAACAAAAAATTGAAATTCCAAACTCTAAGGTTGAAGTGTTTCAAATTAGTCTAATCTAAAAAACGTAAAAGTTTCTAAGTCTTTTGGCTAAATGTGACATCAAAAACTAAGCTCAAATAAGGCATGTTCTATGACTCTTGGCCAAACAACATCGAAATGTAGACTTTGAAATAGATGAAAGTTTTAATCTAATAGATTTAAAACACTTATAACAAACACTAGGAAATTGATTCTTAGACATGGACTTGGTCAAATAGGTATAAGGTATGAAATAAAAGGCACTTTAGAGATAGTTTATTTTTAAAAGAATGATGACATAACACTAGGGTCTTTGTAACAAATAGGCTGGACAAAAGTGAACAACATAATTGTGCTAGATAAAGGTTCAAAAAAGGTATACTAAGATTGGCTTGAAAGTGTAGGAACAAATTTGAATTCTATGTAAGAAGGCCTAGAAAACAATATCTAAAATGTTTTGGGTAGTGTAACAGTGCTAGACTACCCAGAAGATGTGAAAAAATGATTATTTAAAAAACTCTCTAAGACAAAGATAATTTTGACAACATAATACTACCTTTCTTGACTTAAAATGTTATATTGCATAGAATAAAAGTGCAAGTGTTTAGCAAAAAATGACTTAAGTCTATCAAGTGGTGATAACGATCATGATTTTTAAATGACCTTCAACCCAAATTGGAAATTGAACCTAAGTTCCCTCAATTTTAGTGAAAATGGTGAACCCACTGAACACATCAACCCTATGAACTTATAAAGGTTCAATTTTGAATTTAGATTATAAATGAAGGACTTAAACAACTTTGACAAAGGTCTAGACTCAATTGAGTAGTATAATTGCACCAAAGTGGATGATATGACTCCAAGTTTTGATGAACTTTAAACATTGAAAATTGATGATTTCACATGGGAAACATAATGCCTCCTTGTTTAAAAAAAATTGGGGACCATGTGTTTGGTTTTCATCATTTGTTTACACCAAGTTTTGACTCCAAACAAAACTCTAATCTAGGACAAAACCAACTAACTAGTCACTTTTAGATCCTAAACTAACAAGGTTGCTTGGTATTATTGGAATCCATCAATATACATCATTTGAGAGGATTTTAAGTGTTCATCCAAAAGTAGATGTGAATTATATAGTAGGATTTTTACACCCCGCTTCTCTCAAATGATAGTACTATGGCATAGACCTTGAGGTGCACCTTGCACCAACAATACTTCCACAATAAGTGGGGATTTATCTAAGATCTACAAGTTTGTAAATGTTCTAGGGGAATCAATTTCATATTGACTTTCACATCAAACAATGCAAAATAAAATCATGGTTTTTGGGTTTGTAGCACTTGGCTTATTGCAAAAAAGTCTAGTCTTTTTTGAAACCACTACATCTTATTATTCACTTAGTGTAGTGTGATGTCCAAAGTGCCACTACATCCCACGTACAACTCCAATATGGAGCCAAATGAAGTCAATGCCTGGAGGTAAAACCTTAGGTCAAATCTTCCCTAAATAACTCACGAGAGGTAATGATGTCCCCCTCGCAAGCCAAGTTTACATGAAATAAAGAAAGCATAAAATAGAAAGCCTTTAGGTTCATTTTCAAGGTCACCCTATACTTTTGTGAGTTTTTGGGGAGTGCTTTAGATGAAATTCTTTCTATGCCTTGGAATAGGAAATTTGCAAATAAGGAAAGTGCTTTTGATTCCAAGGGTTCCCTAAAGGGGACAAATGGAAGAGCATACATGCAACCTTGCATTTTGTGAAAACAGAGTGCTATTTGAAACAATGAAAAAAAAATTGACAAGTGTGTTCAATTTTAAGCCCAAATGAAATATTTGGTGGTGTTCATTTGACCCTTTGGTCTTAAAATTGTAAACTTTGAAAACTAATGCTAAAAACTTACTTAAGGACCTAAATGTTATATTAAACACCAAAATAATGTTCCTAGGTCATTTTAAAGCATACAAAAGATGATTTAAACACATTTTAGAAATTTTCCAAGTTGGTCCTATAAGAAAAATGTTAACAAGTGGTTTAGCTTTGAAGCATTTTTCAAGATGAAATAATTAACTTAGGAAAATGAACTCTCAGGTTGACATAGTCAAGTTGGGATCTGAGTCAAGTTGAGTTGGGTCAAGTCACGCTGAGTTGGGATTGAAGTCAAGGTGAGTTGGGTCAAGTCAAGTTGAATTGGGATCCAAGTCAAGGTGGTTTGGGTCAAGTCAAGATGTGTTAGGATCTAAGTCATGGTGAGTTGGGTTAAGTCAGGATGAGTTAGGCTCTGAGTCAGGGTGAGTTGGGATCTAAATTAGGGTAATTTGGGTCAAGTTAGGCTGATTTGGGATCTGAGTCAGGGAAAATTAGGTCAAGTCAACTGAGTTGGGATTTGAGCTAGGGTGAGTTAGGTCAAGTCAAGCTAAGTCGGGATCTGAGTCAGGATGAGTTGGGTCAATTCAAGCTGAGTTAAGATCTAACTTAGGGTGAGTTGGGTCAAGTCAGGTTGAGTTAGGATCTGAGTCAAGGTGATTTGGATCAAGTCAGGTAGAGTTAGGATTTTAGTTAGGGTGAGTTGGGTCACGTCAAGCTGAGTTGGGATCTGAGTTGGGTCAAGTCAAGCTGAGTTGGGATTTGAATTACATAGTCTTGAGAATAAAACCATGAACTCTGAAAATAATCTTTTTACTCAAATCTTCACCTTTTTTACTTTTACACTCTAAGATCCTGCATGAAAATGGTTAGTATGTTACTTGCAGGTGATATTTGATAAAATTTGTGGGGTATTGTCCCATCGGGTGTGCCATTATGTGAACTATGAATTTAACTAAGAACATGATATTAGTATTGTGTTAGTGAATGAAATCAAATAAAAAACACACTAAACTAACACCTTCATGCCTAGTTACTAGGGTGAGCTTAATAAAAAAAACAAATGACAAACACAACTAAAAAGTAAAGAAAAATAAGAATCCTTCACCATCCTTAGATCCTCCAAATGCTTTATTGTATTCATTTGCTCAACTTGTGCTCATGAAGTCTTCATCAAAGGAGGCTTGAAATCAATTTGGCTTGGTAACACTAATTGCAATAGCTTTTGGAATCATTTTTGCATTATAACTTTGCATTATCAATACTTTTTAAAGATATTTGATTACAACAAATTTGCACCAAAATAAATTAAAATTCATGTAGTAAGGCCTCCTATTTATAGATTTTTGAGATTGATCAGAATCAACCTAAATCATCCATCTCAAGATTGAGATGTGTGGCTAAGGATTAATTAAATTTTTAAATTAAAATTAATAAATAAACTCATCAATATTTGGGATAGAGGATCAATTAAGAGGCATGTAGGTCTTTTATGAGGCATGAATTTTGATATTTGTGGCATGTATGGCCTAGGGATGTCTTCCCAAGAAATGAGGTCACCTAATGATGTAGATATTCAATATTCATTTCTAAAAACAAGTATTAAACAAGTTTCCATGGAATTATTAATTAGGCTCTAACTTGAATTAATTAGCTCTAAGCATGATCAAGCACTTTATGCATAAATTACTCAAATTTATTAGAATGCCTTGTTATTGGTCCAAAATTTAACTAGATTTGAATTAGAAGTCAATGTTAGATGAATTGGATCCATTATCCCATTTAGGATGTTATCAATATAAAATAACAAAGGCACGTATCTTGTGTAATATATTTGATAGGAAAGAGCAATCCAAAGCACCTAGGTGCAAAATTGGCATTTTGACTTGGAATGATCTGATCAAAATTAGCTAGCCCATAAATTACATTACCCCATTTAATAATACTCTAACTAAAATTGACACTTTAATATGTTAGTTTCACATTATTTATCATGTTTTATTGTTTTTAAGCCAAATTTTGCATTTTGGTAAGAATTAGTCAAAAGCTTGGTTGGAGGTCATTAGTGGCCAAATTTAGGTGTCTACAAAATTCAAATGTGTGCCCAAAGCTAAATTTAGAGTCAAAAAAAACCTATATGTCATCCTTCGATCTTGATTTGAAATGATATTCTATGGAAACCCATGTAACTAGTACACCTCTTTCACAAACCTCTTTTCAAGTATAGGTGCATTATCAATCAAATTAACATGTATTAATTGGGTAACCTTGGTTAGTTTGTCAACCCACCAAGATCATGTCATGTTGATTTTGTGATATTGATAAATCCTAGATAAATTCCATACTAATTACCTGCTATTAAGTTATGGAGCTAAAAGCTTCACTGGTATGAAAATGGTGGAGGTTGCTGGGTTACAAAGTAACCGACGTCGGTCATAACCTGCTGACATCGGTCAGGTAGGAATGGGAATCTACCGACATTGATTATGCATCGACTGACATCGGTCATCTCTAGATAGACAAAGACTGGCATCGGTCATCTGTGCATTCCATAACTAGTCTAATTTTAGGAGAACAATTAGTTTGCATGTAAAGACTAATTTTAGTCTTGAGTCTGCGTTTCTAATTATTTTTTGGTTTGGGATCTCTTTAAGAGACCCATGGGGTTGTATTTTAATAAGGACTAAGAAGAATTATATCCTCAAGTGTAATATCTAGAAGGTCTACAAGATTGCAAGATCAAGAAGATCTACAGGTAAGCAAGGTCAGTTGATCTGTGAGGTAGCAAGATCAAGAGGATCTGTGGGTGTGTGTGTGCAAGCTCAGTTAGATCTGTGGGGTAGCAAGATCAAGAAGATCTTAAACACATGGTGTAATCAAGACCAATTAGATCTATAGGGTGGAAGATCAAGAAG
Source organism: Torreya grandis (assembly GCA_037957365.1). Lineage (NCBI taxonomy): Eukaryota > Viridiplantae > Streptophyta > Pinopsida > Cupressales > Taxaceae > Torreya > Torreya grandis. Next base: position 652,109 of record JARHVA010004559.1, on the reverse strand, counting down.
GTCTGTGGATGAAAGTGTAGGCAACAACAACCATTGGATTGATTGTCACTGGAGGGAACAACTCAGTGTTTGAGTTGATTGTAATTGATTGAGAGAGAGAAATCTTGAGGGAGAATTACTATACACCCAAGAGGTGTGGGAATAAGAGTGAGATTTCTTCATTGTATTTCCTTCTGGAAGAGTGTTAATATAGATTGTATTATTTCTCGTATCACCTATTCTTTACTATTTCTAATTTCTAGTTACATATTACTTCTGGTTTAATTATGTGTTTAGTTGCTTATACAAAGGTAATCAATTGTACTCTTACAAGAAGATCCTGATAGTTGGTATTAGAGCTTGGTTCACTCATAAGGTTCATCAGAGCGGGTTAGTGTTTGCTGATTATAGGTTCACTCTCAAGGGTTTCTGATTGAGTGGGAGTAAAGCAATGGCAGAAGAAAGTAAACTAAGAATAGAGAAATTCAGTGGAAAGAAAGGGCATGTAAAGAAAGATTGTTGGTTGGTAGAAGATCAGCATGAAGGAAATAAAGAAGAAAATGATACAGGTATTATTACATGGGATGCTCTTATATGTTCCTTGGATAAATTAGAATCTTGGGTTTTAGATTCTGGTGCCTCTTTCCATGCAACCCTAAATAGAAAATTTTTTCATGATTATGTCCATGGAGACTTTGGAAAAGTTTATTTAGGGGATGGTAAGCCTTGTCAAATTATTGGCAAAGGAGAAGTACAGCTGAAATTGCAAACTAACAACATATGGGTGTTGAAGGATGTCATGCATGTTCCCATCTTGAAGAGGAGTCTAATTTCTATAGGAAATTTGGGTGATGAGGGTTGTATAATAACTCTCATAGTAGAATCTTGGAAAGTTTCAAAGGGTGCACTTGTATTAGCAAGAGGTAAGAAAGTAGGTACACTTTATCTATCTACTTGTATTACTGGTTCTCCTTCTATTTTATCTACTTCAGATGTAGATGCAAAGATGTGGCATTGTAGGCTTGGTCACATGATTGAGAAGGGAATGGATGTTCTTAAGTCAAAAGGTAAGCTTTCAGATTTGAAAAGCATAGATCGAGATTTCTGTAAGCATTGTATTTTTGGGAAATAGGTGAAAGTGAGGTTTCTCACAATTGGGTCAACAAAGAAGAAGCACAGGTTGGACCTTGTTCACACAAATGTGTGGAGACCAGCTCAGGGAGATTTTATTAGAGGACCATAGTATTATGTTTCTTTCATTGATGATGCTACAAGAAAGGAATGGGTTTATTGCATAAAGAGGAAATCTGATGCTTTTGACATATTTAAGAACTAGAAAGCCTTGGTTTTCAAGGAGAAAATGATGGACAGTGATCAGGTCAAGAGGCTAAATAATTTTGAGTAGGGAAATGTTGATTTGGATAAGGTTATGATCCAAAATGAGCTCATGGGTAAAAATCATCACTCACAGGAAAACATAGATACTGACGTCAATCAGGTGAGAACTAATGTCGATCAAGCAAGAATTGACATCAGTCTGATGGAGACCAAAGTCAGTGATGTCAGACATGTAGAAACTAACGTCAGTCAGGTCAGTCACATGGAACTGACATTAGTCGGGTGTAGACTAAGAGATGACCAGGATCAATCACTGTTAGAACAAAATTTGGGTAGACAGCAAGCTATCAATGAGTCTCAAATTCCCATGAGGAGGTCTAAAAGGGTAAGTAAGCCTCAAATTTGTTATTCCCCTTTTGTATACTACTTGTTGATCACTAATGGTCAAGAACCAAGAAGTTTTGAAGAGGCAATGTAGGTAAAATCCAAGAAATAGTGGGAGCATGGCATGAATGAGGAAATTGATTCCTTAGAAGAGAACCAAACATGGGATTTGGTAGAGTTGCTAGCCAGAAAGAAAGCACTAAAAGACGAATGGATTCATAGGTTAAAGAAAGGAGAGAATGGATAGGTGAGATAGAAGGCCAGGTTATATGGTCTTGAGCAAGCTCTAAGACAGTGGTATTTGAGGTTTGACAAGTTTATGACAAAGCCTGGCTTTAGTCAATGTCAATGTGACCATTGTGTTTATTTTACCAGGTTGGATAATGATAGCTACATTATCCTATTACTATATGTAGTGTATATGCTTGTTTTAGGGTCACACATGTAGGGAATTACTGAGCTAAAGGTAAAAGTAGCTTAGATATTTGCCAAGAAGGATTTAGGAATAGCAAAGAAAATCCTTGGCATGAGTATTTTTAGAGACAGGGAAAATCACAAGTTGATTTTGTCTCAAGAGGATTATGTGAATAAGGTAGTGGAGAGGTTTGATATGTAGGATGAAAAACCGGTAAGCACACCTATGGTTAGATAGTTCAAGTTGAGTAAAGAATAGTGTCCTAAATCACATGATGAGGTTAGGTACATGGTATGTGCTAGACATGATATTGCCCAAGCGGTGGGAGTTGTCAGCAAGTTTATGGCCAATCCAGGAAAGAAGCACTAAAAAGTAGTTTAGTGGATTCTCAGATATCTGAGAGGGACTAGCAACAAGTATTTATGCTATGTAGGGTCAAGCACTTCTTTACATGGGTATGTAGATTCAGATATGGCAGGTGACTTGGATGGCAGGAGAAGCACCACAGGATATGTGTTCACTGTTGGTGATTGATCTTCAATATTGAACTTGAAGATGGAGATACAAGCCAAAAACAAATTAGAGGATGTACAGGTATAGTTATAGATGTAGTCATTTATCTCCAAGTGGGAGATTGTTAAGTTTTGGAGCTAAAAGCTTCACTGGTATGCAAATGGTGGAGGTTGCTAGGTTAAAAAGTAACCGACATCGATCAGGTAGGAATGGGAATCTGTCAACATTAGTTATGCATCGACTAACATTAGTCATTTCTAGACAGATAGAGACTAGCATCGGTCATCTGTGCATTCTAGAACTGGTCTAATTTTAGGAGAACAGTTAGTTTGCATGTAAAGACTAATTTTAGTCTTGAGTCTATGTCTCTAATTATTGTTTGGTTTGGGATCTATTTAAGAGACCCATGGGGATATATTTTAATAAGGACTAAGAAGTATTAGATCCTCGAGTGTAAGATCTAGAAGGTTTTCAAGAGTGTAAGATCAGGAAGATCTACAGGTAAGCAAGGTCAGTTGATCTGTGGGGTAGCAAGATCAAGAAGATCTGTGGGTGTGTGTGTGCAAGCTCAGTTAGATCTGCAGGGTAGCAACATCAATAATATCTACAACACATAGTGTAAGCAAGACCAATTAGACTTGTAGGGTGGAAGATCAAGAAGGTCTATGGATGAAAGTGTAGGCAACAACAACCATTGGGTAGATTAACACTAGAGGGAACAACTTAGTGTTTGAGTTGATTGTAATTGATTGAGAGAGAGAACTCTTGAGGGAGAATTATTGTACACCCAAGAGGTGTGGGAAGAAGAGTGAGATTTCTTCATTGTATTTTCTACTAGAAGAGTGTTAATATAGATTGTATTATTTCTCGTATCACCTATTCTTTGTTGTTTCTAATTTCTAGTTACATATTATTTCTAGTTTAATTTTGTGTTTAGTTGCTTATACAAAGGTAATCAGTTGTAATCTTAGGAGAGGATCCTGACACCTGCTACTTCTATTCTAGTATATCATGAGGATACAACAATCCTACCATATGCACAATTTTAACTTTCACATGCTGACACTCTAAGAAATGAGACATAAAATCCATTGCATCCCTTTTAATTCCTTTCTAGAAATACAAAGGTTTTAGCTTTTCCATTAGCTTAGTCACTCTTTAATGGCCTGAATAAGGGGTTTTGTTCAATTCCTTAAGTATCATGCTCCTCAAATTATCTCTATTAATTACATATATTATACCATTGTACCTTAAAAGACCATCATTATCCAACTTGAATCCTTTGAACTTAGGATTCTAAGCATCCTCTAACAAGACTTTCTTAACTTACTCATAGAATTCATCTTTAGGGAAGAATTTAAAAAATTTATCGCAAAAGGTACTCTTGATAGTATGTAACACTATTATATACCTTCTATGACTTAAAGAAAAAACAACTCTATTTTCCTTTACATTGATGTAGTTAATTTCAAAATTGTAGTCGGATAGGAACTCTAACTAACATCTCTGATGAGAATTTAGGTTTGGTTGGGTGAAGATATATTTGAGTCCCATTTTTTAGTCTTGAGATCTAGTGGTTTTCCTAATAGATAATACTACCAAACTTACAAATCATGCATAATTTGTTGCAAGTTCTAAATCATGTGGATCATAATTTGCCTCATAAGGCTTAAGTTTCCTAGACTCGTATGCTACCACTGAACCATCATACATAAAAATTCCTCCAATACCATCCTAGGATGCATCAATGATTACTAAGAACTGACCATTAGGATCAAGAACTCTTAGCATAGGCACTATCATAAGCCTCCTTTTCAACTCTGAAAAATATTTCTTGCACTTGTCCAACTAGAAAAAACTCTTATTCTTTCATTGAAGAGAAGTAATTGGGTTAGCTATTTTTGAGAAATTTGGAACAAATTTCCTATAATACTCTATTATAAACATAAAAATTCTCACCTCATACATATTTTTGGGTGTTGACCACTCCATAACGGCTCTTATCTTTGCCATATCAACTAAAATTCCATCTATAGAGATAATGTGCCCCAAAATATTGCACTTTCCTTTATAAAAAAGAATATTTGGACAACTTAGTTTGTGTTGCCTTAATCACTACAACACCTACTCTAGATGTTATAGATGTTCTTCCTCATTCTTAGAATAAATGAAGATATCATCTAAAAAAACTAACATAAAGTGATCTAGATAGTCCCTAAACACATTATACATAATATTCATGAATGTTGCTAGAGCATTTGTTAACGTAAAAGGCAACACTATAAACTCATAGTTCCCATACCAAGTTCTAAACATTGTTTTAGTAATATCTTCTTCTTGAATACTCAAATTATGATATATTTCTTGAATATCTATCTTAGAGAATATTTTTTCCCCATGTATTTAATCAAAGAGATCATAAATATGAGGTAATGTATACATGTTCTTGATTTTACTTTATTCAACATCCTGTAATCAATACATAAGCAAAGATTATCATCCTTCTTATTGATGAACACAACTGGTTCACCCTATGATGACACACTTGGTTGAATCAACCCTTTAAGTAACAAATCACGTAGTTGAGCCTTCAAAATAACCAACTATATAGTCATCAACCTATAAGGTGCCTTAGATTATAGTTTTGAACTAGGTATTATGTTGATTGAGAAATCAAACTTGTGCTTGGATGGTAATCCCAAAAATTTCTTAGGAAACACATCCTAAAAATTCTTAAAGAAAAGATAATCCTTAATGGATGACTCCTTATTCTCCTCCATATTATTTATTTTAACAATAAATGACTGACATCCTTTCCTTCAAGACTTCTTAATCTAAATTATGTAAATCTACCTAAGTTTGAACTCTATTTTCTCACCTTGAATTTTATTCTAATTCCCAAAATCATCCTAACATTATACATTTTTTATATATGAATCTACCTTGGCTTTATGCTTACCAATCCAATTCACCCCAAAGATTACATGATATAACCCTAATGGAATTGCATAATTATCTACAATATTGATGATTTTTGACAACTCAATCTCATCTTCCATTAAACACTTATCAACTTTGACTTTATAGAATCATTCCCATATTGTATTGACTATGCATTTTCTATTAAGCTAGCTTTCCAAGACAACTTAAAAATCATACATGGAGAAATAAAACACTTAGTAGCTATAGAATCTATCAAAATAGAAATAACTTGACCAAAAATATTACCTAGGATCTCGATAGTCAAAGATTGAAAATCAGCTTGATAATTATCAACCACCACATGGATTCTTTGTTGGAAGTCCCTTATTATGTAGTAACCTTAGATTTTCCTTCATAATTTCCCTGGGTACATTTCCTAGCTAATTGATCACCTCCATAGATGAATATCTATCAAGTGATGCTTTCCTTTTTGATTGTTGGTTCCCCTTGAACCCATATTTGAAACCACCATTCATTTTCTTACCACCTAAGAAGTTACTAAACTTAGAATTTTGATTCTTGAACTAATTCTTGGAATTCCCATTCTTCTTCTAGTTTGTATTCTTAAGATTCATTTTGGAACATCCAAAATTCTAATTGAACTTCTCTTTAACCTGAGCAAGAGATTTCATCTTAAACTCCTACTTAACTACTTTCTCAAAAACCTAATCCATTTTAGATGTTCCATGCACATCTACCTCACATTCAATTTGGGGTTTTAATCCCATAATGAACTTTGAAATTTGAAACCTTTCATCTTCCTGATATTAAGGTACATATTTTAAGACCTTGGTGAACTGATCCTAGTAATCATTTACTAAAAGATATCACTAGTTTATATTCTAAAAACTTATCAACTTCTAATAAAAATATAGTTAAGGAAGCCACCATGGCCTAAAAAATGTCATAAATTAGTCCCAAGTGGTGGTGGTAGAGTCGAGGTTCATCTCAAGCTTCTTATTCACCCACCACATTATTTTTTTTTTTAGAAAGATGATATGTTTCCAAAACTACTTTAGTAACTTTTGAATAGTTTTGTATCTTGAATTACTTTTCCATTTCCATCAACCATGCTTCAACACCATCTCCAACTATAGTTCCATCAAATTATGAGGATTTACCTTCATCATGTCCCTTGTAAGTTTTATATATACTTGATCCCTAGCATCTTGTGGTACCTCATCATGCCTATGCTCTTGTTGAGCCTCTTTCTGAGCTTCTTATTGAATAGGGAGCTCTTCAGCCTCTTCTTGATTGACTTCCTTGACACGCCCAGGCACTTCCTACTCTAAATTCATGATTCAATCCCTAGTTTCATGCATGGAAATGAGAATTTGATCCAACTTTGTAACTTTCTCTATTACAGATTAGTTTAGATCTACTAGAGGGTTGGTTTTTGAATTACCCACACCTATAAGTTTATTATGCACTATTCTCATTTATGATTAACATGAGAATATGAATATGTTATCAAAATCATTATGTCCTAGACTTTGAGAATCAGCTTTGATACCATAATGTTAAGGCTCCACTAGGTTTAACTCAAATAATGGTATTGTTTTTTTTAAATTAATTAATAATCAAATTAGGTTATCCATAATAGATTAATTAATATGATATTTTAATAAATGCATATTTTCATAAATAATCTAAATGATCAAATTAATAAATATAGTAGAATTACAAATATATTCCATCATAAATGTATAATTATTGAATTAATAACAACTCAACCAACTACTGAAAGTTAATACAATAATATTTATACTATTAAGAGTATCCAAAGTGTTATTAAACAAGTGAAATAATACAATGATTATACATCATATTGAAATGTAATAAATCCAAGATTCCATAGAACCAATGAGTGTCCATTAATTCGTTATGTAAATATATTGAAATTATGAGTAAGAGTCTTTATTGACTAACTATTAGAGGAGAGGAAGAACATCATTAAAGTGATTTTCAATACCAACCATAGACCATATATGCCCCACATAGTTCCCAATCAAGGAATTTCCCTCCCTTCATGGATAATAAGATGATAATGGTGTAGGTATTGAGAAGTCAACTACAATCTGTGTGTTGAAATATTCTAACTACATGCAACATATCACATAGAATTCCATTTCTAACATGGAATCATGCATACATGCATATAATTAAATATGTGAAATGGTAGTTTTAACTATAAACACTAATTTGGGCAAAGTTTTCATATAGTTTAATTATCCATTAGTTCAATCATAATCACATACACTCAATTGAATCTCATATAATATCAATATTAAAGCATGATAATTCATCTCATGATAATTATCATTAGTGACATTAATACTAGATTTATAAATAATCCATATACAAAAATTCCATGGATTTCTCATACAAATTTAGTATTTAATACCACAGTAAATAAATATAAGAAATATAATGGAATAATTTCATGTTAAATAACAACTTATTTTCACAAATATATATCCTGATTTCCAATATAGAAATTGTCCATTTCTCATTAAGGAAATATTGTATATGAAATTTCTTTCTAAAAAACATCAGAAAATCTAATAATTTATCAATTCATAATAAACACTCTAAGTTCATATGCATTATCTTATATAACACAATTTAGGAAATTATCTATAAATTATATGCAAATCAATAATATTAATTAAAACAATTATTATTTTATTTAGTTAATAATATAATCTCTTCATAATTAATAATTGAAACATCATACTATCAATTAATGATATAAATTCAGTTTTCATAAGAATAAAACTATTCATTATAACCAAACATCTATTTCTATATCAAAATATATGCATAAATATGTATATCTAATATGTCCATTTATATCTATATACATTCAAAACCCTTTTGCCATTTATAACCAAATGGCATTATATATACATATAAATGATCATATATTTATATAAAATGTATATGTATATGTATATGTATATGTATATGTATATGTATATGTATATGTATATGTTTGTGTATGTATTGTATGTATGTTTTTATTAAATATTCACATAGAATAAACCCATATATATGTATAGTCCATAATTACGTAAATATGTATGTATATATGTTCAATTATTCTCATAACGGAGTTTCTTACATAAGGAATGAAACTTAACTAAACCCAAAAAAATTCATATAATATAATAGACAATAATCAAACATTTATTAGCCATTATATACATAACTAATTGAAAATTAAAAAACCAACCAAATAATATGAGTTTCTATAATTTATTTATTTATCTATATATATCCCAACCAAATGGATGATATACCCATTCAAGGATTTTAGTAATTATTTAATAATCTAGTTAATATGTATAACTAACTGTATTTAGTAATTTAACTGACTAAAATTCACTAATTGAGAACTTACATCTACACATAATCCATTTAATATAATAATTCCTCAAACATCAAAAGTTAAATATGCACAATCGACTTAATAATATACTCAATCAACTGAATAATATACTTAGTCGACTCAATAACATACTTAGTCAACTCCATAATATATATAGTCAACTCAATAGTATACATACATAGCCAACTTATAAACTATGATAAATTGATTATAACATTTAAATATTACATCATAACTTTAAATTAATTTGACTCCCTAGTTTACAATGTGTTCTTCACAATAAAATTAACATATAAATATAGTCACACAATTGACTACATGTATTCATACACAAGACATATAATCTTTTATATATTGTTGACCCCTAGTGTTTATACTTAGCTGAGTTTAAATTAAATGCACACATTCACATACAACCATTTACCCAATTGATAAGCTATCTATATAGTCGACAATGAAAACCCAAAAAAAATATAGTCAACATAAAACTAGATGCATGACCAACATAATTTACATACACAGGTTGAATCATAATGTTATAATCAAAATCAAGTATAATTATTTATACAGACACTAGGACATCACTAAATTTTAATGAAACAAGTAATAAATAGACCCCTCACTAAATTATAATGAATTAAAGAGATCACAGCCATATAATATAGTTAATATAATACCCAAACAAAATCTATATTCAAGCTAAATGGATAATGAACTCACAGTCATTTTCCTTAACCTATTTTTAACTCATAGTGACTAAAATAGTTATGCCATCAACTCAAAAATTAACATACAATATTTTTTCTAGGGCCATCAAATCAAAGAAAACACAATCAAGTTTTTATTAATAAAAACCCTAATTCAAACCCTAGCCAACCATGTCTCAGGCCATAATAAAATTACTCGGTCATTTTATAAAACCATAAACCAAGCCATAATAATATAATACATAGTCATGTAGATAACCATTTCGAATAAAAATCATTTATACAAAACTCAAGAACATTGTTTAAATTGTAAACCCTATCATTCCATATTTTCATAAAATGGAAATTGATTCATGGGTTTGATTCTATGAGGGGAAATACTCCTCTCATAGGGTCGAACCCCCGACTCTTATTAGGGTTTCTAAACCTAATCATCAAGCCCACATCCTTTTAATTCATTAACCATGTTAAAATAATATAGAATCATAGACTAAATTATAATTAAAAACCCTACATCTTAACATTTTAATAAATATTCCCTCTTCTAAAACCAAAGTTTTCATTATACCTTTTGTTCTCTCAATTATTTACCATAGCTAGCTCTAATTTTCTAACTCTCTTTTTCTTTAGTTTTTTTTAGACCATTACATGCATTCTAAAAATCCTAAGATCATGATAACCCCTTCTCCATTATTTCCAAAAAGACTCACCATCAAGATAGAAATTCTTGGCATGCCTTCTAAACTTCCTAGATCAACTACCAAACTAACAATCTCCTATATTTCCTCCAACTCATAGTCAAACCTCACCATGTTAATTATGGTTTAAATAAAAAATACAACAAAACAAAATGATCCTTCTATAGATTAAGTTTAACACCACAAAATAATTTAATGAATATAAGTATTCTTAATCATTAACCAATCTATGCCATATACCTAGGTAGTCCCTTGTTTATTTTAAAACTTAAGTTCCCCTAGGTGCCCCTTAGGTCTAGGTTAGTCATAACAAAAATAAATTTTCTATAATTTTTAAACAAGTAATTTTTGTTTCCAAGTCATGTTTATTTATATATGTTCTAAAAAAAAATTCATTGAATGTTATAGGTACATGCTTTTAAGAGGATATATAATCAACAGAAAATAAAGTTATCTATAAACATGTATAGCTAGAACATACTATAATGGAAACCATATAATCATTCAGTAAGTAATAAAATTTTGAAAATGAGATTGATTAGTATTGAAACACAAATCTAACTATATCAACCCATCTAAACATAAATTAACTCAGCATAATAAAACTTAAACCAACCATGCATTTTTATTATGATAAGTGGTGTGTGTTGGGTTTACTATCAATTCTCAACACCTCTAATGTCTCCATCTATAGCATCCTCCTTGATGATAGTATCTATTGTTCCCAAAATTGGCTACTCCTTTTTGGGACAACACATGAACTATTTTGGTCCTGCAGGCCAAAATCCTCTCTTCCCTTCTAAAATTTTTTTTTGGGCATTCAAATTCTCCATTATTCAAGATTTTTCAAATTTCTATGGACTCTGCGAGCTTGAAACTATAGACTCTGTAGGCTTATTTCTATGGACTCTAAAGGCTCATTTCTACGGACTCTGTAGGCTTGAAACTACGGACTTTGTAGGCTCATTTCTATGGACTCAGCAAAGCTAAATTCTATAGACTCATTTCTACAAACTCATTTCTATAGAATCTCTAGACTGGGTTCTACGGACATATTTCTATGGACTCTACAGGTTGGTTTCTATGGACTCTACTGGAAAGAAATGAGTTCTCAACACTTAGGCATTTTCAATCGAAAGGTTTAAAGGGAGGTCTTCCAAGATCTTGAAGGACAAGTTCCCTTGCAGAGGGCACTTGGAAGCCAAAAGGACCTTTGTAACTTTTCCAAAAGGCAATTCTAGAGATCAAACAACCCTTGCAAAGGGAAGTGTTCTCTTTAAGGAAAAGGACAAGGCAAAGATAGAAGAAAAGGCTAAGGTTGAATTTCTATAGACTTTTTGTCTAAAGGAATCACCTTATGTTTCTTTCCTACTGGTTTTTCTTTCAAAAGGATTTCTTCAGACAAAATGTCTGAAGGAATTCCTTCAGACATTTTGTCTGAAGAAATCCTTCTAAAAGAAAAACTAGCAGGATAGAAATGTAAGGCGATTCCTTTAGACAAAAAGTCTGAAGGAATTCCTTTGGACTTTTATCTAAAGGAATCTGACTGAAAGGAAAGCTGACCAAAAGCAAGCAGGAAGATTTCCTTTGGACAAAATGTCTAAAGGAATTCCTTTAGACATTTTTTCCAAAGGAATTGAAGCCAAAGGACTTCGAAGACCACCTGAAGGCCACCTAAAGAACCCTAAAGGGTAGATACCCTTGCAAGGGGCTCTCACCGACTAGAAAATAGGCCTTTCTCAAGACCCTAAAGGGATTCCTCCCCTTCAAGAAGGATCAAACAAGAAAGCTAAAGGAATTTCCAAGGAGGGTGACGGGACTAAAGATGTCAAGATTAAGCACCATGAACTAGCGATTTGGATCCAGACGTCTGATGATGTCCCCACAGACATCAAATTCAGGGTAATAAATTAGCCATTGGCTTTTAAATGGTGATAGGTGCATGAACGTCAACTTTATGGCAATGAAATAGTCATTGATCTCTAAAGGCTTGAGTGTGGACCCAAATGCATTTAAAAGCCTTAAGGCCAAAAGGAAGAACCACTGAGAGAAGAGCACGAAGAGCTAGCAAAGCAAGGAGGGCAGCCTTAGGAGCTCAAATTCCAAGAAAAGACAAAACCAGGAAGAGACAAAGCTGGGTAAGGACAAAATTCAAGAGTGAACTCAGTGACCTATTGAAAAAGATAGCTCGAGAGCTCAAATCATAGTAGGAAAGAGGGAAGACCAGAATTATCTATGTATGAGTTATTTATAGTAGGTGGAACAGTCCACCAAGTAGATATTTAAGCTTGTAAACATTGAAGGCATGGCTTGTTTATCTCCCTTGGAATAAAGGTGAAGTGGACAGCTGCATAGATATCAAGTGATAGACCAGATGACCCATGCCTAGGAGAAGACATTTGAGATGAATTGATATGCCACAGTTAAGGTAGCGACCCTATTCTAGCATTATCTATTGACAAAACTAAAAATTCATTCAAGGCATTGAATGTAACATGGGCTACTTCATGGAACAAAGTGCCAATCCTTTCTTGGCTGCTATATATTGTATTCTCTTACTTTAAGCTAAAGGGATCTCTCTATTATGGAAGCAAAACTCTACCAAAATTGAGAGGTGATTACTGAGACTTTGAGCTTAGATTGTTGATCATATTTCTTTATTTGAATGAGAAAACAAGTTACTTTCAGAATTTGTGTTATAGCTTGTGTCATTTATGGGATTGTTCTTATGTCTATTTCTTGAATGTGTTCCTGTCCATTTTAATGAAATAAGCAGAACTAGTGGAAGTAATCAGGAAGGTGTCCTGAAGCCAACTATGGGAGACTTTGTGCTATTACAATTGCATTTAGTGTGTTTGTCTATTTTATATTAGTGTGTAAAGGACCTTAGGATGACTTTGTGCCCTCATTTTCCTTCATATTTCATTCTTGGGAAGTCAAGGTGGAGACTTTGTGCTACATCTCAATTTGTTGGTTACTACGCCCCCTGTTACTAGTTACTTGTTACTTACCTGAAAGGATTCTTGCTTTTAGCTGTAGGCCACTTCTGAAAGAAGAGAAGTGCCTCCTTTCATTTCACCAAGATTTGTCCTTTTTCTATGAACATCATCTCTAAAAAAAGAGATATGGATGGTGTTATCCTACCCCTGAGTGTTTTTTGCTGCATATATATAGTATATAGCTCCTCATATTTATAAGGAACCTCCCCTTGAAGAGAGGAGAGATTTGTCCCATTTTGATGTAAACTTGCACATTTGGCTAACCAATCTCCCTATGCTATGGTTGAAGAGACCTATTTTTCCCATCAATTAGATGGTGACAAAGTATTCAACCAATAGTTGTTGTTCCCAAAATCGGTCACTCCTTTTTGGGACAACACATGAACTATTTTGGTCTTGTAGGCCAAAATCCTCTCTTCCCTTCTAAAAAATTGTTTTGGGCATTCAAATTCTCCATTATTCAAGATTTTTTAGATTTATATGGAATCTATAGGCTTGAAACTATGGACTCTATAGGCTTGAACTACGGACTCTGTAGGCTTATTTCTATGGACTCTAAAGGCTCATTTATATGGACTCTACAATTTTGAAACTATGGACTTTGTAGGCTCATTTCTACAGACTCCACAAAGCTAAATTATATAGACTCTGTAGACTAGGTTCTATGGACATATTTCTATAGACTCTGTAGGTTGGTTTTTTTGGACTCTACAGGAAAGAAATGAGTTCTCAACACTTAGGCATGTTCAATTGAAAGGTTCAAAGGGAGGTCTTCCAAGAGCCTGAAGGACAAGCTCCCTTGCAAAGGTAACTTGGGAACCAAAAGGACCTTTGTAACTTTTATAAAATGTAATTTTGGAGATTAAACAACCCTTGTAGAGGGTAGAGTTCTCATTCAAGAAAAGGACAAGGTAAAGATAGAAGAAAAGGCTAAGGTTAAATTTCTTCAGACAAAATGTCCGAAGGAATTCTTTTGGACATTTTGTCCAAAGAAATCCTTCCAAAAGAAAAACCAATGAGAAGGAAATGTAAGGAGATTCCTTCAGACAAAAAGTCTGAAGGAATTCCTTCAAAAAAATTTCTGAAGGAATCTAACTGAAAGGAAAGCTAACCAAAAGCAAGCGGGAAGATTTCCTTTAGACAAAATGTCTGAAGGAATTCCTTCTAACATTTTGTCTAAAGGAATTGAAGCTGAAGGACCCTAAACACAACTTGAAGGACACCTGAAGAACCCCAAAGGGTAGATACCCTTGTGGGGGGCTCTCACCAACTAGAAAATAGGCCTTTCTCAAGACCTCAAAGGGATTCCTCCCCTTCAAGAAGGATCAAACAAGAAAGCTAAAGGAATTTCCAAGGAGGGTGATGAGCCTGAAGACATCAAGATTAAGCACCATAAACTAGATATTAGGATCCAGACATCTGATGACATCCCTACAGGCATCAAATTTGGGGCAATAAACTAGCCATTACCTTTCAAATGGTGATAGGTGCACGAACGTCAACTTTACGGCAATGAAATAGCCATTGATCTTTAAAGGCTTGAGCACAGACCTAAATGCATTTAAAGGCCTTAAGGCCAAAAGGAATAACTACTAAGAGAAGAGAATGAGGAGCCAAAAAAGCTAGGAGGGCAGCCTCGAGAGCTCAAATTCTAGGAAAATACAAAACCAAGAAGAGACAAAGCTGGGTAAGGATAAAATTCAAGAGTGAACTCAATGACCCACTAAAAAAGATAACTTGAGAGCTCAAATCATAGCAGGAAAGAGGGAAGACTAGAAATATCTACATAGGAGTTATTTCCAGTAGGTGGAACACTCCACCAAGTAGATATTTAAGCTTGTAAACATTGAAGGCATGGGCTATTTGTCTCCTTTGGAGTAAAGGTGAAGTGGACAACTATGTAGATATCAAGTGATAGACCAGATGACCCATGCCCAAGAGAAGACATTTGAGATGAATTGATATGCCATAGTTAATGTAGCCGCCATGTTCCAACATGGTCCATTAACAAAACAAAAAATTCATTCAAGGCATTGAATGTAACATGGGTTGCTTCATGGACCAAAGTGACAAGCTTTTCTTGGATACTATATATTGTATTCTATTACTTTATGCTAAAGGGATCTCTCTGTTAGGGAAGTAAAACTCTACCAAAATTGAGAGGCGATTACTAAGACTTTGAGCTCAGATTGTTGATCATATATCTTTGTTTGAATGAGAAAATACGTTACTTTCAGACTTTGTGTTGTTATAGCTTATGTCATTTAGGGGATTGTTCTTATGTCTATTTCTTGAATGTGTTCTTATCCATTTTAGTGAAATAAGAATAACTAGTGGAGGTAATCAGGAAGGTGTCCTGAAGCCAACTGTGGGAGACTTTATGTTGCTATAATTGCCTTTAGTGTGTTTGTCTATTTTTTGTTTCTATATAAAGGACCTTGGGATGACTTTGTGCCCTCATTGTCCTTCATATTTCATTCTTGGGCAGTTGAGGTGGAGACTTTTGTTACATCTTAGTCTGCTAGTTACTATGCCCCTGTTACCAGTTACTTGTTACTTACCTAAAAGGATTCTTACTATTAGCTATAGGCTAATTCTAAAAGAAGATAAGTGCCTCCTATCATTTCACCAAGATTTCTCCTTTGTCTATGAACATCATATCTAAAAAAAGAGATATGGATGGTGTTATCCTACCTTTGAGTGTTATTTTATGCATATATATAGTATATAGCTCCTCATATTTGTAGGGAATCTCCCCTTGATGAGAGGAGAGATTTGTCCCCTTTTGATGTGGTAAACCTACACATTTGGCTAACCAATCTCCTTATTTTATGGTTGAAGAGACCTATTTTTCCCATCAATTAGCTGGTGACAAAATATTTAGCCAACACTTTTTTGGCAACTCCGCTGGGGATCGACGAGCAGTTCCTACCCTTATCCATTATATACTCTAGCGACTCTGGTCTGTGTCTTACCCATTATCATTATAGCCTTACCAATTTCCTCTAGCTCTATGCCAATATTTTTTTGGCAACTCTATAGGGAAATAATAAGCAGTTTGAAGCCTCAAGCTTTAAGCTGAAGCAGGGCCAGTTCTTTCTCATTTTTATTCAACAATCTAGCAATTCCATGCTATACCAAAAACTAGAGAGCCCAAGGTGTTGTTGACCCTATTTTTGAGTTCATGTAGTAGGGAAATTTTGATTTGTTTCTTCCACAACTTCAATTTTAATGATCTAAGAGTGTTCCTCCTACCCATAACAAGTCACCAACATAAGGTAGAGCTTCTTTTTTTGCTATTAGCAGAGCTTTTACCTATACATACTCCACCCAAATTTGTTATTTCCCTTTTTCATAATCAAATCATTGTGGTTCAAGGCCCCTAGGGTAACTCTTTTGGTCCACTCAATCTTACTCCACTTTTACATGAGCTTCCATGCAGTTTAAGGAAGAATTTCCCCAAATTCTTTGGTGATGGGAGAGTTCATCCTGATGAACATGTTGCAGCATTTACGATAGCTTGTGGCATGATAGGTGTGGAATATGAAGACATAGTAGTCAAGATGTTTATGGAAACATTTCAAGGAGCTACTATAGACTGGTTCTACCATCTGTAGGCTCAGTCAGTGACTGATTGGGACACTCTCAAAGCTAAGTTCGAAGCAAGGATCAAGCCTATAGAAGACATGGATTCCCTACTGGCCCAGCTCACATAGATGAAGAAAGAACCTCATGAACCTATGAGGTAATTCATTGTCAAGTTCGACAAGCTGAGGAATCAAATTCCTACAATTACTCAGTCAACACCTAAAAACCTCAAATGCTTCTTTATCAACTCACAACTACCTGAAGTGAGTTTTTTGTTGAGATAGGTTGGCCGCATAGACCTTACTAGTGCTCAAGATTTGGCTACTGAGGTAGAATATGACCTTATCTTGGTAGGAAAGATAAGTAGAGATCCTAATAGAGGTAAATCCTCTTCATCCTCTGAGTACTCACCTACAGTCACCACTGATTTAATGGTGAAAAAGATGGCAAATGAGTTGCTTGCTCTTAAAAAGCAAATGGTGCAAGGGATGTCATCTTCCCCTTTGTATAGAGATGTACCAAGGAGGACATTCCCTAATTATTCATACCAAGGCAATGCTACCAAAAATCAAGGACAAACAAATCATCTTCCTCCCCCATGGGGGAACCTTGCCATTGAAACACCTCTAACCAATTCGGTAGTTGGATATCTTGAAGCAAAATCAAATTTCTCCTTCCAGCCTGAGTTGAACCCACAAGATGACACTAATCTCTTCATAAAGGGAAAAAAAGAATTAGCTGGTGACTCCAACATTAGTTTCTTGAATTACTAAGATGAACCCAAAATTGAAGGTAAAATGGATGAAGGATCATACATTGTGTTCACCTGGTCCAAGAATCAGTTAGCCTAGCAAGCTGATAAAGAAAATTTAGAGGAATGACCTCAACCAGTAATTTCAATTGTTAAGCAAGGAACCACTCTACCTTTCTAGCTAAAGGACCCAATGATTGCAATAAAGGTAAGTACATCAAACATCCCTACACCTTCTACTTCAAATTCATAGACCAGTTCTCCCCCTCCCAAAAACCAAAAGGATGAACTCTTATCTTTTGTTCCTAGTTCATTTTAGACATTTGACATAGTTGACCATGTCAAGAAAACTAAGATCCAAATTTTTGAATTTAAATTTTTGCAATCCAACTCTAAGCAGTTGGATAAGTTAGTGGAATGTGTGAAGAATAGAAACATCTTTATAAGACCAACTATTCTAAAGGTGACTCCCATGTCCACTTGGAATAACTTTGTCATTACTCCTCCTACTACTCTTGGGAGGACTAAACCATTCTATGTCTCCCTACTGATAAATGGACATCAGCTGAACAATTACATCATAGACTCAGGTGCGTTAGACAATGTCATGCCTGCCAAAGTATCTGAATCCCTTGGTCTCACACTGACCAAGACATTTGAGAGATTTTTCTCCATGGAGAATAAACAAGTGACATTATTGGGACAAATTAAGGATGCCCAATTTGCATTTACAACATTCCCAGACAAAATGATCAAGATGACAGTCCTAGTGGCTGATGTCCCAGCCTCATACAACATCCTCCTTGGGAAAATTTTTTGTAAGGATGTTGGTGGAAAGTTAAGCATGGACCTGTCTAAAGAAAGTATCCCAATCAAAGGTGTTATGCATAGATTGCTCCTTGAGAAGGAAGCAAAATATGTGGTCACTAAAACATCAGCGCCTAAAGCTCAAATTCTATTCGAGTCTTCAGGCATGGGTAATTATTTCTTGACCACAGAGGATGTTCATGTTTTAGTTGATGAAATTTCTATAAATGACCATCTGAAGATTGGTTCAAATAGAATAGTAGAAGAAAAGATAGAGTGTAGTGCAAATGCAGAGGAATTCTCCCCTTCGAATGAATAAATATCTAAGGTAAGGTCAGCTTCTGTTGATGTATGAATACTAGAATTAGATGGTAGCTATTCCTCCATAGGTTCAGGATTTGGGATTGTGTTGATATCTCCATAAGGAGATATTTTTACTTCTTCATACAAGTTATAGTTCAGCAACACCAACAACATAGTTGAGTAGGAATCTCTATTGCTTGGATTGAAGGTTGCTCAAGATAAAAGCATCAAACTCCTTCATGCCAAAGGAGATGTTGAATCGATGGTTTGTTAGGTAAGAAACCTGTATCAAACCAAAAATGAGAGATTGTGCCACTATCATAATCTAGTCTGAGATCAAATTGAAAGCTTTGATGCTTTTAACATCTCTACCATACCTAGGGAATTTAATGGTTGAGCTAATGCACTAGCTATTTTATCAACTCTCTTAGTTCTTCACCCTAATTTTAAAGGAAATAGGTACACTATCGAACTGGTCTTTCGACCAAGTGTGCCTAACAATGCCAATCATTAGCAAGTGTTTAATGGTGACAACCAAATCATTACATTCTTGGAAAAAAAATGTAGCTTTGAATAGATTCATTTTGAAGGTAGTGAAACAACCCCTGAAACAAGTTTAGATGTAGGTGAGGAATTCCTCCAGCTGAAAGGGAATAAAATTCCTAAAAGATTGTTTCCCTTGAAAAGTTGTTTGACAAGAATGATAGGTTCATCAAATAATAATAGATGGATTCAAGCTCCTCTCAAGATTTTGATCAAATTAATTTGAGTATCAAGGAAAATCCCAAGATGGTGAACATTGGCAAGTGTTGCACTCAGGAAGAGAAGTTCAAGTTCACTACTCTACTCTACCAGTACATGGATGTCCTAGCATACTCTTATGATGATCTAAAGTCACTCAGGCCTGAAGAAATACACCATGACATGCCTCTCAAAAGTGACTCAATGCCTTAAAATCAAAAATCTAGGTAGTACAATCCAAAGATATCAGGTACTATTCTGTCTGAAATACAAAAAATGTTGAGTGTTAGGATAATTTTCCCAATCCATCATTCCACATGGATTTCAAAATTAGTACCTGTGAGGAAGAAGAATGGTGAAATTCACCTCTGTATAGACTTCAAAAATTTAAATCAGTCATCCTTAAAGGATAACTATCCTTTTCCCATCATGGACCAAGTGCTTTAGACAGTGACCAGTTTAGAGATGTTATCAATGCTAGATGGCTTCTTAGGATACAATCAAGTTGAAGTTGGTGAAGCAAACCAGCATAATACTGCCTTCACCATACCTTGGGGTACCTTTGCATATCTAAGAATGTCATTTGGATTGATAAATTATAGTGCCACTTTCCAGAGAGTCATTGTGGTATACCTTGATGACTTGACCATCTTTTCCAAGCATCACCCTGACCATGTGCAGCATTTGTAACAAGTGCTAGAATGTTGCCACCAGAATGGCATTTCTCTTAATCCCAAGAAGTCAATTTTTGGAGTAACAAAGGGAAACTTCTCAAGCACATTTTATCCTGAGAAGGCATAAAGATTGATTCAAAAAGAGGCAAATCCATCTAGGAGCTTACCCTGCCCATAAGCAAGACTACAGTTCACTCTTTCTTTGGAAAGGTGAATTTTTTATGAAAGTTCATCCCTGAATTTGCTGAGAAGACTTGCCATATTGTGAACATGATGAAGGGAAAGGCCACTTTCAGCTAGACTAAAGAAGGCAAATTAGCATTCTAAGACATCAAGATAGTTATTGCTCACACCCCAATTCTAGTTTGTCTAGATTATACCAAAGATTTCACAATATATAGTTATGCTTCTAAGCACACACTTTCCTCTCAAAGATCATGATCTAAAGTATTCAAACATGGAGAAGCATGCTTATGTAGTGGTTAAGGCAGTAAAGCATTTCTACTTTTACATCCTCAATTCACAAGTTGTTGCCCTAGTTCCTGATACCACAGTTAAATCCATATTAACTCAGTGGGAGTTTGGAACTAAAAGGGGGAATTGGATTTATAAAATATAGGAGTTTATATCTAGTTATCAAACTGATGAAGCTTATGAGGGGAAAGGGCCTCTACCAATTAATTGTTGACAACAAACCTAAAGAAGTAGGGCATGAAAGAAAAGAAGTGGAAGACATGCCAACAATCCTCTTTGTCTCCACCATAAATGAGTGGTATTCAAGTATTTATCATTTCCTTACTTATGGTGAGTGTCCTACCCACCTATCTCATAAAGAAAGAAAGACTGTTAAATTAAAATCTACCAATTTTGTCCTATGGGACAATGGCCTATATAAGAGGAGCTTTTATGGAGTGTTCCTTCACTGCATGGATAAAGAGAAACAAAACTAATTTTTGAGGCCCTTCCATAATCTAGCCTATGGAGGAAATCTTTTTACACCTATGACTACCCATAAGATTATGTGAGCTAGGTATTACTAGCCTACTCTATTTCAAGATGTATACAAATGGGTATGAAGATGTGAACTATGCCAGCAGTTCATGGGAAGACCCAAGTTAGCTACTCTATCTCTTAAGCCAGTGGTGATAGAAGAGTCATTTCAGAAATGGGGAATTAATTTCATTGGTGTTTTAAATCCATCTTCAAGTGCTAGACATGATTATGTCCTCGCAGCCATATCTTACTTCACCAAGTGGGTGGAATCTATTCCAACCAAGCATGCTACTTCAGAGGTAGTATGCGATTTCATCAAAGAGAACATCATTTCAAGGTTTGAATTCCTAACCAAGATTGTGATAGACAATTTTGCCTATTTCTCTTCTCATGAGATCACTCAATTATATTTCTACTATGGGATTACCCTCTCCCACTCCTCTGATTATTTCCCACAAGGAAATGGTCAAGTTGAATCAAGTAACAAGAACCTGGTGACCATTATCAGGAAGCTGGTGAATGACAACCAATGAACATAGCATAAAGCATTGATTGATACTTTATGGGTAGAAAAAATTACACACAAGAGGGTGATAGGTATGTCACCTTTCCAACTTTTGTATGGTCTTAATGCAGAGATACTAATCACCCTAGAGTTTCCAGCGTTGAAATTGTCAAAGGTGGTCAAGGATCAGACATATGAAAGCTCCATTGATAAAAGGATCATGTGCTTAACTAAGTTGGATGAGTAGAAAACTATGATGGTAGATCGAATTGTTGCACATCAAAGTCTAGTGAAGAAGCTCTTTGACTAGAAAACAAAAACCCATGATTTCTAGATTGGAGATCAAGTCCTGTTATGGGATAAAAGAAGAGAATCAAAAGGAATACATGGGAAGTTTGATTCCCTATGGAGAGGCCCATTCACTATCCATGAGCTCAATGGTGAAAATAGTTTCCTATTGAAGTATCATGATGGCATGCTCTTTTCTCTACCTCATAATGGGTAGCATCTGAAGCACTTCAATTCTTGAAGTATCAGATAAGATCATATGTACATATGTATATTTTTATAGTCTTTAGTTCCTTTTTATGCTTTTCATTTTCATTTTTGGCACCTTTATTTTTCATTAGAATGACTCCATAGCCCAATGGAATACTTAAAGGCATTGGAGATTCTAGTTTCTACTCCCCTCAACTGCTTAAAAATTTTAAACTGAAGGAAGTTCCCCAACTGGAGCCAGCTATTGTCCCCAAAATCAGTCACTCCTTTCTGGGACAACACATGAACTATTTTGGTCTTGTAGGCCACAATCCTCTCTTCCCTTCTAAAAAATTGTTTTGGGCATTCAAATTCTCCATTATTTAAGCTTTTTTAGATTTCTACAGATTCTATAGGCTTGAAACTATGAACTCTATAGGATTGAAACTACGGACTCTACAGGCTTATTTCTACAGACTCTAAAGGCTCATTTCTATGGACTCTATAGGCTTGAAACTATGGGCTCTGTAGGCTCATTTATATAGACTCCACAAAGCTGAATTCTATGGACTCTATAGACTAGGTTCTATGGACATATTTTTATAGACTCTGTAGGTTGGTTTCTACAGACTCTACAAGAAAGAAACAAGTTCTCAAAACTTAGGCATTTTCAATCAAAAGGTTCAAAGGGAGTTCTTCTAAGAGCCCAAAGGACAAGTGCCCTTGCAGAGGGCACTTGGGAGCTAAAAGGACCTTTGTAACTTTTCCAAAAGGCAATTCTAGAGATCAAACAACCCTTGCAAAGGGTAGAGTTCTCTTTCAGGAAAAGGACAAGGCAAAGATAGAAGAAAAGTCTAAGGTTAAATTTCCTTAGACAAAATGTCTAAAGGAATTCCTTTAGACATTTTGTCTAAATAAATCATTCTAAAATAAAAACCAGTGGGAAAGAAATGTAAGGTAATTCCTTTAGACAAAAAGTCTAAAGGAACTCCTTTAAACTTTTGTCTGAAGGAATCTGATCGAAAGGAAAGCTGACCAAAAGCAAGCAGGAAGATTTCCTTTAGATAAAATGTCCAAAGGAATTCCTTCAGACATTTTGTCTAAAGGAATTAAAGTTGAAGGACCCAAAATATTTCCTGAAGGCCACCCTGAAGAACCCCAAAGGGTAGATACCCTTGCAGGGGGCTCTCATCGACTAGAAAATAAGCCTTTCTCAAGACCTTGAAGGGATTCCTCCCCTTCAAGAAGGATCAAACAAGAAAGTTAAA
This sequence comes from Torreya grandis, assembly GCA_037957365.1. NCBI lineage: Eukaryota > Viridiplantae > Streptophyta > Pinopsida > Cupressales > Taxaceae > Torreya > Torreya grandis. The sequence continues at coordinate 628,596 of JARHVA010004559.1, read as the reverse complement.
GTAATTTCCAAGGAGGGTGATGAGCCTAAAGATGTCAAGATTAAGCACCATAAATTAGCCATTGGGATCTAGACGTCTGATGATGTCCCCATAGACATCAAATTTGGGGCAATAAACTAGTCATTGGCTTTCAAATGGCAACGAGTGCACAAACATCAACTTTATAGCAATGAAGTAGCCATTTATCTTTAAAGGCTTGAGCATAGACCTCAATTCATTTGAAGGCCTTAAGGCCAAAATGAATAACTCCTAAGAGAAGAGCATGAGGAACCAACAAAGCTAGGAGGGTAGCCTCGGGAGCTAAAATTTTAGGAAAAGACAAAACTAGGAAGAGACAAAGCTAGGTAAGGATAAAATTCAAGAGTGAACTTAGTGACCCACTAAAAAAGATATCTCGAGAGCTCAAATCATATTAGGAAAGAGGGAAGACCAAAAATTTATGTGTAAGAGTTATTTCCAGTAGGTGGAACAGTCCACCAAGTAGATATTTGAGCTTGCAAACATTGAAGGCGTGGCCTATTTGTCTCCCTTGGAGTAAAGGTGAAGTAAACAGCCACATAGATATCAAGTGACATACCAAATGACCCATGCCTAGGAGAAGACATTTGAGATGAATTGATATGGCACAGTTAAGGCAGCCACCTTATTCTAGCATGGTCCTTTGACAAAACTAAAAATGCATTCAAGGCATTGAATATAACATGGGTCGCTTCATGAAACAAAGCACCAAGCCTTTCTTGGCTACTATATATTTTATTCTCTTACTTTGTGCTAAAGGGATCTCTTTTTTATGGAAGCAAAACTCTACCAAAATTGAGAGGCAATTACTGAGACTTTGAGCTCAGATTATTGATCATATTTCTTTGTTTGAATGAGAAAATAGGTTACTTTCAGACTTTGTGCTATTATAGCTTGTGTCATTTAGGGGATTGTTCTTATGTCTATTTCTTAAATGTGTTCTTATCCATTTTAATGAAATAAGAATAACTATTGGAAGTAATCAGGAAGGTGTCCTGAAGCCAACTGTGGGAGACTTTATGCTGCTACAACTACCTTTAGTGTGTTTGTCTATTTTCTATTTCTATGTAAAGGACCTTGGAATGACTTTGTGCCCTCATTTTCCTTCATATTTCATTCTTGGGTAGTCAAGGTGGAGACTTTGTGCTACATCTCAGTCTGCTGGTTACTACACCCCCTGTTACCAGTTACTTGTTACTTACCTGAAAGGATTCTTGCTGTTAGTTGTAGGCTACTTTTGAAAGAAGAGAAATGCCTCCTGTCATTTCACCAAGATTTCTCCTTTGTCTGTGCACATCATCTCTAAAAAAAGAGAGATGGATGGTGTTATCCTACCCTTGAGTGTTATATATATATATATAGTATATAGCTCCTCATATTTATAGGGAACCTCCCCTTGATGAGAGGAGAGATTTGTCCTCTTTTCATGTGGTAAACTTACACATTTGGATGACCAATCTCCTTATGATATGGTTGAAGAGACCTATTTTTCCCATCAATTAGCTGGTGATAAAATATTTAGCCAATAGTATCCCTTGATATCTGATTGAAGATTATAATTTATCCTACATCCACCTCACAAATGCAAATGGTAGTTATCTTGTTACCAAGATAATCAATATAAATGATACTAAAGCATAGAAATACTAAATAAGCATAATCCATATGCATAAAAAATCATGTATAGCTATCCAAATAAAGTAATGAGTAATTAAATAATCATTAAATATCTATCCATACATCATCATAATGAAATTTAGTTTGCTACAGTGGTAATTAAACAACATTAACCCCATAATATATGTTTTATACGTAAATCATGTTTAGTGAGTAAATCAAGATGTAACAATACATAACATTGAAATATAATATTATATCAGAATAATTTTTTAATGTGTAATGTATGTTATGTCTATCATTCACAAGTCTATCAAGATAGATATAATAATGTATGTAAAAATAAATATGAGTAATGATTGAGTAGCTACCTAGGGGGATGGGGTATGATGTCGATCGTGAAAACCAAGTAGGAAGGGGAAATGTATGAGGTACCTCATGGAATATAAAATTAGAGTGTGTAACAAGAAAGAGATAAGTGTCATGTCCATTACACATATAAGAAAACATTCATACAACACATATGAGGCATGCAAAGTAGGCCAAGGGACCATAATACAAGGGACATGGGCACATTTCACTAAATCTAAGAAATCAAGATGTATAAGGACATGTTAAAATGTTCACATATGTAAAAAATAAATAAGTTGGTTTAGAGACAGATAGAAGGACATTTTTATATGTCTACATACATAATCAGGAAGTCACACAGAAGGATATGGGAACTTGTTTGAAGTATACATACTATGAAAAGAAGTGGCATAGAGATAAAGAGTAATGGCATATTCAAATGGCCTAAAATAGAAGAAGCATATAGATATAATCAAGTATAAAATAGGAAAGTTAGAAATGAAAGTATACCTGAACATGTAATATAAATATGTGTAAGAATCAAGATGTATATATGTTAAGTATAAAGTAGTAGTAACTAAAAAAAATTCTGCATAGGTGTAACATGATCAATATCATTATATAAAAATTATAAATATGTGATGTAGAGTATATAAATGTGTAATTTGGTAATCAAAACTATGGATAAGATGTCCCAAAATGGGTGAATGTGTCAAATGAAGAACTCATGTATCAGTGTATATGCCCCTAGTGGGTAGATAATAGCAAATATGGATCAGCGTAGTAGACTGAGTCTTGTAGCAATCTAAAAGCACTCAACATGAATAAGTAAATAATATATATGTATGATAAAACCAATTATAATAAGATATATAGAATTTTTAGTGTCTAAAAAATATAAAAAATGTAAACATGGCAATGCATATAATCTATAGTTTTAAATTTTATGAGTAAATATTTGAATATATTTATGTTTTTGTTGAATTGTTATATTGTTTTTATATTTTTTAGATATAATATATGTATAATAAACATGAAATTTAAACTATATACAAGTATCAATAGATAAAAAAAACCATGTACAAGAAGGGAGGAATAATAAGAACCAATGAGTCTCATGGAAGACTCACTATCAATGTGGCATGTGTCAAATAAAGGAATAGTGATCATGCATGTTGTATGAAAATGTAACTATGGTCTCAGAACCTGTTGCATTGAGTGATCTATATCTATCCCTACCTAGAAAGTGGTGTTAGGAATCTATGAAATTGACTATGATGTCCTATGAATTGTAGGCATCTTAGGGACCCATTTGGTCAAATATGTTATAGTTGGCATAGGTTCTCTATGTTTTGAAATTTGATAACTCATTAAGATTGAGATTAAAAGGAAATGAGTAGAGGGAGTCCCTCTAAAATCTATAACATATCTCTGACATAAGGTCATCTCTAATAATGGTCTCTATGGGAGAGTATGTATACATGGAAACAATGTATGAGTAGACCTCTCCTACACTGGTGGCTCCATTGAACTTTATGGTGTACTAATAGGAATTGTACTTAGAGATGTAACTAGTAACTATGTTATAACTGGTAACTATGTTATAACTAGTAACTACAATATAACTACTTGTGGTGCAGGTAGAGAATACTCATATGAAAACCCTCAACTATGATTACCCAATTTGCATGTATATATTTTAGGCATATATGCATGATGGATGGGATGGCTTGTAGTTTTCATATCCATGGCCTACCTAATAACATTTCAAATGTGTTTGTACTAGGTACTACTAAGAATCTATTGGTCACATGTATTGGTCTAACCTGTAGTGGAAGTATAATATCCTTGATGGGGCTCTTAACATGGCCAGTGAAACCACTAATAACTATGTATATAGGATATATATCCTACTCTAAATACCCAAAATGTTGTATAAGTGTGATAGTGCACATGCTAATACTTGACTCATTATCCATCATAATATACTAGATAGAATGATGATCTATGTAGGATTATACAAAGAGTGTATAGAAATATGAATCATCATTAATTATCTCCAAATCTAGGAAATTTATGATTCATCTAGATAGAACTGTAGTGTGGTACACACTAATGATATTATATATTGGTTTTGAATCCTTTGTAGTAGTGTGATATGAAGTTGGTGGTGGATGTGCTTAATACATATAGTGAATATGTAAAGTTCCCCTACCTCATTTGGTATATGCTTTGGAAATGAATCTATCAATATTTTCAATGCCTTAACTTTCATTTTTTGAGCTTTGGGTTCCTTTATGGGTTTTCCCACATCAATAATGTTAGCCTCTATCAAATCTTGTATTTTATATTTTAAATTGATGCATTTATTTTTTGTATGGCTTGTTGCCTTGTGATATTCATAGAATACACTAGAATCATAGTTATTTAGAAGAGGCCATGTTGTATCAACCTATTTAATGGGAAGAAGAAATATGACATTGCATTCTAAGGTCTATTTTAAAACATGTGTTGATTATTATAAAATTTTGGTGAAAATTATACATGGAGGAGCTGATAAAACCAGGTGAGGAGATATCCCTGGAGTTGTGTTAATGGTGGATTTTGGATCACTCTTGTTTTTAGTGGCCATTACCTTGTATGTATTTTTACTATAACTCTTAGTAGTTGATTTTAATCCACTTGTATATTTTAGTTTACCCATATATATAAGATTGACTTCTCTTTCTTTCACTATGTGACATAAATCTGTGAAGGTTGGGAACTTCTTGAATAAGATAGCTTCATGTAAAGTTAGTAATAGGCTCTATTTAAATATATCCTAGAGTTATTTATCTACCATGGGGATAGTCAACTTGGCCAATATAATCTTATATCATAAGATGTATTGTATAATAGGCTCATTTGATTTTTGTTTCAATTATGAAATTTGAGAATATGAGATATTATCACTAATATTTATGGATAAATTGCTAAAAAAAATATTTTCCAATGGATTAAATGTAATGATAGACTAATTTGATATATTATAGAACCATTGTAAGTTTTAATCCTTTAGACTGCATGGAAATAACTTAATGAGAAGCCAATAATTAGATATGTAGTCCAAACATGCTACATGAAAAGATTAGAGATGGTGCTCTAGGTCACCCTTACCATCATACAATGTAATCTTAGGTGCCATGAATTAGAATAGAAGATGAGGTGCCACTATGTGATGTGATAAATATGTATGTAAAATAACATGAGAATCCAACACATGTGATGGCCTAATGGCTCCCTACTCAAGATGTAACACCTTAGCTTGTAGAGTATGAAATTCTTACATAAGGGATTGTACATATATAGAGGAGGAACTAGCCATATGAGGTGTAGTTGTCACTGAAATTTGTTGAGCTAAAATTGGTTCTTGTGTTAACTGAGTTGGCCTTAATGAAGGTGTAATATGTTATTATCTAGGGGAGTGGAAGATTGACCATTATTTGATTTTTTAAGTTCTTCATGGATAATATTGATAATGTCATCTTGCATAGTCTAATGTTTGGAAATAAAATATTTAATTACTCTCTTATTAGTTTCATCAAATCAATTGTTGAATTATGTCATTATAATTTGGGAAGTAGGAAAACAAACTATTATAAATTTGGAATCTTTAAATAAATTTAATCTATGAAAGATTGTAAGAAGTAAATATTTAAACTATTCTAAGATTTTAGAACTAATATTTGAGCATAGAAATAAAAAAGATACAAACCTTAAAAGAATTTAGGGTTAGGGTTTTAATATTATTCAAAGTAATTCAGGTTCACCAAATGTTTTAACCTTTTATGACTTAGTGTATGTAAATCCTAAATTATTAAAGATATAAATATATTAAATTAGGGTAGAAATATGCAATAAATATAGCCACTAATTTTTTATAGAATAAACTAATTTTGACCTTTCTAAAAATAAAAATAAATAATGAAAGTAAGAACTTAGCTAGGAAATGACTAAGATAGATGATACGGAGACTAAAAACTAAGGTCAATGCTAGTCTGAGTGTCACAAAAAGGGTCCAAGTTTCAAAACCTCTCTTAGACAAAAGCTCCCTAGCTATGTAGTAACACCATGTGGTGCTAGTGTCCCTATTTTGGCATTAATGTCCTTTATGTAATAATATCCTGAGCTTCTAGGTGCATATGTGCCCATATTTGTAAGGTATATTCTTACATGATGAGTTCTAAAACCTTATATATGTTCATCCTATTTTTAATATTTTTTTTAGAAAACCCTAATCTTCCATGATTTAAGGCCATCTAGTTGATACAACCTAAAAAGTGTGTTTCTTAGTGGAGTAGGTTTGACATCTTAAACACCCCACTGTGATGAGAATCACTTACATACCAATAATATGAATAGAGATAAAGCCTAATGTAGTATTCCCCACCTAAGTATTGTTTTCAATCAAGATTGTGCATTTGTGATAAAGTGTGTTGTTTCTCACTTCTGCTAAAACATAGAATCTCTCCTAAGTGTGGGTGACTTCAGAATGGAGATAATCTCTAGAGAGGGATGGTTCCCTTGATGCACTCACTAAAACTTTTTCTTAAACTTACTAACTATTGATTCTAACTATGAAAAGGGTGAAAGGGATGGTACTTTCAATGGAATTGAAATGAAAATTGGGAATGAAGGTGATGAACCAATATTGTATGACCACTTATTCTTAAATTAGACACTCTTATGAAAGGGATAAGCTTTCACACATTCTCCTCACCTCAGGAATGAATTTTATAATAAAACTCAATATTTGTAAGGAAGGAATGTAAAGGAACTGAATTTACATCCAATACTAAGACTAAAGTTGATTTTGACACTTATAATGACATATATAAGATCAAATATGCTGTATGAAGGCATATAAACCAAAAAATATCATAGGAAAACAAGTTGTTCATAATGTTATATCAATGGCAAAAACATACACTTCACCAAAGACCTAAAAATGAAGGAAAAGATCTTATTTCTCTTAAAAGGTGAGTACAAAATTTGGTATCCTTTTAGCACAACCAAAATAAAAAATTTATAATGAAATTTTGTAAAAATGAGTATAAATATAAAATCAAATTATAATAGATAAAGCCTCCCCAAAATAGGGGTATCAAACTTGGTCTTTGCACTCCTCCAATGCTATGTAGTACTTTTTCAAAGCTCTCCGTTCAACAATATCCATAGGGTGGCATAGAAGAGAGAGTATAATGAGTTTAGGAGGCTTGAAAATTTATTATTCATGATTGTTCAAGCTTGACCACTTGGAGAGTGCCTATATCTTTATTTGACCCCCATATACTAACTCCTATGTATTTGTTAAAGAATTAGTCCTCCCTCTTGAAAATAGGTATTTAAATATTCCTTCATTCTTCATTAAAACATTATTCTAAGACATTCATGAGGTTTTTCCACCATACATGGGATGTTAGAATCTATTTAATGCTTGTTTGATTCCTTCAACAAGTTAGGCATTAGAAAGAAAGAAAGATTCTTTGGAGACTTGAGATCTTTTCAACCTTTTTGAACTCCTTCAAGATGATCCTTGACCTTTTATTACCTTATTTATGGTTTAGGATACATGTATTTTCCTTAAGAAATATTTTTAAAATCCTTATGTGTTGATTTAGTGCTTTAACCCCTTGAATTGCCCATTCTTCAACATGGCATAGAAGGGAAAGAGTTGAATTTCTCTTTAAGAATGAAACTTTATGTTGATGCCTAAATATGTATCACAATTGCCTAGAGTGTTCAAGAAAACTTCTCATTTTATAATTCTAAGAATTTAGTGCATGAGTTGTAGGTTGTGATAATCCTATTATCTATTAGTGAAATAGAGGCAAGGTAAGTGGATTATTTCACAATATTTATAATGTTTGGTGGTTGGGAGCCACCGAGGACAAATATTAGTCTATGTAGAATATGATGTATGCTATGATAATAATGGTAAATTATGATTTAAAAAATAATCTAAATACTAATCTAATATGGGTATTTATAATGAAGCATAAGTTAGAGTGATCTAGTTCAAAAAGGATCAAAAATAAAGGTAAGGTAGAGAAGAGGTGTTGTTGATCTTCATTACAAATATCATGACAATGTTAAAATATCATCTAGGAATGCACTTAACCAATGTATGACATGAAGTAACATAATCTCAAATCCTATCAGACATCAAGAAAATATCTAAGGATGGTGTGAAATAATGAAAATAAGAATCTAGTTCACTTTAAATATTTACCCTTGCAAACAAACATCATTAGCCCAAATGCAAGAAGAGTAAGCAAACAAAATGAACCTAAAAACATTAAATTAACCTATCATTGGCCCAAGTTAATAGTTCTACATTTAAAATATACACATCAAAAATTCATAAGAACTCATCAAATCTATAAATCAAAGTAAACAAATGAGAGAAGCTAGGTTAACAAAAGACAAGCAAATCTAGAAAAACTTTGTAGAATTCCTTAATTATATTAATTATTCAAAGGTTACAATTAACTCTTGACTCTAAGAACTTCCCCCATTTTTATAATTAACAATGCTCCTTTTATAGGATGCAAGGAAGCATGTCAATCAGTTATATCCAATTATAAAAGTACAAGTGTTAAGAGAGTTTTCCTATCCATAAATGTGCTAAAATACACTAGACTTTCCCCAAGGGACTGACCTATAGGAAATGTGATTTTACAAGCTACACATGCCTTTATAAAAGAATATTCCTTTTTAAAATTATACAACCATAATTACAAAAGAATATTCCTATCTTAACTAACTTGGGGGCCCTTGTGTTATCACAGTCTTTTACCTCCCTTGTAGGATCTTCATTCTATAATGTTACTCATTGATAATATGGAGATTAATGATAGGTATCATGAACAACTCTTTTTATTTATCTTCCAAGCCCTTGATATCCTTTTCATCCCTTTATAAATCTTTCTTGATTCCCCTAGCATTTCCCATCTTCTCCTCTAAATATAAAAGTAAGTCCATGACCTTCTTGTTATCAGCCCCTACTTTCCCTTGTCCTTAGTTCCTTACTTTTTACATGAATTGATTAGTTTTGTGTTTGAAATCCTCATTAGTTATTAGACCCAAGGGACTAAGTGTGGTAGGATCCTTGATCATGTTATCCAAAATATGCAACATTTTATCTTCTTTTTGCTTGAGGTTCTTAGAAATTTCCTCCATCTGCTTAGACTAGTTTCTCAAGGCTTTGATTTTATCAATTAATATGGCCATAATGATATTCAAGTGGGGTAGGCTAATTGTCCTAAATTTAGGGATTTGATCTTTAGTCAAGACCTTGATCAAATCCCTTACTTGGTAGCTTGAGGCCTACCATTGGCCAACTTAGCCTGTAGCCTTAGTACTTTGTTTTCTTATTGCATCCTACTTGGTTCTAACTCACTTTCAATAATTTAACAAATCAGTCATGATGTCTTCAAATTACTTGAACTTGTCTTCTTAAATTGGCAAGATGTCTTGTTATTTTAGGTTCTTGTTATGTTTTAGGATGCCTTTGACCATTATTTATAATTGATCTATCTGAGCCTAATTCACTTCAAGGACATTTTATTTAAACATTAGATCTTCACTAAGCCTCTATCCTCCAAATGGAGTCAATCCCACAAAAGGTTCCACTTTTTGGAAGTTGAATTCCTATCCACCAATCATGGATTTTTTATTAGTTACCCTCTATAAACTTGTAGTTTTTGGGTAAAATTTGACACCAACTAAAGATTATATCACTTTGGGAGTTGGGGTCTCTATTTTTGCTCCACTTGATTCCTTTGGAGAAGTCATTATTTTCTCTTCCTCCTTATGTAATGAAACTATCCATGGTTGGGTTTTATCCTATACTATAATATTGATTGCTTGTGTTAATATCTAAGGATGATGCATGGTAGGTACCTCTTGAAATTTTCCATAGATGAACCATTCAAGAATGGTTGGTCCCTAAATCAAGTTTTCCTCACTAAAGAGATTAACTTCAATCAAAGGATGAGTGAATGTCACCTTGGGATTCTTAGCCTTCACTTGGATAATGACCAATTCAAATTTTATTTTAGGGGGGACTATAATAACTATGTCTGATACTTCCTTCCCCTTTTCTTATTTGGATACCTCCACTTCTTCATCCTCAGACTCATAGGCTAATGATAGAAATTTTAGATCATCTTCAATTTTTTCACCAGGGTCTAGTGCTACCACATGTATTTCCTATACTATTGATCCTTTCTCCTCTATTTGAGTTAAGGAAGATGAAATTTCACCAAGCCTTCTCTACTCTAGCCTTTGTTTAAGTTGTGCCTCAGGCCTAAATTCTATCTATAACTGGGATGGTTGTTAGGCTCTTTTTCATGCTAAGTAGTGGATCCATGCCAACTCAACAATCATCTAGGCATGAGGTAATCATGAAGAATGATTTTTGTTTTACTTTCTAATAGCACCAATTATCTAAAAATTAACAACTCCAATTGTCATCAAAAAGTGGGTGCATGAGATAGTGACTAACCATTAAAGATAAGTAGCTCATTTTGAATCAAGGAGCATCAAGAAGTAGGTGCATGGGATAGTGATGGGCCATTAAAGACAAGGCATAGTGGACATAGTAGGATGTGTACCTTTAGCTCTAGATTATTAATTGATGTGATCCATTCCTCATGATCTTCGGATGCTCTAAAGCTTATAAAAGGAAGTCAAGTTTAGTTGAAGAAGAGGATGAACTGAGTAGAGAAGGTTTATTGAATTACTTCTAGATAGTCACCATTAGTGTATAACTTAGTTCCAGATGCTATTTGATTCTCCCATTTATAATTTCCAAGCTCAATTATGAGATTTTAGGTCTATAGAAGTTCAATTCAAGTTTATGTTCAGTATTATTGAGTTTATTTGTATTGTTTTTAATGTATAATGAATAATGTTGTGCAAAAATAGTTAATTCACTAAATGTTTGAAGTCTTTGAATGTTTATCAATTACATGCTTTATTATATCAAATGTGCAGTTGAGTTCTATAAAGTTCATAACTAGACTCATTTATGGTAGACCTATAGTTATCAATAAATCCTATCCCATGATACGAATGAGTAAGTGTGATTAACACCCTATGTCCCAAAATGATGCCCATGCCTTAGCATAAGTCTATGCCTAAGTCCCTTAACTTGACACCAAATTGGCCCTTAAGCATCTAAATGACATTGAACCCATAAACCCAAGGCTTATGCCCATGAATGCACAAACAACATTATACTACCCAAGCCCCCTAAAGAGTAGACTCGTGCCATGGTACAACCATACCAACATAGACCTTGGTTCCTTCTCTGCTACACTTTGGGTGGGAACATAAGGCTTGTACCTTATGTATATTGATGTTAGCACAATCAAGTGATAAATATTGAGTGTCATAATAATAATTAGGTCTTGTTCCCTTATAAAACAAGCCTAAATCTAGCCTAAATGGATAGGTAAGTGCATGATTAGGCCCATGACTAGAAAGCCTACTTTTCTACAATATTTTGGTTCTATTTTTGGGACCTATTGTAATTTTTTGTTGAAATGATACACCAAGATAATGCTCTAACTCTCCCTCAAGAAAATTGAGAACTAGATGGAATAAGTGTAAGATAGACTTATGTTAAAGCATCTAACTTGTAAAAGGTAGAACCCAAGGAAGTGGGTCCAAGACCACTTGTATGATTCCTTGTACAAGGTGTTATTTTAAAAACTATAAAAGCAAGTTTACCATTAGTTGGGTGTGTATGTGACATATATAAGTTGAATTTATGGATAGAACCTTAAGTGGATGAAATAGTGCCTAGATAAGCTTGAGAACTTAGATGCCACCTAGACTAGATTTGCAAAAAAATGGTGGGAAGGGGCCCTAAACAATTATATGATTGAGTTCATGGTATCAATATATTCCTACCCTAAAGGAGTACTAGTTTTTATGTGAACCAAGAGGCACATTTATGAAATAACTTATCACCAAAATCAAGAAGATGATGGTAGATTATGGCTTTAAAATAGTGAGGATGAAGGGATAAATTTTTCTAGTGTATGAGTAGTGCAATGGGGAAGAAGGGAACATGTAGGTGAGGTACAATGGAAGCAGATTAGCATATAGACAATCAAGAACTTAAGAGATAATATTATAATAAGAGGAGGTACAAACTAATAGAAAATATAGAACATATAAGTGTTGAGAAGACTTGTATCAAGCAAGAAAGGCATAGTGAAAGATCTCTTGAATGGTAGCCATACCCAGATAAAGGAACCCTTAAATACTTAGAACAAACTCCAAACTTAATGGGTAAATTCTTAGGGTCCCTTTAGAACTTAGCCATTAGAGATGCACTAGATTCACCTACCCCCTTTGAACCTATGGCACAAGCTCATGTACTAGATTCTCTAAAGGAAAATAAAATATTGACAACTGACCTCATTATCGACATAGACTTTGATCATCTTGTAAATTTGAACCAATTTTTTTTGATTGAATAAGCTATCCCATATGAAGAGGTAAGTGAAGATACCTCTAACTTCTAGGCACTAGCCTGACTCAATAGAATGTGAGCATAAGCACTCCAATTCAGCCAATGTCAGTTATGTAACTTGGGTAATAGCCCATAGGAAGAGGCCCTATGTCACTAATTAGTGGTATGATACCATCATCTTTTTTAGCACCAATAGTAACCACCAGATTAGTGCCTAGCCTAGTGATTAGAGACCTTAGGGGACCAACACCATGACAAGCACCTCAAGCACTAACTTCTCCCCAACCCTAGATTTATTATGAGATGGCCATGTACCTACTATAGTATTGAGGCATAGAGAATACCGTAGAGCATGTGCTCAAGTGTGAGTTATAATGGCATACTCAGGGAATAACCTAATTTAAGTGTAAGGCAGCCTAGTTTGTGATAACTTTACTTGATCACACCCATACTTGGTTAGGAAGTTTGATCCTGACCAAGCTATGATTGATTATGACACCCTAAAGGGAGCCTTCTTGAATGAGTTTGATATATTTGATTTTGAGTAACAGAGCATTATTTCACTCAAGGAGATCAATCAAGGGTTATCAAAGGGTGTGCACTTATATAATGTTAGATTTAAAATGCTCCTTTCCAAACCTTATGACATTCACCCCTCCTAGCATGTGTAATGGTTCATTGGAGGACTATTGTTGCCTTTTAGAAGGGTGTTATCCATGAAAACATTCATAGACCCTCAAGAAGTACTTGAATCCATGCTTAGGGCCAAGGTGGTTGAGAGTGCTAATATTGGTATTAGCCTATTCATGGAGGTGCATATTACATCTATGGCCTCCCAAATATAAGAGTTGACTACTATTTCACTATAAGATGCTCAAAGTGTGTTGTGGTACACCAAGTATGAGATGAAGGGGCATAATAGAAATAAATACCCTTAGAGGAATGTGCACACACTACTTCTCAGATGTGAATTTTATCATGAGGCACATAATGTTTACAACTACCCCTATTATAACATGTCAATCAAGTTAGCACAACCATCTACTAAAATTTGCATGAAACCTATACTCACAACATAATTTATTTTTGAGTAATTAATAAAATGTACCAAAACATAGAGAGAGGTGCACGATAGGAAACTAAAATAATTGAAAGGAATGTAAACTAGGGAAATAAGGGTTATAGACAATGGAATGCTAACTATGGAAACTAAAGAGGCACCGTAGGGTGCATTGGAGGATATGGTGGATAAATATTCCTACTGTGTTATCATGTTACAAGTATGAGTTGACTGAGCACTATCATCATGACTGCTTGACACATCCAACATGCAGGTATTACCAAGGACTACATGTAGTCAAGGAGTGCCCCAACTTATATAGAAAACTAACCCAAGGAAAAATGGGTGTTGACAAAGGTACAAGGATGATAAGGCATGATCTTAAAGATATTAATTGAGCTCCAAAGTTTCAATTAGCATGCATAGATCTAATCAAGGTGTAAGAAACCACATGGATTGGGTTCACCACTTAATTGCCAACTATGCCAACATAATAACTACACTTAGAATATGGTAAATCAAGCCACACCAATTGCATTATGTGGTCTAAGATAAAATATGTGCCCTAACTTGACCTAATGCATCAAAAGGACACCTATAACAAGCCATGAGCATAATGCAAAATTTGTAGGGAGAACTCTAGCTAGCCAAAGATCTAGAAGCATAGGCTATCACCTTATGCAAAAAGCAAGATAGCCAAGAGGTTGAAGTATAGGAGCTAACATAGATAATTTGCCTCCTAAAAATGGATGGAATACTTCCCCTAATCAAAAATTTACTTTTAGAGCATGCAGGGAGTAAGCCAAGTGAATTTATTGTGTTGCATATAGAGTGGGTGCATGAAGTAAGGCATACTCAGAGCATATATTATGACTAAGAGTTGTTATTAAATGAAACTATCGATAAATGGCCCATCTATAAGGTGTTGATCAACACTAGTGTAGAGGTTAATATCTTGACCAAGAACACATGAGAGAAGATGGGCATGCTAGCCTTGAGGCCTTCTCCTCGTGTACTTTTCATGGCCAACAAGACTTGAGTGTAGTTGATCAAAATTATGTAGTTCACCATTATAGATATTATGTGCATTAAATTCAATTCTTACTTTGAGGTTGTTGAGTTAGAAAAACATGATAACTACCTAATGATTCTAGGAAGGCCTTAGTGCTCTACCAACAATGCAGATATACACTTCAAGAAGTGATAACTAACCTTCAAAAATGGAAAGGGTAATAAATCCCCTTTCAAATAACCAAGGACCCCCTATGTGGAGATCATGGATTTAGAGGATGAGATCAACCATATTTATAACATCACAGCACAAGGTGTTGAGAATATCCATCCCTATAATCAGGGAGGGATTTCTTGGGAGGATGGGTAGTTAACCTTAGACACCATCGATATAACTTGTGATTGATGGGTTTAAGAGGATTATGAGGCCACTAGTTGTAGATGCCACTTATTACATGCAAAATTACTAAATACAATGAGGACTGGCTTGGTTCAAATTGATCATTCTTTGAAATGATGGGTCCCATGCCAAAAGAAGAAAGAAAAAAGGCTACTCTGCCTGAGAAAATGCAATCTTGAAGTGATCCAAAAATTTGAAGGGAGAAACCCAGTGGATAGGTATGTCAATGACCTTAAATCATGTGTGCCTAAAGAGATAGATAGAATGGGTGTACTTATATACACCATAAGGGTCATTATTTCACATTGGTGGGTAGTGTAAGGGTCTAACTTTGTGACTTGGCCAGAGATAAAGGTAGCCATGTACACTAGGTTCAGGAGGAGTAATGATAATTTAGATATCTCAACATTCTCTACCAACTTTGACCCCATGGTGCATGTTCACCTATACCAATAGACATAGACTGACTATGGCATGACTGCCCCAAAGAACTTATGGGTACACACCTTTTATAAAACTCTAAAGACATGGTCACAATCATGGTATGTAGTCAATGAGATTAATCGATATATAACCACTTAGAAGTCCCTTAAAGAGAAGTTTTTGCATACCTTATCCTTTTCCTCATAGAACTTGGAACTAGTTAAGCCTTTCCAAGTAATTTAGAGGGCAGTTTTTGAAGACACTACCATCCTCAAGGAGTGCTTGAAAGACATGTTCATAGAAAAAGGGTTAGCACTCCTAACATTATTTGATGAATAAATTCTCAATAGAAACTTGAGTGAAAAATATAATGAAACTTAGAAGGAGTACTACTGGAAAATGCTAACCACCAGAAGAAATCTCATGCACTAAGTAGATGATAGCGCTATTGGCAAATAAGACCCCACTCATCTTCATGTTGAGACAATAGAGGGAACTTATCAAGTTGAGGACTTGCATGAGGAGAAGAATGAACCATATCTCACCCCACTTAAGACCATCAAAGTGGATATCAACATAGAAGGAGAGCAAAAAATGGCTATTCTAAGTTTATATTAGTCTAACATAGAGCTGGTATGCATCATAGACCTCCTAAAATAGTTTCAAGAATTATTCACTATGACTTAATAAGATATGAATGGAACCCATCCATGCCTTTTAAGATGATTATAAAACTAATAGATGGTGAAATATAAATCAAAAAGTGCTCTTACAAGATGAATCCCAACCTCCATGCCAAGGTCAAAATAGATATTGATGTTATGTTACATGTAGTGGGTCATTTATCCTATGTAAGAGTCCAAGTGGGTGATCCCAATGATAATAATAATCAATAAGGATAGACACATTTTCATTTTCATCAATTACATAATGTTTAACACTACCTACATTAATGACCCCTTCCCAACTCCATTCAGTGATGAAGTCTTGGAAAGCATCATAGGATACGAAATCTACATCTTCACTAATGGGTTCTCTAGCTACCACCAAGTTTATATTGAGGATGAGGGAAAGCCCAAAATAACCCTTGTGGCTAAATGGGGTTATTTTGCTTACAACATGATGCCCTTTAGACTTTAATAATGTGTTAATCATGTTCTCTAGAGTAGTGATCACCACATTCAAAGATTTCATCCAAGTCTATCTAGATGATTGGATGGTGTATGGCTACATCAAGGACCATTATGAAAACTTATTCCTCATACACTAAGTAGATGATAGTGTTATCAGTAAAGAAGACCCCACTCATCTTTATGTTGAGACAATAGAGGGAACTTGGCAAGTTGAGGACTCGCACCAGGAGAAGAATGAACCATATCTCACCCCACTTAAGACCATCAAAGTGGATGTCAGCATAAAAGGAGAGCCAAATATGGCTATTATAAGTTCCTATTGGTCTGACATAGAGTTGGTGTACATCATAGACCTCCTAAAAGAGTTTCAAGACTTGTTCCCTATGACTTAATAAGACATGAAGGGCACCCATCCATGCCTTGTAAGATGATTATAAATATAATTGATGGTGAAATATTGATCAAAATTTTCCCTTAAAATATGAATCCTAACCTCCATGCCAAGGTCAAAATAGATATTGATGTTATGTTAGGTGTAGGGGTCATTTATCATGTGTATGAGTCCAAGTGGGTGAGCTCAATGGTAATAATCATCAATAAGGATAGACACATTTGAATTTTCATCAATTACATAATGTTTAACACTACCTACATTAATGACCCCTTCCTAACTCCATTCACTGATGAAGTCTTGGAAAGCATCATAGGCTACAAAATCTACATCTTCACTACTGGGTTCTCTGGCTACCACCAAGTTTAGATTTAGGAGGGTAAGCCCAAAATAAAATTTATGACTGAATGGGGTTAATTTGATTACAACATGATGCCCTTTGGACTCAATAATGTACTAATCATGTTCTCTAGAGTAGTGATCACCATGTTTAAATATTTCATCCAAGTATATCTAAATGATTGGATGGTGTATGGCCTCATCAAGGACCATTATGACACCCTATTCCTCATGAACTAAGTATATGATAATGATATCGGCAAAAAATACCCCACTCATCATCATGTTGAGACAATATATGGAACTTGGAAAGTTGAGGACTCACACCAAGAGAAGAATGAACCATATCTCATCCCACTTAAGACCATCAAAGTGGATATCAGCATAGAATGAGAGCCAAAGATGGTTATTCTTATTAGGTGAATATTTTATCACTAGATACCTGATGAGAAAAATAGGTCTCTTCAACCATAGCATAGGGAAATTGGTCAACCAAATGTGCAAGTTTACCACATCAGAGGTGGACAAATCTCTCCTCTCATCAAGGGGAGGTTCCATATAAATATGAGGAGCTATATACTATATATCTAAGAAGAAAATAACACTCAAGGGTAGGACTACACCATCCATCTCTATTTTTTTAGAGATGATGTTCACAGACAAAGGAGAAATCTTGGTGATAATACCAAAGGCACTTCTCTTCTTTCAGAAGTGGTCTTGCAGCAGGGTACAGGAGTTCTTTCTAGTGGGTAACCAATAGGTAACAAGGGAGAAGTAACTAGCAGAATGAGGTGTAACATAAAGTCTCCACCTCAACTACCTAAAGAGTAAAATATGAAGGATAATGGGGGCACAAATTCATCCCAAGATCTTTTACATAGAAAGAAACTAAAAAAACACTGAAGACAATTATGGCATCACAAAGTCTTTCAACAGTTGGCTTCAGGACACCTTCCTGATTACTTCCACTAGTTCTGTGTGTTAAATTAAATAAACAAGAATGCTCCTAGGAAATGGACATAAGAACAATTTCTTAAAATAACACAAGCTATAATAGTACAATCTGAGCTCAAAGTCTCAGTATCACCTTTCAATTTGGGTAGAGTTTTGCTTTAATAATCGAGAGATCCCTTTGCATAAAGCAAGAGATTACAATATATAGTAACCAAGAAAGGCTTGGTACTTTATTCCATGGAATGGCCCATGCTGCATTCAATGCCTTGAATGCATTTTTAGTTCTATTAAGGGGCCATGCTTGGAATAGTGCATCGACCTTAACTATGGCATGTTAATTCATCTCATATGTCTCCTCCAAAGTATAGGTTGCCTGGTCCTTTCCTTCTTATTTCCATAGCTGTCCACTTTTCCTTTACTTCATGGAAGAAAAATAGGCCGCATCCTTGATTTGGTGTGCTCAGATGACTACATGGTGGACTGTTTCACCTATTGAAAATAACTCTCTCATAGATATTTCAATATCTTCTATAGCCTTCTCTTTGATCCAATTGTAATTGGAGCTCTTGGGCTATCTTCTTCAGCTGGTCGATTGGTTCATCTTTCAAGTTCCGTGTTATATTTGAAAATTAATAGATATTCCATTACCTTAAATTTGATGTCTGTAGGGATGTCAATGGTTGCTATTTATTTGAACCATATTGAACCATGAACCTTTAAACCTTTGAAAGTTCATTGGTTCAATAGTTCAATAGTTTAGGTGGTCTTCATCAGTTCCTTAGTTCCATCACTTCACTGGTTCAATCGCTTCCTTGCTCTTTGGTTGAACCATCTCCTTGAACTAGTCTCTAGAATCTTCTGCTTCCTTCCTTTGCTTGAAACTTTCTTTAAACCTTTGAACCTTTTTGGTTCAAGGTTCAACAATTTAATCTCTTTCTTAGAATCCTTTGTTTTGGCTAAGTCTTTCAAAGCCATTGAAATTCCTTCAGCTTTACGTCTTTGGAACACCCCAAAGGGAAGTTGTCCCTTCAGGTCTTTAAGAAAGGCCCACTTTCTAGGTGTCGAGAGCCTCCCACAAGGGTACCTACCCTTTGGGATTTTTAAAGTGGCCTTTTCCTTCAAATCCTTTGGATAAAATGTCAAAAGGAATTCCTTCAGACATTTTGTCTGAAGGAAATCTTCCCTTGCCTTAGCCACTTTTCCACCAGGATTTTGATCATTCATTCGAGCAAAATGTCTGAAGGAATTTCTTCAATCAGTTTTATCCAAAGGATTGCCTTTGTGAAATTCTTCCATGGAAAATATTTTTGAAGGAATTCTTTTGGTTCCTTTACTTGGTAATTTCTTCAGACAAATATTCTAAAGGAAACCTTACCCTTTCAGCCTTCTCTTTAATCTTTAAGAAAATGTTCCTTGCCCTCCGCAAGGGCACCTGCTTTTTGTTCACTGCCCTCCACAAGGGCCCTTGCCCTTTCAGCTTTGGGGGGCTCCTTTAAACTGACCAATTGAACTAACTGATTAAACCAACTTTAGTTCAATGGTTCAATGGTTCAATCTTTTGTTCTGCTCCTTCAATTGGCCGCTTAAACCAATCTCTTTAAACCAACCGCATTGAACCTTTGAACATTTGTTAATTTTTTGGTTCAAGGTTCAATGGTTCAAAGGTTCAATCTTCCTTCTTTTTGCAAAGTATTTTGAAGTCATTAAACTTTGAACCTTTGCCGAAGCAGTTGAACTTTTAACCTTTCATGAAGTGCTTAACTCTTTAAGCTTGCTGACATCAATGAACCTTTGAACCTGTTGAACCTTTGAACCTTTTGGGAAGTGGGTTTAAATAGTTCAATGGTTTAATGGTTCAATCCTTTGTTTAAAGCTTATTGATGAAATTTTTTAGTTGAACCAAGGTGTTGAACCAGTCTTGAAATTGCCTAAGTGTTGGGAACTTGTTCCTTTGTGATAACTCACCTGTTGAAGCCATTGAACCTATTGAACTTGCTAGTCCCTTAACTAAAAAAGCTTAAATAATGAAGAATTTGAATGCTCAGAACAATTTTTGAGAAGGGAAGAGATAATTTTGGCCTGTAGGACCAAAATGGTTCATATGTTGTCCCCAAATATGAGTGATAGATTTTGGGAACAATAGCTGGCTCTAGTTGGGGAACTTCCTTCAGTTTTTAATTTTTGAAATAGCTACAGGGAGTAGAAACTATAATCTCCAGTGCCTTCAAGTATGCCATTCGGCTACAGAGTCATTCTACCCAAAAATAAAGGTGCCAAAAACAAATGAAAATGAACAACACAAAATATAACTAAAGATTATACAAATATACATATGTACAAATGATCTTATCTGATACTTTAAGAATTGAAGTGCTTCAAATGCTACCCATTGTGAGGTAGATAAAATCGTGTGTCATATTGATATTTCAATAGAAAACTATTTTCACCATTGAGCTGATGGTTAGTAAATGAGCCTCTCTAAAGGGAATCAAATTTCCCATGTGTTCCCTTTGGTTCTCTTCTCTTGTCCCACAATAGGACTTGATCTCCAATCTAGAAATCATGGTTTTTCACTTTATGGTTAAAGAGTTTCTTCACCAGACTTTGATGCATAGAAATTTAGCTCACCACCATAGTTCACTACTCATCTAGATCAGCTAAGCACATGATCCTCTTATCAATGGAACTTTCATATGTCTGATCTTCGACTACCTTAGCCAATTTCAATGCTAGAAATTCTAGGGTGATTGGTATCTCAGCATTGAGATGATAAATAAGTTGGAAATGTGACATAACAATTGCCCTCTTAGGTGTAATTATGTTTGCCCATAGATCATCAACCAATGCTATATGCCATGTTTGTTGGTTGTCATCTACCAGCTTCTTGATGATAGTCACCAGGTTCTTGTTGCTTGATTCAACTTGGCCATTCCCTTGTGGAAAATAATCAGTTGAGTGGAAGAGGGTAATCCCATAGTAAAAATAGAACTGAACAATCTCCTAGGAAGAGAAACAAGCTACGTTGTTTGTGACAATCTTGGTTGGGATGCCAAACCTGTAAATGATGTTCTCCTTGAAAAAATTTCACACTACTTCTGAAGTAACATGTTTGGTTGGAATAGCTTCCACCCACTTGGTGAATTAATCTATGGCTGTGAGGACATAATCATGTCCAACACTTGAAGATGGGTTTACAGCACCAATGAAATTGATTCCCCATTACTAAAATGGCTCTTCTATCACCACTGGCTTAAGAGGTAGAGCAACTAATTTGGGTCTTCCAATAAAATGTTGGCATAGTTCACATCTTTATACCCATTTTTATGCATCTTGAAATAGAGTAGGCCAATAATACCTAGCTCGTAGAATCTTATGGGCAGTTACAAGAGCAAAAAAATGTCCTCCATAAGCCATATTATGAAAGGACTTCAAAAGTTGGTTCTACTACTCTTTATCCACATAGTGAAGGAACACTCCATCAAGGTTCCTCTTATACAGGCCATTGTCCCATAGGATAAAATTGGCAGCTTTTAACTTGACAGTCTTCCTTTCTTTAGGAGACAAGTGAGCAGGACACTCACCATAAGTAAGGAACTGAGCAATACTTGAATACCACTCATTCATGGTAGAGACAAAGAGGAATGTTGGTGAGTCTTCAATTTCTTCTTCTCTATGCTCTGTTTCTTTTGGTCTATTGTTAGCAATCAATTGGCATAGGCCCCTTCCCCGCACCAGCTTCATTGGTTTGATGACAAGATCAAACTCCTAAATTTAAGAAATCCAATTACCTCTTTTCATTCCAAACTCCTACTGAGTTACTATGGATTTGACTGTGGTGTCAGGAACTAGGGTAGTAGTGTGTGGATTCAGGATGTAAAAGTAGAAATGTTTCACTGCCCTTACCACTACATAAGCATGCTTCTCCATGTTTGAGTACTTCAACTCATGAGCTTTGAGAGGACAAATCATGAAATAAATGGGAGATTCCACACCTTCTTGGTTTTGATAAACTAAAATAGCCAAAAGTGTATTCTCAGAAGCATAGCTATATATTATGAATTCTTTGGTATAATCTGGACAGACCAAAATTGGTGCATGGGCAATCAATTTTTTGATGTCTTCAAATGTTGACTTGCCTTCTACAATCCATCAAAAATTAGCTTTGCCCTTCATCATGTCCACAATGTGGTGAGTCTTCTCAATGAACTCAGGGATGAACCTTCATAAAAAATTCACCTTTCCAAAGAAAGAGTGAATTGCAGTCTTACTTGTGGGCAGAGTAAGTTCCTGGATAGACTTCACTCTGTCTAAGTCAATATTTATGCCTTCTCAAGATATAATGTGCCTGAGAAGTTTCCCTTTAGGTACTCCAAAAATAGACTTCTTAGAATTTAGATAAATGCCATTCTAGCAACATCATTGCAGAACTTGTTGCAAATGGTGCACATGATCAAGATGATGCTTGGAAAAGACTGTTAAATCATCCAGGCACACTATAATGAACTTACCCATTTCATATTTGAAATCAAGGTCCACTGCTCTCTAAAAAGTGGCACCAGCATTTATCAGGCCAAATGGCATTCTTCAATAGGCAAAGGTGCCCCAAGGTGTGGTGAAGGCAGTCTTATGCTAGTCTACTTCCCCAACTTTAACTTGATTGTGCCTTGAGAAGTCATCTAGCATTGATGACATTTATGAACCATTCACTATCTGAAAGACTTGATCCATGATGGATAGAGGATAGTTATCCTTTAAGGATGATTGATTTAAATTTATGAAGTCCACATAGAGGTGAATTTGACTATTTTTCTTCCTCACAGGTACTATGTTGGCAATCCATGTGGAATGATGCATTGAGAAAATTATCCTAGCATTCATCATTTTTCATATTTCAGATAGAATAGTACATGATATCTTCAGATTGTAATACCTAGATTTTGGCTTATGAGGTACCAAATCACTCTTGAGAGGAATCTCATGGAAAATTTCTTTAGGCCTGAGTGACTTCAGATCATCATATGAGTATGCCAAAACATCTATGTACTAGTGAAGCAGAGCAGTGAACTTGAACCTCTCTAATTGAGTGTAGCACTTCCCAAGGTTCACCATCTTGGGATTTTCTTTGGTACCCAGATTTATTTGATCAAACTCCTGTGAGGACCTTGAATTTATTTGCTACTATTTGATTAACCTGCCATGTTTGTCAAACAACTTCTCAAGGGAAACCAAACCTTTTGGGATTTTATTTCCTTTAAGTTGCAGGAATTCTTCACCGATGTTTACACTTGATTTAGGGGCTGGTTTAAGCTTTTGAGGCTCACTACCTTCAAAATAAAGCTATTTAAAGATATATTTTTACTCTAAGAAGGTAATAATTTAGTTGTCACCATTGAACACTTGCCAATGATTAGCATTGTCAGGCACACTTGGTTGAAAGACTAGTTCAATAGTGTACTTGTATCCTTTAAAATTAGGGTGAGGAATCAAGAGAGTTGATGAAATAGCCAGTGCATTAGCTTGGTCATTAAATTCCCTAGGTATGGTAGAGATGCTAAAAGTATCAAAGCTTTTGATTTGATCCTAGACTATATTGTGGTAGTGGTGAAATCTCTCATTTTTGGTTTGATATAGGTTCTTTACCTGATAAACCACCAGTTCAGCATCTCCTTTGGCATGAAGGAGTTTGATGCCTTTGTCTCGAGCAGCCTTTAATCCAATCAATAGAGATTCATACTTAGTTGTGTTATTGGTGTTGCTAAACTGCAACTTATATGAAGAATGAAAATATCTCCTTAAGGAGATATCAACATAATCCTAGATCCTGAACTGGTAGAGGAGTAGCTACCATCAAATTCTAGAATCCATACCTCATCAGACACTAATTTTTCCTTAGATTCTTCTTCATTTAGAGGGGGAGATTTTTCTACACTTGCACTGCACTCCATCAATCCTTCTTTTATTCCATCTAAACCAATTTTTAGGTTAACACATTCAATAATTTCATCAGATGCCTCATGGACTTCTTCCATGGATAAAAATTAATTACCCATGCCTAAAAACTCAAATATAATTTGAGATTTAGGTGATAATGTTTGAGTGACCACATATTTTGCTTCCTTCTCAAGTAGTAATCTCTACATAACACCTTTGACTAGGATCCTCACCTTGGATAGGTCCATGCTTAATTTTCCACCAACATCCTTGCAAAAATTACACCCAAGAAGGATGATGTATGATGTTGGGACATCAGCCACCAAGACAGTCATCTTGATTCTCTTGTCTGGGAATGCTATAAATGCAAATTAGGCATCCTTGATTTGTTCCAGCAGTGGAACTTGTTTGTTCTCCATGGAGAAACATCTCCCAAATGTCTTGCTCAGTGTGAGACCAAGGGATTCTACCACTTTGGTAGGCATGACATTAGTATATGCATTAGAATCTATGATGCAATTATTCAGTTAGTGTCCATTTATTAGCAGGGAGACATAAAATGGTTTAGTCCTCTTGGGAGTAGTAAGAGGAGTAATTACAAGGTTATTCTTTGTGGATGTGTTCTTGGGGGGATCATGAGTTACATTCAAAATTGATTGTCTTACAGGGATGGCTTGGTTCTTTACACATTGAACCAACTTATCTAACTGCTCAAGGTTGGATTACAGGAATTCTAATTCAAACATTTGAATTTTGGTTTTTTTTATATGGTTAATTATGTCAAATGTTTAAAATGAACTAAGAATAGAGGATGGGAGTTCATATTTTTGGTTTTTGGGAGGGGGAGGACTGGTCTATGAACTTGAAATAGAAGGTGTAGGGATGTTTGATGTACTTACCTTTCTTGCAATCACTAGGTCCTTTGGCTAGAAAGGCAGAGTGGTTCCCTGCTTAGCAATTGAAATTGTTGGTTGAGGTCTCTCCTCTATTTTTTATTTATCAACTTGTTATGCTGACTAGTTTTGGGACCATGTGAATATAGTGTATGTTCCATCAACTATTTTACCTTCACTTTTGGGTTCATCTTGGTAATTTAGGAAACAAATGTTGGAGTCACTAGCTAATTCTTCTTCTCCCTCTGTGAAGAGATTAGCATCATATTTTGGGTTCAACTCAAGATAGAAGGAGAAATCTAATTCTAATTCAAGATATCTGACTACTAAACTGGTTGGAGGTGCTTCAATGGCTAATTTCCCCTGAGGGGGAGGAAGACAATTTGGCTGCCCATGATTTCTGGCAGCATGGCCTTGGTATGATTGATTGGAGAATGTCCTCCTTGGTATATCTATGTATGAAGGAGTAGATAACATCCCTTGTGCCATTTGATTTTTAAGATCTAGCAACTTATTTGCCAACTTCTGCACCATTGGATTGTGGTAGTTATAGGTGAGTATTCAGAAGATGAAGAGGATTTACCTCTATTAGGATCTCTCCTTATCTTTCCTGCCAAGATAAGGTCATCTTCTACCTCAGTAGCCAAATATTGAGTAGTAGTAAGGTATATGTGGCTAGTCCATCTCAACAAAAGACTCACTTCAGGCAGCTATGAGTTGATGAAGAAGCATTTAAGGTTCTCAAGTGTTGGCTAAGCAATTATAGGAATTCAGTTCCTCAACTTGTCAAATTTGGCAATGAAGTCCATCATAGGTTCATGAGGTTCTTTCTTCATCTATGTGAGCTAGGCTAGTAGGGCATGCACATCTTCTTTAATCTTGAACCTTGCTTTGAATTTGGCTTTGAGAGTGTCCTAGTCAGTCACTGACTGAGCCTGTAGATGGTAGAACTAGTTTACAGCAGTGCTTTATAGTGTTTCCACAAACAGCCTAACTACTACGTCTTCGTATTCCACACCTATCACACCATAGGCTATGTTGAAGGCTATAATATGTTCACCAAGATGAACTCTCCCATCACCAAATGATTTGGGTAAATTCTTCCTTGAACTATGTGGTAGCTCATGTAAAGGTGGAGTAAGATTGAGTGGACCAAAAGAGTTACCCCAAGGGCCTTGAGCTACCATTAGTTGATTATGGATAGTGGGGATGACAAATTTGGGTGGAGTATGTATAGGCAAAGATCTACTAATATTAGAAAAAGAAGATCTACCTTATGTTGGTGACTTGGTATGGGTAGGAAGAACACTCCTGGATCATTGAACTTGAAGTTGGGGAGGGAACAAATTGAAATTGCCCTACTGCACCAACTCAAAAATAGGGTCAACAAAACCTTGGGATTTTTGGCTTCTATTATAGCATGGAGTTACTAGATTGTAGAATAAAAATGGGAAATAAATGGCCCTACTTTAGCTTGAATCTTGAGGCTTCAAACTGCACGCTCTTCCCCAGCAGAGTCGCCAAAAAATGTTGGGTGAATATTTTGTCTCCAGCTAACTGATGAGCAAAATAGGTCTCTTCAACCACAACATAGGAAGATTGGTCAACCAAATATGCAATTTTACCACATCAGAGGTGGAAAAATCTCTCCTCTCATCAATGGGAGGTTCCCTATAAATATGAGGAGCTATATACTATATATGTAAGCAAAAAATAACACTCAGGGGTAGGACTACAATTCTAAGTTCATATTAATCTGACGTAGAGTTGGTGTACATCATAGACCTCCTAAAAGAGTTTCAAGACTTGTTCTCTATGACTTAATAAGATATGAAGGGCACCCATCCATGCCTTTTAAGATGAGTATAAAGTTAATCGATGGTGAAATATCGATCAAAAAGTTCCCTTACATGATGAATCCCAACCTTGATGCCAAGGTAAAAATAGATATTGATGCTATGTTGGGTGTAGGGGTCATTTATCCTATATATGAGTCCAAGTGGGTGAGCTCAATGGTAATAATCATCAATAAAAATAGACACATTTGCATTTTCATCAATTACATAGTGTTTAACACTACTTAGATTAATGACCCCTTCCCAACTCCATTCACTAATGAATTCTTGGAAAGCATCATAGGCTATAAAATCTACATCTTCACTAATGGGTTCTCTAGCTACCACCAAGTTTAGATTGAGGAAGAGGGCAAGCCCAAAACAACCTTTGTGACTGAATGGGGTTAATTTTCTTACAACATGATGCCCTTTAGACTCAAAAATGTGTTAATCATGTTTTCTATATTAGTGATCACCACGTTCAAATATTTCATCCAAGTCTATCTAGATGATTGGATGGTGTATGGCCTAATCAAGGACCATTATGATAACTTATTCCTAATGTTTGAGAGGTGAAAGAAAAATTAGATATCCCTAAACCTAAAAATGTGTATCTTCACAACACTATTTAGAACCCTACTTAGTTACATCATTTGTAAGGATGGTTTGCTCATCAATCCAGTGAAGATCGCCATCATCATTCAACTATAAACTCCTTCTACATAGAACGACATCTACACCTTTCTTGGCCACTATGGATATTATATAAAATTTATAAGGAGTTATGTGAAGATTATAGTGCTACTAGAATATCTTTTTATGAAAGGATGAACCTTTCTATTAGTGTGAAGTGCAAGGGGATGCCTTTAAGACCCTAAAGTTTAGACTAGCTAGTGTGTCTATCTTATAATTCCTTAACTGGATAACATCATTTCATGTCCATGTTTTTTTAGATATGAGATTAGCACCATTTTTGTACAACTAGGCAAGGGTAAGATGGATCATCCCATCTCCTTTGCCATTATAAAGTTAACCTTAGCAGAGTAGAATTACATGATAATAGAGCATGCAATACTCACCATGGTATGTGCCTTACAAAAATTAAAAACATATTTTTAGTAACCCCATTCATCTTTTCCACTAATCATGAGATGCTCAAGTACCTCATGAATAAGCCTATTTTACATGGGCACATATACATATGGATAGTTCTATTCTAGGAGTTCTAGTTCTCCATTATAATTAAACCTAAAAAGTAGAACTTAGGGCCAAACCATTTGTCTTGAATTAGTTTTGGTGATGTAGTGGCATTGATTGAAGATGACATGCCAAATGTGCAACTGTATTGATTCTAGTACATCCTCAAGTATTTCACAAAGATCAGCACCTTTCTAACATTTGGAGTTTCACCCCAGATTATGACAAATAAGGAGAAGAAACAACTAGCAATTCATGATTCCCCCTTTTAACTCATCAATAGATAAATATATAAGATACATAGAGATGAAGTAATTCATTGATGTGTCTTGGAGCATGAAATATACCCCAACTTTCAATAAGCACATAAAGGCATAGTGTGAGGACATTATGCTAGAGATGTAATGGCAAGAAAAGTGATGCAGTTAGGTTTATAATAGCCAATCTTATTCCAAGATGCCTAGGACTATGCCAAGGCATGCAAGACATACCATCACACAAGGAAGCCTAACCATTGGGATGATATGCCCCTCATCCCCATTCTTTCCCAAGTTTTATTCAAGAAATAGGCCATTGATTTTGTTGGTCTAATAACTCTTGTAGTATGATGCATAAATACAAGGTATACTTTGATAGCCATAGATTATTCACCAAGTGGGTCAAGGCCATACCAAATAATTATTACATAGCCACCATATCGACACACTTCATCTAAAAAAACATAATAAGTCAATATGGATGCCTACTTAGTCTGACTAGTGACAAGGGCACTCACTTTATCAATAAGATGATGCACATCCTATTCTCTGAGTATATGGTGGCACACCATAAAATGACCCTGTATCAACCATAACAAAATGGCATAGCTAAGGCATTTAACAAAAAATTGATAAAATTCCTCACAAATATATGTGATGTTGGTCTCAATGATTGGGATGATCAAGTATTAGTAGTATTATGGGCATATCATACAACCTACAAGCACCTGAACAAGGCTACACCATTTTAACTAGTGTTTGGTATTGAGGTGATCCTTGTTGGGTGAATATTTTTTCACTAGCTAACTGATGGGAAAAATAGGTCTCTTCAACCATAGCATAGGGAGATCAGTCGGCCAGATGTGCAAGTTTACCACATTAAAAGGGGATAGATCTCTCCTCTCATCAAGGGGAGGTTCCTTTATAACTATGAGGAGCTATATACTATATATATAAGTAGAAAATAACACTCAAAGGTAGTAATACACCATCCATCTCTCTTTTTTTAGAGAGGATGTTCATAGATAAAAGGATAAATCTTGGTGATAATACTAGAGGCACTTCTCTTCTTTCAAAACTGGTCTTGCAACAGGGCACAGGAGTTATTTCTGGTGGGTAACTAACAGGTAACAAGGGCGTAGTAACCAATAGGATTAAGTGTAGCACAAAGTCTCCACCTCAGCTACCCAAAGAGTGAAATATGAGGGATAATGGGTGCACAAAGTCATCCCAAGATGCTTTACATAGAAAGAAACTAAAAACACACACTGAAGACAATTGTGACAACACAAAGTCTTTCCACAATTGGTTTCAGGACACCTTCCTAATTACTTCCACTAGTTCTGCTTGTTAAATTGAATAAAAAAGAATACATTTAGGAAATAGACATAAGAACAATATCCTAAAATGAAACAAGCTCTAACAGCACAAAGTCTAAAAGTAACTTGCTTTCTCATTCAAATAAAGAAATATGATGAATAATCTGAGTTCAAAGTCTCAGTAATCACCTCTCAATTTTGGCAAAGTTTCACTTCTATAATGGAAAAGTCTCCTTTTGCATAAGATAAGAGATTACAATATATGGCATCCAAGAAAGGATTGGCTCTTTTTTTCATGGAATGGCCTATACTGCATTCAATGCCTTGAGAGCACTTTTAGTTTTGTCGAGGGGCCATACTTGGAACAGTGCCTTCCCTTAACTATGGTGTGTCCATTCATCTTATATGTCTCCTCCTTAGCATGGGTTGTCCGATCCTTTTCTTGATGTTTGTGTAGCTATCCATTTTGCCTTTACTTCATGGAAAAAAATAGGATACGTACTTCATTTGGTGTGCTCAAAAGTCTACTTGGCAAACTATTTCACCTACTGGAAATAACTCCCTTGTAGATATTTTTGATCTTTTTATATTTTTCTCTCTTTCCCATAGCAATTTGAGCTCTCGGGCTCTCTTTTCAGCTGGTCACTTGGTTTATTTTTCAAGTTTTGTGCCATACTCAAAAATTAACAAATATTCCATTACCTTAAATTTGACATCCACGAGGACGTCAATGGTCGATGGTTGTTTGAACCATATTGAACTATGAACCTTTGAACCTTTAAAAGTTCATTGGTTCAATAGTTCAATAGTTTAGGTAGTCTTTATTAGTTCCTTGGTTCCATCGCTTTCTTGGTTCAATCACTTTCTTACTCTCTGGTTGAACCATCCCTTTGAACTGGTCTCTAGAATTATCCACTTCTTTCCTATGTCTGGAGCTTCCTTTGAACCATTAAACCTATGAACCATTGAACTTTTAACTCTTTTGGTTCAAGGTTCAATTGGTTCATTGGTTCATTTTTTGTTCCATTGCTTGGGGCTGCCCTTGAATCTTTAAACCTTTGAACCATTAAACCATTTTGGTTCAAGGTTCAATGGTTCAATGACTTTCTCAGAATCCTTTGTTTTTGGCTAAGTCTTTGGAAGCCTTGAAATTCCTTTAGCTCTATGTCTTTGTGACACCCTGAAGGGAAGATGTCCCTTTGGGTCTTTGATAAAGGTCCATTTTCAGGGTGCCAAGAGCCCCCCTCAAGAGTACCTACCCTTAAAGTTTTTTCAAACAACTTTTGGGTTAATTCCTTCAGGTAGCCTTGATCCTTCATTTCCTTCAGACAAAATGTCTGAAGGAATTCCTTTGGACATTTTGTCTAAAGGAAATCTTCCTTTGCTTTGTCCACTTTTCTTCAAGATTCTACTTTTCCTTTTGGGCAAATTTCTTTGGACAAAAGTATGAAGGAATTCCTTCAAAAAATTTGTCCAAAGGATTAGCCTTAGTCATTTTTCCATAGAAAATCTTTTCAAAGGAATTCTTTCAATTCCTTTACTTAGTAATTTCCTCAGACAAAAAGTCTGAAGGAAATATTCCCTTTCGGCCTTGGTCACTTTTTGATCTTTGAATCAATGTTCCCTGCCCTCTGCAAGGGCACCTACCTTTAGTTCACTACCCTCCGCAAGGGCACTTGTTCCTTTAGCTTTGGGGCAGTCCTTTGAACCAAACGATTAAACTAACTAATTGAGACAACTTTGGTTCAACAATTAAATAGTCAAATATTGCATTTGAAGCCTTATTTTCTTCTAAGTCTTTTGATCTCTTCAAACCAATTGAACCCATTGAATACATTGAACTATTTTGGTTCAAGGTTTAACAGTTCAATGGTTTAATGGTTCATTCCTTTGTTTTTGATAAGTCTTTTAAAAGAATTAAACTTACTGTAGTGGCTGAACTTTGAACCTTTGACAAAGCACTTAAATTTTTAAGCTTGTCAACGACGTTGAACCTTTGAACCCGTTGAACTATTGAACTATTGAATGCAGGGTTCAATGGTTTAATGGTTTAATCCTTCCTTTGAAGCTTGTCGATGAACATTTTTGGTTGAACCAAGGTGTTGAACCAATCTTGAAATTGCCTAAGTGTTGAGAACTTGTTCCTTTGTGAGAACTCACCTGTAAAGGTCATTTAAACCTGTTGAACCTACAATTTTCAAGCCTACAGAGTCTATAGTTTTTTCTAAGTCTCTCAAGCTTTGAAAGATTCCATAGAATCTAGCCTACAGAGTCTGTAGAAATGAGCCTTCAAAGTCCATATTTTCAAGCCTGTAGAGTCCATAGAAACCTAAAAAATCTTGAATAATGGAGAATTTGAATGCCCAAAATAGTTTTTTAGAAGGGAAGAGAAGATTTTAGCCTGTAGGACCAAAATAATTCATGTGTTGTCCCAAAAAGGAGTGACTATTTTGGGAATGATAGCTGGCTCCAGTTGGGGAACTTCCTTCAATTTGAAATTTTGAAGTAGCTGAGGGGAGTAAAAACTAGAATCTCTAGTGCGTTTAAGTATGCCATTAGGATACGGAGTCATGCTACCCAAAAAAGAAAGGTGTTAAAAATGAAAACAAAAATGAAAAGCATAAAATAGAACTAGAGACTATACAAATATACATATGTATAGAATATCTTATATGATACTTCAATAATTGAAGTGCTTCAGATGATGCCCATTGTGAGGCAGAGAAAAGAGTGTGCCATCTTGATACTTTAATAGAAAATTGTTTTCACCATTGAGCTCATGGATAGTAAATGGGCCTCTCCATAGGGAATCAAACTTCCCATGCATTCCCTTTGGTTCCCTCATTTTGTCCCATAATAGGACTTGATCTCCAATCTAGAAATCATGGTTTTTTGCTTTTTGGTCAAAGAGCTTCTTCACCAGACTTTGATGCACATCAATCCAATCTACCACCATAGTTCGATGCTCATCCATCTTAGTTAAGCACATGATCCTTTTGTCAATGGAGCTTTCATATGTCTGGTCTTTGACCACCTTTGACAATTTCAATGCTGGCAACTCCAGGGTGATTGGTATCTCTGCATTGAGACCATAAATTTTTTGGAAAGGTGACATACCTATCACCCTCTTGGGTGTAATTCTATCTACCCATAAAGCATCAACAAATGCTTTATTCCATGTTCGTTGGTTGTCATCCACTAGCTTCCTGATGATGGTCACCAGGTTCTTATTGATTATTTAGCTTGACCATTTTCTTGTGGAAAATAGTCAAAAGAATGAGAGAGGGTAATCCCATAGTAAAAATAGAACTGAGTGATCTCATGAGAAGAGAAATAGGGAGAATTGCCTATCACAATCTTGGTTGGGACCCCAAACTTGGACATGATTTTCTCCTTGAGGAAATCACACACTACTTCTGAAGTAGCATGTTTGGTTAGAATAGCTTCCAACCACTTGGTGAAGTAATCTATGGCTATGAGGACATAATCATCTCTAGCACTTGAAGATGGGTTTATAGCACCAATGAAATTGATTCCCCATTGCTGAAATGGCTCCTCT
This sequence comes from Torreya grandis, assembly GCA_037957365.1. Classification (NCBI taxonomy): domain Eukaryota; kingdom Viridiplantae; phylum Streptophyta; class Pinopsida; order Cupressales; family Taxaceae; genus Torreya; species Torreya grandis. Next base: position 595,380 of record JARHVA010004559.1, on the reverse strand, counting down.
ATCACCACTAGCTTAAGAGGTAGAACAGCTAATTTGGGTCTTCCAATGAACTATTGGCATAGTTCACATCTTTGTACCCATTTGTATGCATCGTGAAATAGAGTAGGCTAGTAATTTCTAGCCCACAAAATCTTATGGGCAGTTACAGGTATAGAAAAATGTCCTCCACAAGCCAAATTATGGAAGGACCTCAAAAGTTGGTTCTATTGCTCTTTATCCATGCAGCGAAGGAACACTCCATCAAGGCTCCTTTTGTACAGGCCATTGTCCCACAAGACAAAATTGGCATCTTTAAATTTAACAGTCCTCCTTTCTTTACGAGATAGGTGGGTAGTACACTCACCATAAGTAAGGAAATGAGCAATACTTGAATACCACTCATTCGTGGTGGAGATAAAGAGGACTATTGGCGTGTCTTCCACTTTTTTTCCTTCATGTCCTGCTTCTTCAGGTTTGTTGTCAGCAATCAATTGACAGAGGCCCTTTCCCCTCAAAAGCTTCATTAGTTTGATAACTAGATCAAACAACTAGATTTTAGTAATCTAATTGCCCCTTTTGGTTCCAAACTCCTGCTGAGTTAGTATGGATTTGATTGTGGTGTCAAGAACCAGGGCAGTAGTGTGTGAATTCAAGATGTAAAGGCAACAATGTTTCACTGCCTTTACCACTGCATAAGTATGCTTCTCCATGTTTGAATACTTTATCTCATGAGCTTTGAGAGGATATCTCATGAAGGATATGGGAGATTACATACCTTCTTCATTTTTTTGAACTAGAATTGTTGAAAGTGTGTGTTAAGAATCATAGCTATACACTATGAAATCCTTGGTATAATCTAGACAAACTAGAATTGGGACATGGGCAATAGCTATCTTGACATCTTGAAATTCTAGTTTGCCCTCTTCAGTCTAGCTGAAAGTGGCCTTTCCCTTTATCATATTTATGATATGATGAGTCTTCTCTATGAACTCAGGGATGAACCTTCATAAAAAAATCACTTTTATGAAGAAAGAGTGAACTGCAGTCTTACTTGTGGGTAGATTAAGTTCTTGGATGGATTTGACTCTTTCTGAGTCAATCTTTATGCCTTCTCAAGATACAATGTATCTGAGAAGCTTCCCTTCTATCACTCCAAAGATATATTTCTTAGGATTAAGAGAAATGCCATTTTGGTGGTAGCATTCTAGCACTTGTTGCAAATGGTGCACATGGTCAAGGTGATGCTTGGAAAAGATGGTCAAGTCATCAAGGTATACCATAATGAACTTACCCATTTCATATTTGAAAGTGAGGTCCATTACTCTTTGGAAAGTGGCACCAACATTTATTAGGCTAAATGGCATTCTTCGATATGTAAAGGTGTCCTAAGACATGATGAAGGCAGTCTTGTGTTGGTCATCTTCACCAACTTTAACTTGATTATATCTTGAGAATCCATCTAGCATTGATAACATCTGTGAACCAGTAACTATTTGAAGCACTTGGTCTATTATTGCCAAAGTATAGTTATCCTTTAAGGATGATTGATTCAAATTCTTAAGTCCACACAGAGGTGAATTTCACCATTCTTATTTCTTATAGGTACTATGTTTGCAATACATGTAGAATGATGCATTAAGAAAATTATCCTAGCATTCAGCATTTTCTATATTTCAAATAGAATAGTACCTAATATCTTTAGATTGTATTGCCTAGATTTTTACTTGTAAGGCACTGAATCACTCTTGAGAGGAATTTCATAGCGAATTTATTTAAGTCTGAGTGACTTCAGATCATCATAGGAGTATGCTAGGACATCCATGTATTGGAAAAGCATAGTAGTGAACTTGAACTTCTCTTTTTGGGTGAAACACTTCCCAATGTTCACCATCTTGGTATTTTCCTTGGTACCCAGATTTATTTGATCAAACTCTTGGGAGGAGCTTGAATCTGTTTACTGCTTCTTGATGAATCTGTCATGCTAGTCAAATAACTTCTCAAGGGAATCCAAGCCTTTTGGGATTTTATTCCCTTTCTACTACAATAAATCCTCACCTACATCTGAACTTATTTTAGGGGCTGGTTCACTACCTTCGAAGTGAAGCTATTCAAAGATACCTTTTTGTTCTAGAAAGGCAATGATTTGGTTGTCACCATTGAACACTTGCCAATGATTGGCATTGTCAGGCACACTTGGGTGAAAGACTAGTTTGATAGTGTACTTATCTCCTTTAAAATTAGGGTGAGGAACCAGAAGAGTTGCTAAAATAGCCAAATCACCAGCTTGATCATTGAATTCCCTGAGTATGGTAGAGATGCTAAAAGCATCAAAGCTTTCAATTTGATCTCAGACTAGATTGTAGTAGTGATGCAATCTCTCATTGTTGGTTTAGTATAGGTTCCTCACCTAACAAACCACTATCTCAGCATCTCCTTTGGCATGAAGGAGTTTGATGCCTTTATCTCGAGTAGCCTTCAATCCAAGCAACAGTGACTCATACTCAGCAATGTTTTTAGTATTTCTAAACTACAATTTATATGAAGAAGGAAAAATATCTCCTTGAGGAGATATCAACACAATCCCATCCCCTGAACTGGTAGAGGAGTAGTTTCCATCAAATTCTAGAATCCATACCTCATCAAAAGCTGACCTTACCTTATATTTTTCTTCATTTAGAGGGGAGGATTCCTCTACATTTGCACTGCACTCTATTCTATCTTCTACTGTTCTATTTGAACCAATTTTTAGACTATCATTTTTAGAAGTTTCATCAATTGAAACATGAACATCCTCTATAGTCAAGAAATAATTACCCATGCCTGAAGACTTGAATAGAATTTGAGCTTCAGGTGATGATGTTTGAGTGACCACATATTTTGTTTCCTTCTCAGGGAGCAATCTCAGTATAACACCTTTGACTAGGATCCTTACTTCAGATAGGTCCATGCTTAACTCACCACCAACATCCTTATAGAAATTTCACCCAAGAAGGATGCTTTATGAGGCTGGGATGTCAGACACTAGGACTGTCATCTTGATTCTCTTGTCTAGGAATACTGCAAATGCAAATTAGGCATCCTTAATTTGTCCCAGTAGTGACACTTGTTTGTTCTCCATGGAGAAACATCTCCAAAATATCTTGGTTAGTGTGAGACCAAGGGATTCTACCACTTTGGTAGGAATGACATTGTTAGATGCACCAGAATCTATGATGTAATTATTCAGTTGGTGTCCATTTATCAGCAAGGAGACATAAAATAGTTTAGTCCTCTCGAGAGAAGTAGGAGGAGTAATGATAAGGTTATTTTTGGTAGATGTGTTCTTAGGAGATCATGAGTTACCTTTGGAATTGCTTTTCCTACAAGGATGGCTTGGTTCTTTACACATTAAACCAACTTATCTAACTACTCAGGGTTGGACTACAAGAATTCAAATTCAAACATTTGAATTTTGGTTTTTTTTAAATGGTCAATTATGTCAAATGTTTGAAAAGGGCTAAGAATAGAGGATGGAAGTTCATCTTTTTAGTTTTTGGGTGGGGGAGGACTGGTTTTTGAATTTGAAGTAGAAGGTGTAGGGATGTTTGATGTACTTACCTTTCCTATAATCACCAGGTCCTTTGGCTAGAAAGGTAGAGTGGTTCCCCTCTTAGCAATTGAAATTGTTGGTTAAGGTTGCTCCTCTATTTTTTCTTTATCAGCTTATTGGGCTAACTAGTTCTTAGACTGGGTGAATAGAGCATATGATACCTCAACTACTTTACCTTCACTTTTGGATTCATCCTGGTAATTCAGGGAACCAATGTTGGAGTCATCAACTAATTCTTCTTCTCCTTCTATGAAGAGATTAGCATCATCTTCTGGGTTCAATTTAGGCTAGAAGGAGAAATCTGATTCTACTTCAAGATATCCAACTACTAAATTGGTTGGAGGTGCTTCAATGGGAAGGTTCTCCCATAGGGGAGGAAGATGATTTGTTTGCCCTTGATTCTTAGTAGCATTACCTTGGTATGACTGATTGGGGAATGTCCTCCTTGGTATATCTCTGTATGAAGGAGCAGATGACATTCCTTGAGCCATTTGCTTTCTAAGAGTGAACAATTCATTTGCTAGCTTCTGCACCATTGGATCAATGGTGGTTGTAGGTTAGTGTTCAGAAGATGAAGAGGATTTACCTCTATTAAGATCTCTCCTTATCTTTATTGCCAAGATAAGGTCATCTTCTACCTCAGTAGCCAAATCTTGAGCAACAGCAAGGTCTATGTGGCCAGCCCACCTCAGTAGAAAACTCACTTCAGGAAGTTGTGAGTTGATGAAGAAGCATTTTAGGTTCTCAAGTGTTGGATGAGCAATTGTAGGAATCTGGTTCCTCAGCTTATCAAACTTGGTAATGAAGTCCCTCATAGGTTCATGAGGTTCTTTCTTCATCTATGTGAGCTAGGCCAGTAGGTCATGTGAATCTTTTGTAGGCTTAAACCTGGCTTTTAATTTATCTTTAAGAGTGTCCCAGTCAGTCACTAATCAAGCCTGTAGATGGTAGAACCAGTCTATAGTAGCACCTTGCAATGTTTCCACAAATAACCTGACTGCCATGTCCTTAAATTCCATGCCTATCACACCACAGGCTATGCTGAAAGCTACAATGTGTTCATCAAGATGAACTCTCCCATCACCAAAGAATTTGGGAAAATTCTTCCTTAAATTGTGTGGTAGCTCATGTATAGGTGGATTAAGATTGAGTGGACCAAAAGAGTTATCTTAGGAGCCTTGAACCGCCATGATTTGATTATGGAAAAGGGGGATAACAAATTTGGGTGGAGTATGTATAGGCAAAGCTCTGCTAACAGTAGAAAAAGAAGCTTTTCCTTATGTTTGTGTCCTAATATGAGTAGGAGGAGCACTCCTGGATCATTGAACTTAAAGTTGGGGAGGGAACAACTTGAAATTACCCTGCTGCACCAACTCAAAAATAGGGTCAACAACACCTTGGGCTCTCTAGCTTCTAGTATAGCATCAATTTTCTAGATTATAAAATAAAAATGGAAAATAAGTGGCCCTACTTCAGCTTGAGGCTTCAAACTATGCGCTCTTTCCCTAGTAGAGTTGCTAAAAAATTGTTGGGTGAATATTTTATCACCAGCTAACTGATGGGCAAAATAGGTCTATTCAACAACAACATAGGGAGATCAGTCAGCTAGATGTGCAGGTTTACCACATCAAAAGGGGATATATCTCTCCTCTCATCAAGGGGAGGTTCCCTTATAACTATGAGGAGTTATATACTATATATATAAGCAAACAATAACACTCAGGGGTAGGACTACACCATCCATCTCTCTTTTTTTAGAGAGGATGTTCATAGACAAAAGGAGAAATCTTGGTGATAATACTAGAGGCACTTCTCTTCTTTTAGAAGTGGTCTTGTAGCAGGGCACATGAGTTATTTCTGGTGGGTAACTAACAGGTAACAAGGGTGTAGTAACTAGCAAGATGAAGTGTTACACAAAGTCTCCACCTCAACTACCCAAAGAGTGAAATACAAAGGATAATGGGGGCACAAAGTCATCCCAAGATCCTTTACATAGAAAGAAACTAATAATACACACTAAAGACAACTATGATAGCACAAAGTCTTTCCACAATTGGTTTCAGGACACCTTCCTGATTACTTCCACTAGTTCTACTTGTTAAATTGAATAAACAAGAATACATTTAGGAAATAGACATCAGAACAATATCCTAAAATGACACAAGCTATAACAGCACAAAGTCTAAAAGTAACTTTCTTTCTCATTTAAACAAAGAAATATGATGAACAATCTAAGCTCAAAGTCTCAATAATCGCCTCTCAATTTTGGTAGAGTTTCACCTCTATAATGGAAAAGTATCCTTTTGCATAAGACAAGAGATTATAATATATGGCAGCCAAGAAAGGCTTGGCACTTTTTTCCATAGAATGGCCTATATTGCATTCAATGCCTTGAAGGTGCTTTCAGTTTTGTCCAAGGGCCATGCTTGGAACAGTGCCTTCCCTTAACTATGGCATGTCCATTAATCTTATATGTCTCCTCCTCAGCATGGGTTGTCTGGTCCTTTTCTTGATGTCTATGTAGCTATCCATTTTGCCTTTACTTCATGGAAAAAAATAGACCGCATCCTTGATTTGGTGTGCTTAGAAGTCTACTTGGTGAACTATTTCACCTACTGGAAATAACTCCCTTGTATATCTTTCTTATCTTTTTGTATTGTTCTCTCTTACCCATAGCAATTTGAGCTCTCAAGCTCTCTTTTCAGCTAGTCACTTGGTTTATTTTTCAAGTTCCATGCCATATTCAAAAATTAATGGATATTCCATTACCTTAAATTTGACATCCACAGGGATGTCAATGGTCGCTGGTTGTTTGAACCATATTGAACCATGAACCTTTAAACATTTGAAAGTTCATTGGTTTAATAGTTTAATGGTTTAGGTGGTCTTTATCGATTCCTTGGTTCCATCACTTTCCTGGTTCAATCACTTTCTTTCTCTTTGGTTGAACCATCCCTTTGAACTGGTCTCTGGAATTATCCACTTATTTCTTATGTTTGGAGCTTCCTTTGAACCATTGACCCTGTGAACCATTAAACTTTGAACTCTTTTGGTTCAAGGTTCAATCAGTTCATTGGTTCATTATTTGTTCCATTTCTTGGGGCTACCTTTGAATCTTTGAACCTTTGAACCTTTAAACCATTTTGGTTCAAGGTTCAACGGTTCAATTTCTTTCTCAAAATCCTTTATTTTTGGCTAAGTCTTTGAAAGCCTTGAAATTCCTTTAGCTCTATGTCTTTGGGACACCCTGAAGGGAAGGTGTCCCTTCAAGACTTTGAGAAAGGTCCATTTTTGGGGTGCCGAGAGCCCCCCGCAAGGGTACCTACCTTTTGGGTTTCTTCAGGCAGCTTTTGGGTTAATTCCTTCAGGCGGCCTTGATCGTTCATTTCCTTCAGACAAAATTAGACATTTTGTCTGAAGGAAATCTTCCTTTGCTTTGTCCACTTTTCTTTGATATTTTTCTTTTCCTTTTGGGTTAATTCCTTCAGAAAAAATTCTAAAGGAATTCCTTTAGACAATTTGTCTGAAGGATTTGTTGTAGTCATTTTACCACGAAAAATCTTTCTGAAGGAATTCTTTTGGTTCTTTTACTTAGTAATTTCCTCGAACAAAAATTCTAAAGGAAATCTTCCCTTTTAGCCTTAGTTGCTTTTTATCTTTGAACCAATGTTACCCACCCTCTGCAAGGGCACCTTCCTTTAGTTCACTGCCCTCCACAAGGGCACTAATTCCTTTAGCTTTGGGGTAGTCCTTTGAACCGACCAATTAAACTGACTGATTGAACCAACTTTGCTTCAATGGTTCAACAGTTCAATCTTGTGTTTGAATCCTTCTTTTCTTCTAAGTCTTTTGATCTCTTTGAACCCATTAAACCTGTTGAACCTATTGAACCTATTGAACTATTTTGGTTTAAGGTTCAACGGTTCATTCCTTTGTTTTTTGCTAATTCTTTTGAAAGAATTAAACTTACTAAAGTGGCTGAACTTTGAACCTTTGACAAAGTGCTTAACATTTTAATCTTGATGATGACATTGAACCTTTGAACTCGTTAAACTGTTGAACTATTGAAAGTAGGGTTTAATGGTTCAATGGTTCAATCTTTCCTTTGAAGCTTGTCGATGAACATTTTTGGTTGAACCAAGGCGTTGAACCAATATTGAAATTGCCTAAGTGTTGGGAACTTGTTCCTTTGTGAGAACTCACTTGTTGAGGCTATTTGAACCTGTTGAACTTGCAAGTTTTAAGCCTGTAGAGTCTGTAGTTTTCTCTAAGTCTCTCGAGCTTTGAAAGAGTCTGTAAAATCTAACCTACAGATTCCATAGAAATGAGCCTTCAAAGTCCATAGTTTCAAGCCTAAAGAGTCTGTAGAAACCTAAAAAAGCTTAAATAATGGAGAATTTGAATTCCCAAAATAATTTTTTAGAAGGGAAGAGAGAATTTTGGCTTGCAGGACCAAAATAGTGCATGTGTTGTCCCAAAAAAGAGTGACCAATTTTGGGAATGACAATCCTACCAATGGAATTCTTGGCACCATTATTTTTCATCATGCACATTAGATATTTAGATGACCAAGAGTCACTAAACACAAGGTTGGAGGTCTTGGAGCACTTAGATGAGATGTGTGCCCAAGCTAAGTGGAGCCAATAGATAGAAAAGGCATGATAGAAACTCTAACATGACAAGATTATAAAGAAGGTGATAATAGAAGGAGCATTTTTTCTCTATGAATCCAAGTATTTCAAGCACTTAGGTAAACTAAAAATAATATGGATGGATCCCTATATCATCCACCACATATTAGAGATAGGCACATGTGAATTGTGCATGTTGACTAGAAAAATGCTCCCTAGGCATTTCAATGGCAATAGGTTGAATCCATATCAGAAATAGGATGGTGTTTGTGTCATGAAAACATTAACTTCCTGGTCACTAGTTGGATTGATTTGAGATAACTAAAATAATGTTTGGCACAAGCCACACATTTTTTTTTGTTTTGCTCTTTCAGTCATAGTATAAAGAGTGTAGAATTGGCACTTTAAATCCCATCAAGAAATCTAATGACACTTCACTCATAATTCCAACTGGGTGAGTTGATAACTTGTAATTTCTAAGTGCTTAACTCTATACACCTAAGTTTTGGTGAGTGAGGATTTCCAGCATTAGATAAGGGAAGCACACCAGACCACCATGCACTAAATCTAAGATGCATGGTGCTTTCAAGCCCCCAAGTAGACATTCATCTAGATTTTCATGCATAAATCCAAGTAGGTGAGTCTAGCTCTCATGATTTATAAATCACTTGAGGTTAGACATCTAAGTGGTGGCTACATGAAACTCATTAGAATCAAAAATAAGATGCATGAAATCCATGTGCACAAAAGATATATTGAAGGGGTTTTGGAGGCCCAAGGAAGAACTAATCTGTCACCTCTATGCATAATGTTAGTCAAGTGAGTCAAACCCATTTTCTCTCTAAGAACCTAAGGATATAAACCTAAGTCTCTAGGCATAAGGTGGTTTCTATAATTGGAATAAATAGGATCCAAGTAAAGATGCACAATATGATCATGTGTAAAATAAAAAGTTATGATGCATAATATGATCATACATAATAAAACCATAACACAATAATCAAGCATTGGAGGGCCAGCACAAGGGATTTATATGGGGTAAGCAAGGTAAGATGAATCATAAGAAAATGACCAAGATAGATAAGTATTCTTTAAATACAAGCACAACAAGAAGATAATATGGAACCAAGGAGGCTAAATCATGTGCATGTGAGGAATTACACCCAGGTTACCATGTTGAAGGTAGAGGTCATGCCAAGAAAACTAAGTACAGAAGGGGAATCATCAAAGATACTTGGTATCCACCCATATTTCAGTAGGAAGTGACCATTTGAACCATAATTAACTTCACCAAATACCATTAGGATCATTGAATGAGGTGATGGTAGAGGCACAAAGATATGAATTAAATGAGTTAGTGGTAGAGGATTTTTGTGGATTTCATTAAATTTTGTAGAGTTCAAGAAATCTATATGTTTCCATGTAATTATCATACTTGTATTAAAGATAGTAGATGGAAGTAGGGTATAAAATTTCATGTGGTAAACTGGTTTTGATTACAAAATTTGTGTGAACTTGAGACATTGAGAAAACCAAAGTGATCTAGTAAACTAGAGAGCCAAAGCATAAAAACCATACTAGAGTGATAATTTGAACACCCTCAAACACCTAAAGTGAATGATTATGAAGTAGGAAACACTATTCTCACATTGAGATTGGTGTGGAAAGGTATAGAAAGAGATTTATGCAAGAACTAGTTGACAAACAAAATGAGTTTCCACTGAGGATGCCATTAACGAACTACAAAAATCGAAGCCAAAAGTATAATCATAAATATCATAACTGTGAAAGTACCAAGAACCATTCAAGGCTTTGGCAAACTTAACCTTTCATGTTTCAATACCAATAGGTTTAGGATGGGTAAGAAGTGGAAAGGAATGGGTCCACAGAAATAAGACCTAAAGAGGGCATGTGTGGTGGTAAAAGTGACCCATATAACAATAGTAGTACCACCAATAGGATTCATCACTTTGCAAGTAGACATAGAGGCACTAATAAATATTTACTATCAAGTGATGTAATTTCCCTTAAAAGTCTTAGTAGGGGAAAATTAGCATTCCTTTGCACATACCTACCAATTGAAGGAGTACAACCATCATACATCTAGCCATGTAGAAGACCTAGTATCAGATTAGATGATTGATATAGGGAGCAAGATAAAATAGGGCACAATGTTATTTGATGTCTCCATTCAAGATAGATTGATAGCCTCTAGAAAAACTCATTTGTATGAGTTTCCATGCTTTAGAAAGCCATTACGAACTCAATCAATTATTTTTGTCATGTGTCCATGGTGACCATATATACTTTGTGGGGAGGAGCATGAGGATATTGGCATGCCTCATAAGAAGGATAAATGAGCTCCCAGACTCTAAAAAATATATCCATGAGATTATGAGTGATGATTAAGAGGTAGAGCACATGGTAAAGCTCTTTCATTATTACAAGGAGGATTATGTATTACCCATTAAAGATTGTAAATACCCTAGTATGACGGTGGCATTGGACCTTATAAGCTTAAAAAATTTCCCTAGTTTTTGATTGAATGATGTCACAAAAGCTTACCTTTGCGTCACCTATCATATGGTGCAAGGCTAAAATTAAACATTGCCAAATTTATTATTGAGGAATTTATGAAGAATGTGCTAGAATGCCACGTGATAAAGGGGACCTTCAAGTGGGGTTCTATTCTAATTCTAATGGTCATGGGGGAAATTGGGATACCAGATGGGGATGAGGATAATCTCTAGATTTTTATAGAACATACTGACTCCCTAATGTAAAAATATAAGGACTTCACTTGCCTCAGTTCCTTCAATTCAAAATATAAAACTCGTATGATGGGTTGGTGAAAGAATTATATAGATGCATTTAAACTAGAGTTGTATATCCCCTAGGATCTCCCCAAGAGCATGTATGGGATGGTAACCTTTAACATTATGCATCATTTTTGTGTAGTCCACCTAGCACTGGTCAATGGCAATAAGTCTAGCTAGTTAAAGCTCCCATACACTTTTTAGCCAAGTATTTTAGGGGCATGCTTAGAAGGATCCCTATTGCATAACAATTGGATATCCTAGTAAGGGAGATATACATGGAAAGGAATAAGTTACAACACCATTTTGTGTGCCTAGATGGAAAAGCAATAAGGGATGAAGACGATGATTTGGATCATACTAACATCTACCCTCTTCAAGAAGTAACCATACTCAATCACATCGATAAGTTATAATATGAGATTAAGCCAATGAGAAAGGGCCCCAACACTAAGTAGACTAACAACCCCCCCATCAAGATCAGTGATGAAGGAACACCGACACCAGCTAAAAAGAATTCTCCCAAGAAAAAGAAAGGGGAGACACTTGAGGAAATAGAGGAGTGCATCAAATTTAAAATCACCTTAGGTGATGAAGCCTCTCCATCAACACTGAAAAATAATCACATGAAATTCATGCCAAATACTTATCCCATCTTGAAGGAGAAGCAAAAGAAGGTAAAGTTTCTATTTGTGATACCCACCATTACCCTGATAGACATAAAGGTATAAGAACAATTGGAAAAGGAGGTAGATTTTGGAAAGGGTGTGTAAATTTTTCCCAAATATGACTCCTCATCTAGTGAGGAAACTCCCCTACCACCCCAAAATAAATAATCAAGGTAGGAATAAGCATGGAATAATATTGGCTTTATCAAAGCAAATATTTATAAGGTGTGGGAGATATAAAAGAGAAAAATATAAATGAGAAATGTTGATAGGATGGAGGAAGGGATTGAGAGAGTTGAGGATAAAAAGTGCATGGTATAAGGAGAAATAAAGGAAGATCATAGTGTGGTAGAAAAACATGAGGCTCTACAAGGTGGTGTTGATGCCAAGCTTGGAAAAGTAGGACCATCAAGTACACCAAATAAAGATCCTTCAACACAACCTCTACAAGATTAAAAAGAGTTTAGGCACAAATAGAAGAGCATGTACCTTGATAAAGATCATATTGAAGTGGTTCTAGAGTTACATCACAAAAGAGAGGCCATGAGGGTAAAATTCATGACACAAACAAAAATTAACAAAGTTGAGGTTGAGGAGATAAGGGTCAAGGAGGAGAGAACCACTGAAAATGTGATGAAGAGAAATGAACAAATAAAGAAGGCTCAGAAGGAGAAAGGCTAGGAAAGAGAAAGAAGAAAAGAGGGTTTCTATAGACATGAAACCCATAAAATACAAAGTATTAGAGGTGCCTAAAACCCATACCAACCAAGCAAAGGAAGCTACAAAATAGGCATGCCCTAGTACTGAAAGAGTTCCTAGAGATAAAGAAGGTAATGTTAGTGCCTCAAAGGAAAAAATAGAGAGGGAAAAGAAAAAATAATATTGCATCGAGAAGGAACCTAAGGAGGTTATCACCAAGGAGCCATACAAAAAAGAAGTGGATGAAGGTGAAAATTCTAAAGGAGAAGAACCCCTATAAGAAATAAAATAAGAATTCACTGAAGAGCATAGTAGTGCTAATGAAGAAGAGTAGGAGCAAATGGAGTTGGCCATTGAAAAAGAGGAATTTGAAGTAAGATATAGGGAAAAGGCATAAAAGGGGTACACCTAGGATGAGGATTTATATATGTTTGAGTACATACCCTCTATAACTACAAAAATATTAACACACCACCAAGTTTCCTTTACACTCGATTATTATATGGATGAGCCTCACTTTGAGGTGCCAGTGAAATTAATATGGAGAATTAAAAAACCAAAAAAGGGGCATGACTACTAACTTGTCAACCCTTAGGATATGAAACAACTAAGGCTAGATAAAACCCTTCTTAAAATGGCCTCTGAGGTCATGTGAACGAACATTGTTAATGATGTTTATGCCACAAAGAGGAATGATATAGTGCTAAAGGTAGAGGAATAAATTGATGCCATGAATCTTAAGCTCAAGTAGTTGGCTAAGCATGTTGAAGAAACAAAGCCATCCCTTTTGGAAGGTATTGACACTTCCAAACTTTTAGAGGTGGATAAAGTGTGTGCACTAGTTAAACAGATGCTCCCTTGGATGAATTTGGTGCTAGAAAAGGAAGAAGACCCTTATGAAGCCATACCAAAAGATCTCAACAAAAATCTGAATGAGGTAGAAGACTTCTTTGCAAGGCTATAAGAGCACGTAGATGATGCCTATTTCATCTTTTACAACTTCTCCACCTAGGAGTCAGTCATTGGTGCATGCCTCTAAACGGTGAAAGGGGAGAAGGATGCATTGATGAATAAAGCATTCACTATCAACAGATCTTACTGCATGTAGATTATGGTGTAGGTTAACACTTTGAGTGCCTAATTGAAGACCCAAGATCAAGACCCAGAATATCTCTTCCATGCCTTCTAGATAAAGGTGAGTGATCAAGGAGCCATCCTAGATGGTGAGGTCTAAAAAGTGAAGGAAAGGTTAGAGGCCTTTAGGAAATAACTTTAAAACACTGAAGTGCTCTCACTCAAGGTTATCTCTATAGAGATTGATAACACCATTGAAGAAATCAAGCTTATAATCTAGGGCTTCAAATACTTTGAGGTAGAACTATAGTAGAGTGCACATAAATTTTATGCAACTAAGGCATTAAAAGGTTAGTCCAAACACAAACTAACATTTTTGTTTGGGGTAATGTTGGTCATATTTTCATGTTAAATAATGGATCTAAACCAACTCAGTAAACACATATGCATGAGTCAATCATGGAGAATGATTATCATTTTATCTTCTAGCAGCATTGACTAGCTAGTTGTTTCTACCTCAAATTTGCTTTTCAGACTATAAAGAAAGAAACTAGAAGAAAGTAAAGGACAAGGCTTGGGAAGTACCTGGACTAAAGATTGCGCACCGTAAATCCAGACGTTCGTGGGCACTCCTCTTTGGCTGTGGAGGAATGACACCTGCAAGAAAAAAGGAAACTAGGACAAGAAAAACGTTAGACAGATAGGCAGTGGGTTGCCAAGCAAAGGCTTGTTCCCAGAAGTGTAAAAACTTCCTTAAGGGAGGTCAACCCACTGTTTTGATAAGATAAGTGACTGATAAAAGACAGAATGACAGAATACAGAAGTGACAAAAAGATTAGAAAGGAAAGAAGAAAACAAAATGATTACCTGAATGAAGGAGTTGGGCTGAAGACAGTCGCCGAGGTCGGTAATGTTGCCGGCGTCGGTTAGCTGATCTACCGTCGTTGGCTTTCCTGCCGACGTCAGTTGGGGTAGTGACCGGCGTCGGTTGGGGTTGTGGCCTGTAGTCAGGTTTGAGCAGGGTCTGGTCTGAGTCTTGGTCTGTGGTCTGTCTGTGGACGGGTTTGACGCTGATGGACGGGTCTGAGTCCGATGGACAGGTCTGTGGATGGTCTCAGGCAGAGATACAGGGGAGAGGAAGAGACAGGATTCACAGAGGAAGGGGCCTGAGAAGGCTTTGCAGCCTCTTAGGGGAAGGGACAAAGGGAGAGACACAAAGGACAATAGAAGATAGATGATTAAACTGAAGAAATGAAATAAAAACCAGACTAGCTTACCTGTAGCCTGCTGAAAGAAGAGAGAGGAAGATGTTGCTAGAGCCACTGAAGAGTTGCTGCAAGGAGAAGATACTGATCCAGGGCCTGCTTCACCTATTGCTGTTACTGTACGAGGTTAAGACGGAGGAGAGATGAGAGCCAAAGCACCGAGAGAAGCTGTTTGCGAGCTTAAGAGTCCAGGGGGTGCAACGGACGCAGAAGGGGATAATGAAGGCTGTCGACGCCGGCAGTTTCGCCGACGTCGGCCGAAGGGTCGCCGACGTCGGCGGTCGCAGGATGGACACAGAGGCTAAAAATAGCCTCTGCCCATTCTTGCACACCGCCGAGCGAGGGGTCATGGGCGGAACGGTCGCAAGGTTGCCAAAATGGACGAGGGGGGATATAATGGTGAGATTTGGGCTAATAAATGCTAGGGGAAGGTGGAGGGATTCAAGGGAGGATCCAAGGAGGCAAGGGTAGGGTGGAAAAGGGGGCCTCAATTAATTAAAAGATGTTAATTTCTAATTAATAAGACCTAGGTGGGTTAGGGACCAAGGAGGACTAGGAGGGAGAGAGGACCAAGGGGGAGAACCAAGGTGCAGACACGTTTGCGGTGTCTACATTTGCCCCTTTTTGTCTTGTTGGTTGTTCTATATGAACTGCAAGACAAAAACAGGAGTTGGTTGCCCCAGAAAAAGGATGAGGTGTTCCCCCCTCAAAGCGATAGTCGAGAGAAGGGAACCGAAGGTCGAGTGTCGATTTGACAAAGAAATGGATAGAAAAGAGTGAGTGAAAATGCTGCCATAGTCGTGATTGCGCGTAGTCCACTTCACGAGAGGGTCAGGTCAAATTATCGCATGGTCAAGGGTCAAGGAGTGCCAAAATTGAAGTAACCGGGCCCCAGCATTTAGTCGTCTGCTGATCGGGTCACTCAATCTAAGCTAAAGCTCCAAATGGTCATCGTGTCCCAGGTATCCAGGGCTCAGGAAGTGCTCCCAGAAACATGAAAAAGCCACAAGTAGTAGGCATCAACTGGCTCACGATCCTATACTTGTGAAGGGTCAAAAATAGTCTGCAGACAATTCTGCTAACTAGCCGTGGAATAGCATACACGCAAAAACAACCAAGGCAACATTGGCTTGGAAGGAGGTCAAAGAAGAAGGAGATAGGCATGGTCGCCAATGGTCATTGGTCAAGAGGATGGATGGATGAAAGGATGCAGCCGAGCTAACCCCAGAAGACCCCATGTCAACTGAGTGCTGCCTACATAGCCCCTGGTGACAGGGCCTCAGGCCGATGTAGTTCTCCCTAAAAGGGAGGGAGGGTCAGAGGGATTGATTGGTCTTGATCAAAGGCGATGATTGGTTGTGGACAAAGGTCTTGGTCAAAGTGACGAAGTTGGGCGTGATAAGAGTCAAAGAAGAGAAGGTTTGTCCATCGTAGAGATGAACAAACGGGGGTGGTCGAGCTAACCTCAGAGGATGTGGTATCTGAGTGCTGCCTACATAGCCCTGGTCATAGGGCCTCAGACCAATGTAGTTCGGACAAAGAGGGTCAAAATGGTCAATGATGAGATTGGTCATGTGTTGAAATGACGAAGGCTAAGATGAGGATGAAAGGATGCTACAGATGGTGTATTCTGTAGAAGTGGTCGAGAGTCTTTCATCCCTAGCAAGTTTCCATAGTCGCGATGGATGTATGCTAGAAATGAATGGAAGGGTCTATTTATGCTTCAGCAAGTATTGGTTTATGCTTAACATAAATTGGGTCTGGTCGGTAGTTTCCATGTGTATTGGTGTCCATGGGAACTATGTGAAATGGTCAAGGATGATGCCTGATGTCATGTTGAAAATGTCGAGGCTGGGTGAAAAATGTTGGAGTTGGCTTGGTTTAAGGATGAGTCGAAAAGAGACGTGGCCAAAGCGTGACCAAAGTGTAGAGAAAAGGTGAAAGGCAAATTGCTCTTTCATTGACAAGGACCAGAAAGGAAGCATAGATAGGGGTGATTAGAACCAAAGCCCCATTCATGCATTACGTCGTTGACCAGTGTTGAGTTAGAACGGTAATCGAATCACTTTGACATTAAAGTGAGCTCGAAGTCCCTTGAGTCGGTGATAGGAGGAGGATAGGGTAACCCAGTTTAAGAGCAGGAATAACCTTGCCACTTTTATAGGAGACCCTGAGACAACTACAAGCCAAAGTCCGTGACTCGGTTTTTTTTTTTTTTTTTCTTTTTTTTTTTTTTTTTTTTTTTTTTTTTTTTTGGCGCAGACTGATCGATGCGGGAAGCCTGCATAGAGATGTCATTTGATGTAATGGTCATGTTGCGAAGCTGATCGATGCGGGAAGCTTCTAAAATAGTTGTTGTTTATTGCCAGAGTAGTCATAGCCATCCTTCGAGGGAGTGGTCTATATTTTTGCTTGATAATGTTTGATAAGTTGGCCTAGCTGTCCTTCAAGGGATCAGTCTAGTAATACAGCAATGATAGTACAGCTGTCCTTCGAGGGATCAGTCTGTATTTTTTTTTGATTTGACTTGATTTAGTGACCATGAATATGTTTTGACATCGTGATTTGGATATATTGATAGAAATGAGAGTCACGGACAAGACTGTAGAACCTCAAGGACGCCCCTTTTATTAGGACAAAGCATCACTGCATCCTAAAAGGGTTGTAGAGGACTAGTTAAGGGGGAATAGGGTTGAAAGGGATGAGGATTAAGAGGACAAGGGTTGCTCAAGGGACGAGCTCAAGTTACGTGCCAAGTAGACGAGTACTCGACTAGCAGAAGAATGGTCGAAGACGCAAGACATAAGAAAGGGGTTTAGGGTCTAATAAGACCCTGGGCCATGCTTGTATGTTAAGGTCCGAGTCAATTAGGAGCAAACTTGCCCCATTTGCCTCTTTCCAGATTGGTCAGGTGTTGATTGATGGATGTGAAGTTGGTTGACATTGTCGTTGGTTGATTGAAAAAGGTTGAATGTTTGGTTGAGACTGGTCAGGTTGATTGATATTTGGTTGAATCTTGGTTGAGACTGGTCGAATAATTGGTCGGAGGTTGGGTCGATGGACACTTGGTCGAGATGAGTGATTGATACGTGGTAGAGACTGCGTTGAAGATTTGGTCGAGGTTTGGATGAAGGATGAATCCCCCCAGCGGGTAGGGAGAATGTTTGAAAGATTGGTTAAGGTCGGTTGAGGTTTAGTGGTCAGATGGACGGTGTTAATGTCGAATAAGGGGGTCAAAGGCGGCAAAGGGACCACAGGCTGGCGTGGAGATCCCGATTTAGGCGATGAGGTTGGAGAGGCATGAGTCGGGGTTGATGTTTTGTTGAAGAGGTGGTCAAGAGGATCCTTGGTGAGAAGGGAATCCTTTTTCCGGTGGTGACGAATGACAGCTTTAAGAGCGCAACAACGCTCGGTGTCATGTCCCAGAGTGTGATGATAATGGCAGAATGTAGAGTTGTCGAACCAAGAGGGCCTTGATCCGAGAGTTGATGAGTGAGGTGGTGTTGAAGGTTTATTGATGATGTGGTTGAAAAGGGAGGTGTCATTCTCCAAACATTGGCGAATGGCAACCTTGAGGGCATGACAATGCTCCGTGTTGTGTCCAGGCGTGCGATGATACGCACAAATGCAAGTGTCATCGAACCATGGTGGTTTAGGTCTGAGAGATTGATATTGTCTAAGAGGCGGGAGGTCAAGGTGAGAGGACTGCAACAAGTGCCGTAAGAGCAAGGCATATGAACCTGCTAACGGGTCGGGATGTTTTATTGCAGTGAGGGTTGGTGACGTTTGCTTAGGCGAGGTTAGAAGAGGTTTCCGTACCACCTTAGGGGTTGATGGCGCGGTGACAGATGGAGACGGCTCTTTCTTGACGATTGATACCGCCTTTTTAGGAGAGGGACGACTGGAGGTAGGCAGAAGAAGCAAAGGAGGCAACGAGTCTTGGTTGAAGGTCAGAGTGGGAAGGATGCTAGCCAAGGTCGAAGGATGGGGGCCCAAAATGGATGGCAATGGTGACGGAGAAGGAGGCGTTCGTTTCGGCGGTCTGGCAGTCTTCTTCGCCTTGGTCGAAAGACTGCTACTGGTCGAGGTCTGGCCTAAGTCCACCTTCACTTACGGGTGAGTGAGGGAGGAGATAGGACGAACACCAAATGACTTGATGGGTTTGGACGAGATAGATGCAGGCTTCGGTTTGGATGGGTTTGGTTGGGGTTTGAGAGTCTGGTCTTTGTCAAGAGTCTGACGAGATTCCGCCTTAGGAGGATTAGCGGCATGTGATGAGAGGGCGCGGGTATGTTGAAGGGTCTTAAGTCGCTCCCACAACACCTGAGGCATCACTTTCCTCGAAGGGAGAAGTTCAATCTTCTCCACTAACCGGGAAAATGGCTGAGAGGAAGATGTTGATGGTTGCGGGGTTGAAGACGAGATGGGAGTAGTGGTCTTGGACACATGATGTGGGGAAGTCATGACAGATCTAGATGAAGATGAAGGAGAGACAGGTTCTTCCCTGGGTGGAGAAGAAATCGGGGAGCGAGGCTCCTCCAGCGGGTAAAGGGCAGGGATGACGGTGCCCTCCACTTGCGGCTGAGGAGTAGGAAGGGTCGGGTCCTCCATGGGCTGCAGAAAGGAGGATGGCGAGACTGGTTGTGCTGATAAGGCCGAGACGTCCTCCAAGATGAGAGAGGTCAGTGGAGAACTAGCCGGGGAGAGAGGCTCGTCCACATGTGATGGACTGATTGATGGACTAACCTCAAGAGGCTGATTGGGGACGAAAGGAGAGACCGTATTGACTGTCTGAATATTGTGCTCATGATTGTCGTCCATTAAGGTCTGGACATGGTTCTGAGTTGGCGGATGATTGGGGAAAGGTTGTTTGAAGATGTCAATGGCCTGATTAGGGGGTGCATTTGGATTGTCTAAGATGAGATCCCCCTTTTCAAGCATGTCCTGTATTATGTTCTTAAAGGTCTTGCAGTTCTCCGTGTCATGGCCCTTAACACGGTGAAAGCTGCAGAAGTCTTGCTCCCTATACCACGCGGGGATGGCGTGTGAGGGATCGAATTGCGGAGGAGGTCGAGCTTGAGGGAGATTGAGGACTCCCTGTTTAAGAAGCTTTTCCAGCACAGACGCATATGATTCTCCAAGAGGAGTATATCGTCGTTGCAAGTATCTTTGCTGGAATTGCCGAGTAGCGCTCTGAGATGTAGAGGGCTCAGGCTGATTGGTCGAAGAAGATGAAGGTCTGACAACCACGGCATTAGCTGAAGCCTTGGATTTAGAATTGGATGATGATGGCTTGGCGGAAGAAGAGTCATTGGTCTTAGAGCTGGGATTCTTACTCCGCAGTTTGACTTTGTTCTCCTCGATGGCACGTAACTCAAGTTTGCAGGCCATCGTGAAGGCCTCGTCAAAAGTGCGGAAGGTTTGAACCCTCAGAGTGGAAGAGATATGTCGGGCACAGGCTTGAGAAAAGAGTTCAATAAGCTCGGCCTGGGGCAAGGAAAAGGATAGTTGGTTGATAAGGCCTCTCCATCGAGCCACGAAGTCGGCTATGGACTCGTCCTCGAATTGCCGAATAGAATAGAGGTCCGTGATTGAGACCTTCTTGGTTATGTTGATAGAAAAGTGATCGAGGAATAGCTGAGCCAATTGCGTGAATGAGAAGAGAGAATGGCTAGGAAGGGAGCTGTACCAGTCAAGTGCAGCACCCGAGAGAGACATAGGAAACGTGCGTAAGAGTAACGCATCGTCATGGCCAATGAGGTAGCAGGCGTGTCTGAATGCCCGCAAATGTTGTTGTGGGTCTTCCTTGTTTTGAAAGTGAGAAAACTTTGGAAGCTCCCACTGGCTAGGATATGGTCTGATTGGGACAGAAGGATGGATGGGCTCATTACAGATCTGCTCATATGAAAGAGTGTTGCGCGAGCCGGAAACAGAGGTCTCAAGACTGGTCATCTTGTCCATCAGCATCTTGATGATGTCTGCCGACGGATTGACGGGTTGCGCGCCCCCTAAGTTGTAGGGCGCTTGGAAGAGGTTAGAGGAGGTGTGCGACATAGTCGGTTGTATAATATACAGATGACTAATCGCAGGGGCAGAAGTGAAGGCTAAAGGTGGTTGGTTAGAAGACATAGCTGGGCCCGTTTTTGCCATGAGAGGTTGGACTGTGGTAACGGGGGCCAAGGGATAAGAAGCCACCCTGGTGTTGATAGGGGCCAGGGTAGGCGGGATAGAGACGACAAGGTTTTGAAATGGAGTGGATAGAGGTTGAGCGGGTTGAGGTTGACAAGGGGCCGGAACCCCGGTAGAAGTGGGCCCAATGATAGAGGGAGAGGCCACACCTGGAGGATTGGTCAAAGTCTGGTCAGTGGTCAAAGTGATGGCTTGAGTGTCCGAAGGTTGAACTATGGATGTTGTCGATACAGCTGTAGTCGTGACAAGGGAGGTCGACATTTCATAGATCGGATTTCCCAAGGAGTCCCGCGTTCGGCTATGCACGAGATAATGTTGCAAAGCCTTGACATTGAGGTCCAAGAATCGCTCGAAGTCTTGGTCCCCTTCTTGGACAATGGGAGTCTGTGGCGGGGTTGGACGGACAGGAGTTCTTTCGGTCTCCGAGTTGAACTCCATTGTAGGCTTGGTCACGGATGGGGTGGATGGAAGCGGTTGACGGCAGGCGTGGTCGACAAGGGCCTTGGCTTGGCTACGAGTGAAAACCATGCAAGGCAAAGAAGGTTCAGGTCTCAGGAACTGTGTTGCTCAATTTCAGAAGACCAGGATGAAGTTTTTGATAGAGAAAGGACAGGTTTCAGGTTGCTGGTTTTGGAAAAAAAAAGGACAGTGACAGAGACCGACGTCGGTTGAAAAACCGATGTCGGTAGGAAATGAGGCCGACGTCGGTCAGATAACCGATGCCGGTAACAGATGAAGCCGATGTCGGTAGCAGAACCGATGCCGGTGACAGGGGAAGCCGACGTCGGTGGCATAACTGATGTTGGTGACTATGTTTTCCAGAGAGCCAAAAGGTTCTTGGAAAAACAAAGAAGAAAACGTCCTCACACACTCAAACAAACAGATGAGAAGAGGAAAATAGAGAAAGACAGACAAGCCTAAGCAATAAATCCTAGAAATTAACCTTAGAAACTTGTGGCTTATGCCTTAGATGAATGTTTAGGGAGATTGGCTGAAAAATGGGTCCTAGAAGAAGGCGGTCTAAGGATGGTTTCAGGTGTTGTTTTAGGTGCTCAAAGATCTGTGTTAGGGTCTGGTACGTGGCCTGGTGCTAAGGAGCAAGCTCCCCTCACTTCACGATTCCAGTGGTTAGCTGGTCTCGCTTAGCCAAGATATACCTCGCCTAGAGTTTAGACTCCACCAGAGAACGGAGTGGGCTTCCCCCTTGGTGATGAAATCCAAGTGGGGTCACCGGGACGAGTAAGGTATCCGCTGGGGGATGAATTCCCAGTCGGGCCTTGTCTCAGGTATGTTTTATGTTTGTTTTGTGCATGTGATTAGGTAGTGTAACATAAAGTGTCTACGGTTTATTCAATATGCGCCTAAGTTACTAGATGTGGACTAATGCAAGCACAAGCAGAAATGAAAGTGCAATATGTTTTAAGCCCAAGTCGAAATGTGATATTGTTATGAAGACAAGAAGGAGAAAGGGTCGAGAGTATGATATTTAGACTAGTCTAGAATGCAAGGAAGAAAGGTTTGTTTTAGCCCTGCTTATAGTGACATTTGGAATAGAAGAAAGAGACAAGAAGGAAGGAGCCTAAATGCACCTAAATGAATGAAAAAAAAGAAAAGGAACCCAGGAGGAACCTAAGGTCCCACCGGGCGTGCCAGAGATGTTTCTACCTCAAATTTGCTTTTCAGACTATAAAGAAAGAAACTAGAAGAAAGTAAAGGACAAGGCTTGGGAAGTACCTGGACTAAAGATTGCGCACCGTAAATCCAGACGTTCGTGGGCACTCCTCTTTGGCTGTGGAGGAATGACACCTGCAAGAAAAAAGGAAACTAGGACAAGAAAAACGTTAGACAGATAGGCAGTGGGTTGCCAAGCAAAGGCTTGTTCCCAGAAGTGTAAAAACTTCCTTAAGGGAGGTCAACCCACTGTTTTGATAAGATAAGTGACTGATAAAAGATAGAATGACAGAATACAGAAGTGACAAAAATATTAGAAAGGAAAGAAGAAAACAAAATGATTACCTGAATGAAGGAGTTGGGCTGAAGACAGTCGCCGAGGTCGGTAATGTTGCCGGCGTCGGTTAGCTGATCTGCCGTCATCGGCTTTCCTGCCGACGTCGGTTGGGGTAGTGACCGGCGTCGGTTGGGGTTGCAGCCTGTAGTCGGGTTTGAGCAGGGTCTGGTCTGAGTCTTGGTCTGTGGTCTGTCTGTGGATGGGTTTGACGCTGATGGACGGGTCTGAGTCTGATGGACGGGTCTGTGGATGGTCTCAGGCAGAGATACAGGGGAGAGGAAGAGACAGGATTCATAGAGGAAGGGGCCTGAGAAGGCTTTACAGCCTCTCAGGGGAAGGGACAAAGGGAGAGACACAAAGGACAATAGAAGATAGATGATTAAACTGAAGAAATGAAATAAAAACCAGACTAGCTTACCTGTAGCCTGCTGAAAGAAGAGAGAGGAAGATGTTGCTAGAGCCACTGAAGAGTTGCTACAAGGAGAAGATACTGATCCAGGGCCTGCTTCACCTATTGCTGTTGCTGTACGAGGTTAAGACGGAGGAGAGATGAGAGCCAAAGCACCGAGAGAAGCTGTTTGTGAGCTCAAGAGTCCAGGGGGTGCAACGGACGCAGAAGGGGATAATGAAGGCTGCCGACGCTGGCAGTTTCGCCGACGTCGGCCGAAGGGTCGCCGACATCGGCGGTCGCAGGATGGGCACAGAGGCTAAAAATAGCCTCTGCCCATTCTTACACACCGCCGAGCGAGGGGTCATGGGCAGAACGGTCGCAAGGTTGCCAAAATGGACGAGGGGGGATATAATGGTGAGATTTGGGCTAATAAATGCTAGGGGAAGGTGGAGGGATTCAAGGGAGGATCCAAGGAGGCAAGGGTAGGGTGGAAAAGGGGGCCTCAATTAATTAAAAGATGTTAATTTCTAATTAATAAGACCTAGGTGGGTTAGGGACCAAGGAGGACTAGGAGGGAGAGAGGACCAAGGGGGAGAACCAAGGTGCAGACACGTTTGCGGTGTCTACACTAGTAGCTAACAAATCCAATTAGCATTGGGAAGTGAGTGCATAAGGTAGCAACTAGCCATTAAATACAAGTGGCTCCTTTTGAATCAAGTATCATCAAGAAGCAGGTGTATGGGACAATGATAGGCCATTAAATACAAGGCATAGTAGATATGGTGGGATGTTTACCTATAATGCCAACTTAATGATTGATGTGCTCCATTCCCCATGATCTTAGGATGATCTAAATCCTATAAAAAGAAGTTGAGTTCAATTGAAGAAGAGGATGAACTAAGTAGAAAAACTCTATAAAATTGATGTTAGATAGTTACCATTAGTGCATAACTTAGTTTGGGATGTTGTTTAATTCTCCCATTTTTAATGCCCAAGCTCACCTATGAGCCTCTGGGTCTATAGAATCTCAAGTCAAGTTTATGTTCAATATTATTGAAGTTATTTATATTATTATTTAACATATTTAATAAATAATTCTTAACACAAATGGTTAATGTATTAAATTTTATAAGTCATTGAATGTTTATCGATTGCATGCTTTATTATGTTAAATATGTGGTTGAGTTCTTGCAAGTTCCTACATGGACTCATTCATGGTAGACATATATTTGGAAATGAACCCCACCCCATGAAAAGAATGAGTAAGTATGGTTAAGACCCTACACCAAAAAAGGATGCATGTGCCTAAGTGTAAGTTTATGCCTAAGTCCCTTAACCTGACACCTAGTTGGCCCTTAAGTGCCTGAATTTTATTGACCTTATAAACCCAAGGCTTGTGCCCATGAATTCACAACCATCATTACACCACCCAAGCCCCTTAAATAATAGAGTTATACCATGGCAAAATTATCCCAACATAGACCCCAGTCCCTTCTCTATTATGCTTTGGTGAGAACATAAGGCTTGTGCCTTATGTATATTGACTCCAACATAGTCAAGTGCTAAATGTTGAGTGCTATAGGAATAGTTAGGGCCTACACCCTTATAAAACAAGCCTAAATCCAACTTGGATGGCTAGGTAAGCATGTGATTAGGCCCATGACCATAAATCCTAGTTTTATATAATAATGGTGGAGGTCTAGAAGGTGCACCAATCATCAAATGGTACTACCTTGGCCCCAATTTCCATTTGTCATCATCTCCTTTTTGCTTTATCTGCATTCTAGACTCTACTTGATGTTGTGATTTTTTAACCTAAAGGTGACCTTAGGGAATGAAGAGGCCTTTATATGTATTACATCAAAATCATAGCTTGATGATCATATGGTACATTGATTCCCTTGGCCTTCAAGTGTTCTTTAACCTTTCCTTGTGGATCCCACTACCATAAATCATCCACTCGGAGGTTGAAATAGGTCTTATGTTTGGAAGCAACCTCCATGTTGTCCCACTACACAAAAATAGTCCTTTAAATGGTTAAGGTGAAGTTATGAATCAGTGTTTTCCTCCTATTTTTTCACAAACCATATATTCTATTGCATAATTGGTAAGCCACTTCATATTCAACTAACTTGTTTGGCACATGGACTAGTAATTTGATGGGAGTGCATTATGTTCCTTAAACATTGATGATTATGCAATCTAGATACAACCATATATATCCCATGGACTCAATCGCATTTTTGGTCAAGGGGATGACCCTTGGCATTGGAATCCCAATTATGGCCTCAAATAAGGCTAGATAGACATAATCACATATGAATTAGATGTGGTCCCTATATTTGAATATGTGTAATTTTGAATAGTACTAGGAGATTATTTATCTCCCATCAAGTGACCATTCTCTTAGGCTTGGGATCTTTATGGTAGAAATAAATGCATCTAAGAGGTAGGACATAATATAAAACTGGTTCTTAGCTTTCTTATTAACTACAAAGATATACCTACTCAAATAAGTGTTGACCACTTCACCAAGGGGAGGGGTGAGTTATTTCTCAACTGTAAAATATATTAAGGGCACCCAAATCATTCCCACATATGTGGTGGTTGGATTTACACATATCCTATTCATTAAATTCATAATCATTCTTATCCCAAGTCTAAATTGACTAATGGGAATCTTACCATTGAAATCTAAAAATACCTAATTTTCATAATATAATCATAGGGAAAGTATGGTCTTCAAGTCATTTTCCTTAACCTAATTATTGATTTTAGTTTGCTTTATTTGGGGTTTAAGCAGCTTATAATAGTTTTCTAATGCAATGGTAGAGATATAAGATATATTTATATATATGCTCATTGACTAGCATGCACTTATCAATTTTAACATCTCTAAAAATGGGAGAGTGAACATCTATACAATGTAGTACATCAAATTTTGTTGCAAATAAATGGAGACCCACCATTTGAAGGCCACTATGTCATAGTATAGCCTCTTTGCTAATAGGTTCTTCTCTTCTTCTCTCATGATGGGTTGTTTATTCTTAATAGTCATGAGCAAGCTCGATAAATTATTGTCCCCAATATTAAAAGTTGTGGCATCAAATTGTGTATCCTTGAAAACTCATCCTTCTACATCCAAGGTCAGATAGAGCTCTACATCTTCTCTCGAGACAATTTTCTAGGCTACCATAGTTATAAGTTATCTAAATTGCTTACCAGAAATATACAATTCAAATCTAGAACAAATTATCTTTTCTTAGATGGAAATATAATCTTCTTAGCTTGATTATGATGATCATGGGGTCAAACTAGGGATTTTAGATGTGGTAGGGTTTTCTTGAATGTCATTTATAGTTCTTTAATGGTGAAAACTATTTAAACTTATGTGAGCTTCATGACTTAGATTATGATTAGATTTTTGCATTTATACCTTTACATTTCCCAGGTCTCAAAATCTCTTAAACTAATTGGTCTAGCTTACAGAGCTCTGTCGTGGCATCTTGTGGGATTTTCATGGTAATTTTCTCATTAATATTTTAAAAATGACCATTGTATTTTAAAAATCCTATATTGATCTTGTACCATTGGATTTATTTTCATAGATAAAAATGGATCATTGATCTTGATCTAAAACCTTGAACACTATTGACTACTTACTTCATTCCCCATGGTTGTGACACTTGTCACTTTCACAATCACTCTAACTTTTCCATGATTTTTATGCACAATTGATCTCAATTATATAGGAAAATCATGCTCCATTGATCTCAATCTACCTACTTACATCTCACTCCATGGGTCATAAATCAGAATGTGTACATGTGAACGCATATTGTTGTTCTTCCAAAGATGCTAGAGCTTTAATTCATAGCTTGTAGGCATGCCACATGTTATCTCTATGTTTTTCCTTGAATTTTCAATGATTTCTATGTGCCATCAGATCATCTTTATTTGAGTGAATGTAGACTATTAGATCTCTATCCATAGGGTCAAACATCATTGGCTACTAAATGTTTTTTGGTTTTGAGTATGATACTTGTCACCTTCTCACCTATCTTGGGGCTCCATTGAATTCTTGACTCAATACATATCATTAGATTAATTCTACCTGAGCAAACATGTGTTGTCAATCCTTGAAAGATGCTTGAGATTTAACTTAAGGTTAGGGTCTTTGGCTTTAAGATCGCACCACTGGATCTCAATCACCTAATCAAATATGGATTGTTGATCCTATAAAAAAAATGGTGTTTAAGTCAGTGCTTGAGGAACATAAATTTAAGCTAAAGTCTTAGACTAATGTTTTCATTCATATTAATAAATATGAATAAATATTAGGTTAAAGTCTTAATCTAAGTTTTAAAACATGTTAAAGGGGACCCCATGAAATAAAATACCTAGCCTAAGGTGTTATCCTAAGATTTGTATTAATAAATATGATAAACCTTAGGGTAAGGCTTTAGGCTAAGCTTTATAAAAAAGGGACCTTGTGTTAGTTAAACCATGAAAATAATAAGATAGACTAGGAATTCATGGTATATAGAGGGACCAAGAATAAAATTTTTAGCCTAAGGTTTGGTCATGTTGAAAATATGACTAAGCCTTAGGATAAAAATTGAACTAAGTCCATGGCATAATTGACATGTTCTCATGTAAAATGTTCCCACAAAATTTGAATTTAATTCAAAGGGCATGAGATAGGTTAATTTGGGTTAGGGTTTTAATCATATCATACATGAATGTAACTTGATTTCAATAGACCAAAGGTTAGTAAAATATCAGATCATTATTAAATCATAAAACCTAGACATTGCTCATTCCAAATGAGCTCCATTGGAGCTGTGACCTGAAACATAAAGATCAAATGTTAAAAACTTTAAAAGGAGTGAAACCATGATTATCTAAAAACATGTCTATTCATACAAATGAGAGTTATGAACAATGTGAAAACATGTTATATATATTCTGATTAAGTAAATTTTCAATTTTAAGATACAAATTTGCATAATTTGACACAAGGGTCCCCATTTTTTAGAAATGGGGGTATGTTGAACTCAAAATTTTACTCTATGGATGGCCTCTCAATATAATTCCATACCTATTATAAGACATTTTAATCATCAAACACTTTAAAATACTTGGTTTTGCATCAAAACTTTGAATTTCCTTTTAATCCCTTATAACCCTCCAAACAGGTAAAGCTCATTGTCTATAAGAATATGGAGATTACTATGTAAAAATAAATAAAAAATTACATACCCATTAATATCTTACATCTCTAAAAAAAATTCATGGTTAGATTCTAAGTGTAAGTGTCTTTTTCATCTCATCCTCTCTCCTAAATTAGGCCTAATTAGCCCTCTCCTAAGCCTAAAAAGTATAAAACTTGCTCTATAGAGATAAAAAAAACATGTGAAATAACCTAAAAGTGTGTGATTAAATTTAAATATTTTATCACCAACCTCCATGTCAATTTTAGGGTCCTAAGACCCTGTGAAAGTATGCAAACCAAGAAATCACCTTGTCACCTAGTCTCATTTTGAGCCTGTTTGAGACTGCCTTTGAAAACAGGCCTAGCTAGACCACCTATAAAGTCTCCCATGATTTTTTTTTGGATTTAATAGTTAGGATACATCAAAAATTACATCATCTAAGGATTTTTAAGTTCTCCCTTTCTCAAAAAACCTAAAAAATCAAAAACATGCAGAAAAAGAGCATTTATGATAGTCTGTAAATGTGACATCAGCATCAAAGTAAATGTGTAGAACCTAATTAGAGTTTTAAAAAACATAAAATAGTTTTCATGGTAAAATTATGGAATTATATGTGAATTTGAGGTCCAATTTCCTTGACTGGTCAAAATCAAGGTTTTAGAAGGGTTTAAGACCTTTTTGAGATCTTAACAATTATTAATAAAGAACATACTACCAAATATCCAAAATATATTATATTCCCATGAAAAGTGTGAGAGGTGGTGTCATTATTATAAATTATTCCTTGGGTGGCATGCTTAGCTCTCTTTGAACTTGAGAGAGGTCAAATTTGAGTTTTGGACATCAAAACTCATTCTCACCACTAGGAGAGGTTCAAACACCTTCAAAACAATATTACCAATTATTATAAATGTTTTTAAAGTGAATTTTACCCCTATATATTAATTTTTTATAATATTCATGTGTCTTAGTGTTTAGCCCTATCATCTCTTTTATATCCCTCAAGGGCACTTAGATTGAAGACTAAAGTTTGGTACCTCATGAAAGTGTATGGAGACATTTTTCATATATGATTACTAACTAAAGGTATCTTTATGATGTTTGGCATATTTATTTTTGCTTTTGAGCACAAATGGACCCCTTAGCTCATGATTGTCCCTTGTCAGTGGAGTGGGCAAGGTCTAAGACAAAATAGCGAGTATATCCAATGCCAGTGTGGATTTGAAATAACCATGTATGCCTTAGACCACTCATGAACACCCTATTTACTAAATCTCAAAGTGTAATTGTGCCTATGAAACCCTCAAAACACCATCTCTCTCATGTTTAGCTAGGTCTACCTATGTGAGAACTAGGCCTACATGCCTAAATAGAGTCTCATCTTTATTCCACTCTTTTTTGGTAGAGTATGAAGGTTGAAATGATACTTTCATGAAAATTTGAGACAACTTACCAACTTTACCTCTTTCAAACCTATTCATAGTCTTCACTCATTCTTTAATCAAGCAAAACCCTCATAGTAGGTAGGTTTGTAGTTTATCTTTTAACTGTGTAGGGGTATTAAAACCTAGTTTAATAAACCCTTTCATGTTATTATTTGGTCTCAACATGACCTTATGACCTTATGTTCTGATTTAGATACACCTCTATGTCTCTTCATTGTGTTATCAGGTCTTGCTTAGGATTAAAACCAGCTTCTCCTCATGTAGCATGTAAGTAGTTATTTAGGGCAGTCTCGACTGCATACTTTGGTCTCAAGGGACTATTTCATATAAAAAAATTATTAATGGAATTTAATTTAGTTGGAGTCTCAATTTATATTCAAGTCTCATTCACACATACTCTACCTCTTTCCTTAAGTCTAACTAATAGTGTATTCCACTAGTAACCTATAGATGCTTATTAGGGATCATGATTGTGTCTTATGTGTTTTGTATCTCCCATTTAACATCACTAACCTCCTAAATTGTTCATGAACTTAGTTTAAGGTCTAATTAGATTAAATCACCCTTCATACACCTCTATCATATCCTTATCCTTAGTCCTGAAGATGGAATGATCTTGAAATAGGTTTAAAGGTGACCTTTTAGGGTCATCTTGACTATATACAAAAGTTTTGAAATAGAGTTCTCTCTCTTTCCATTATGTTTGAAGATATCAAAATCTATAAAAAATCATTAATTATAATTTTCCATGCAAAGGTCATAGGTTTCTTATGATATTTTCAAGTCACTTGTTACTTGTGTCTTCTATATAGAATATTTTAGGTGGTCTTTAGACTATGAACTCAGTTTATAGGACTATAAACAACTTGTAGGTGACCTAGTTGCTCTTTTATGAGTTATATCACTATCTTCATCTACCTTAAGGTTGAATCATATCTCTTAGATTTACTTTATGCTGGATAATGATGTTGACCAAAGTCCAAAATGAGGACCTATAGACTTAGGGGTTTTAGGTCTCTAATTAACTATTTAGGGCTATATAAAGTCATATCTTCAATTATTTAACCTCATAAACCCTATCAACTCCACTAATCACTTTTTTTTTCTTTCAATGTTCCATAGAGTATATGACAAGCATTACGCTACCTTCAACCCACTTAACTAGTCTGTACAGATTGTGTGAAAGTCACTTTACCTTTCTTGGGTTGCCTATCTCCTTTTTTCTTTAACTAAGTAATTTTTATACCCTAAATATTCATCTCTACAATTTATTTTCATTCAACTTGAACTTATACACAAGAATTTCACATTGCATAGGAGATTATCTATACACAAACTATATGGTTGTAGGTGATGATTGGTCCTTTGTATGGACTCTAGGAAGAGATCCATTCCACCTACCCTAAAGATTCCAAGATGTAAATTTATCCTAAAATCTCATTTAGAACTCATAACCTAAAAACCACCAATCTCCCTCATGACTATAACATGATGCTCTTTGAAATATCCCTCTAGATATGATTGACTATTATAAGTAGCTATTTTTGCCCACTGTACCAACTGAAGAGGAATGGAAGATTAGTTCCAAGATATTGAAATGTTATTAAGACCATTATTGAACCTTCATATTCACAACTAGCTTGAATAAGCATTAATTTTCCATAAGGAGCTCTGAATAGTAATGAAAACAAGAAATGGTCCATTACCTTAAAAAGTGCTAACTTACCTTAAAATCTAATAAACTGAGTTCTAAGGAGGCTTTATTCATGGTTCTATTGTACCTTAATGAAACCTAAGATCACTCTCATACTCTATCTCCTTTTATTATACTCATGATAACTCATATAAAACCATCATAATACATCCATTAAGGTATACAGTCCTTATGGAGGTCTCTTAAGTTAACAATACAACCATACACAGTCTTGACTTTATTCTCTTTGCATATATGGCTTATAATAGAATTATTGCACCAAAGAGTGTCTATAATCATATTAAAGACAGTATGAACATTGTAAAACAATATCATGACCTCTAAATTAACCTCTTCATCTTCATTAGTCTTAATAACTTTTATTACCTATTATGATGTCCATCTAGTTTGCTCATTAGACCTACAATTGAGATTTTGAAATTTTAAGAGAGAAAGATCTTAAAACCTTACATATAATGTCATATAAATGTATATTTAAACTCCATAATAATTTACAATCCTTTAAAAATCAAAATAAACTCACTAAGATGCTTTCATACAATGAGAATTTGATTAGACATGTTATTGTACCTTGTGGAAGGGTCAAATAACAAACCAGACTATATCGAGAAAGACATTTTCAAGATGAAGGTACATGAAAAAATTTATTGGATTAAATATATTTAATCTACTTGAAACATGAGCTCTATAACTCTTGAAAATGAATACATTCAATTGATATATCAAATATATGCTTGAAATTTTCCAAATCCTAAGTCAAGATAGGCAACCAGTTTCTTGTCAAAAAGCCCCTTATCAAGGAAAAGTATATGATTATTCTATTGGGTGAATATATTTTTAAAGATATAATGATAAAAAATGGTGATTTCAGCCACATTATGATGAGATAAATCTCTCCTCTAATCAAGGGGAGGCTCCCTTTTATTGTTAACTAACATAACACTTAATTATTTACAATAATTTTATCATACTGGGTGTTGTCATATCATACAATTATATTTTTTAAGAATTTATGTTTAATCACAAAATTTATTCCATTATTTTTGATATACTTTGAAAATCTAAGATCATTTGATGAAGTGAATATAACAGATATGTAGATTTGTTAACCAAAGGAGTAACAAGAATAATACCAATAGAGTAAACTTAAAAGATAGAATAAAGTGCATCCCAAAGTATTCACCTTATTTATAAAAAAATATTAAAATTATAAATGAATAATAAATATCAACCTAAATTATCCTCAGTAATTCACTTTCAATGATGAACACAAACCCAGTAATGATATTGTAGCTTAAAGACTTCAAAATCAGCTTCGTGGCACCTTTTGATTTATAGAAATTTATACCACATTTCAATTAATTACACAAAAAGATGTAATTGAAAATACATAAGAACATATCCAATAAAACAAAAATTTATTTCAACTCAAATATTGAAAGTTCACTTGCTTTTTCATATATTGATTAATAAAATATTTACAATTTGAATTCAAAGTTTTAATATTGCTTATCAATTTTGGCAGCACTTCTCTTCTATAGCAATTGGTGATCCTTTATAAAAATAGAATAATCCTATTTATAGAGAGGATATATGAATAAAAATAGGAAAAACATAAATATATTGACTTATTTATTGATAGATTCCAATTTGACTTAGGACTGTGCACTTTTCCTACATGTAAAATACACCAAATGAAATTACACATGAAAAATTACAAAAGCAAACTAAGTGTCCTTAGACACAATAATTTATTCATTTTTATTATTCTATAAAAACTCTTCATATTTATTTAAGATATCTTGGACTTCATTGTTATCTGGGCTAGATGTACTCTTGGAGATGGCAAGTACCCTTGTGATATAATCTTCTAAGTTAACTGGCAAAACCTTTATCTTATCCATGATTATTTGTATTTTACTCAAGATGACTTGAAATTAAATTAATTTTTGGATGTAATATATCATGAAATTACCTATTTCAGTCTTTATTTGGAGAAAAGATGTAAATTCTTGAATAATAATCTCCACAAGAAGAATTTCCTAAGAATCATTTTTAACTTGATAGGGGAGTTTTCCAATTCTTTTTGCAAGATCTAACATCTTATTATCACACATATATATAGATTCTTTGAGATATTTAACTAGATTCTCAAGAACTTATATTTTATTCTTCATAGCTTCCCTATATTCATTAAATATTTTTCTATTTGGAATGACCTTCTGCTCAACTAAAATCTATAGTTTGAATTTGTGAAGTTGAGTCCATGTATCAATATCTTTTTCAGTCAACTTCAAATCTTGAGTGAGTGTTTTAATTATTTTATAAATTTATATTTTCATTTCACTCAAGTTCTTCAAACATCCAATGGTAGAATGTAACATTTGAGTACCTTGTGTTATTAATCTCTCAATCCAAGCATTAACTACATGACCCTGAGATCTAATTTTTTATGCAAGTAGAATAGCTCTTTTAGTATTTTCATGCACAATAGAATCAATGAACTTAGAAGGTTAATTGATTTTTAGTAAAATAGAAGTCAGTTTTTCCACTTGTATTTTGAGTTGATCTTTAACATTCTTGTCTTTATCATATCTCTTGATCAAGGAAGCCACTACTGCTTATAAATCTTCCTTCGCACCTTCATGAGTTTATTTCTTGAGATCTATTCATCTTAATACATATTAAGATGCTTTAATATCTTCAATGTTTCTATCTTCAGGAGGTACTACAACTTTAGCATATTAATGCCTAGATTCAAAAATTCCCCTTGATATAGTTTTGGCCTTCTTTGTCATGTTCAGCTTTACTAGGACAATTTAACCAAGATCAAAATCATCATGTGAAACATCTTATTTCTTCCTCTTAAATGTTTGATAAATTATCCATGGAGGAAGAGGAGATGAGTCTTCTTGAGAAGAAGAAACCAAGGATTGTGATGTTTTAGGAGGAATAATGGTTTGTGAAGTAAGTGTAATGGAAAGTGGAATGGCAGAGGTATTTGATAGTGGATTTGACAGTAATGGAATAGTGGTTATTATTGGTGGGTTTTGGTTTGGCATGAATGCTAATTTTAGGTCTAATTATATTTTTGACACTAGGGTGATAGGAGCTTGAGTTATCATTTTAGCAGAAGATGTGGACATGAATTTATCTATAACTTGTTGAGTGACTTATATATTAGTTTGGTAGAATGTAACATTTGAGTACCTTGTGTTATTAATCTCTCAATCCAAGCATTAACTACATGACCCTGAGATCTAATTTTTTATGCAAGTAGAATAGCTCTTTTAGTATTTTCATGCACAATAGAATCAATAAACTTAGAAGGTTAAGTGATTTTTAGTAAAATAGAAGTTAGTTTTTCCACTTGTATTTTGAGTTGATCTTTAACTTTCTTGTCTTTATCATATCTCTTGATCAAGGAAGCCACTACTGCTTATAAATCTTCCTTCGCACCTTCATGAGTTTATTTCTCGAGATCTATCCATATTAATACATATTCAAATGATTTAATAGCTTCAATGTTTCTATCTTCAAGAGGTACTGCAACTTTAGCATATTGATGCCTAGATTCAAAAATTCCCCTTGATGTAGTTTTGGTCTTCTTTGTCATGTTTAGCTTTACTAGGACAAGTTAACCAAGATCAAAATCATCATGTGAAACATCTTATTTCTTCCTCTTAAGTGTTTGATAAATTATCCATGGAGGAAGAGGAGATGAGTCTTCTTGAGAAGAAGAAACCAAGGATTGTGATGTTTTAAGAGGAATAATGGTTTGTGAAGTAAGTGGAATGGAAAGTGGAATGGTAGAGGTATTTGATAGTGGATTTGACAATAATGGAATAGTGGTTATTATTGGTCCATTTTGGTTTGGCATGAATGTTAGTTTTAGGTCTAATTATATTTTTGACACTGGGGTGATAGGAGCTTGAGTTATCATTTTAGCAAAAGATGTGGACATGAATTTATCTATAACTTGTTGAGTGACTTATATATTAGTTTGGTAGAATGTAACATTTGAGTACCTTGTGTTATTAATCTCTCAATCTAAGCATTAACTACATGACCCTGAGATCTAATTTTTTATGCAAGTAGAATAGCTCTTTTAGTATTTTCATGCACAATAGAATCAATAAACTTAGAAGGTTAAGTGATTTTTAGTAAAATAGAAGTTAGTTTTTCCACTTGTATTTTGAGTTGATCTTTAACTTTCTTGTCTTTATCATATCTCTTGATCAAGGAAGCCACTACTGCCTATAAATCTTCCTTTGCACCTTCATGAGTTTATTTCTCGAGATCTATCCATATTAATACATATTCAAATGCTTTAATATCTTCAATGTTTCTATCTTTAGGAGGTACTGCAACTTTAGCATATTGATGCCTAGATTCAAAAATTCCCCTTGATGTAGTTTTGGTCTTCTTTGTCATGTTCAGCTTTACTAGGACAAGTTAACCAAGACCAAAATCATCATGTGAAACATCTTATTTCTTCCTCTTAAGTGTTTGATAAATTATCCATGGAGGAAGAGGAGATGAGTCTTCTTGAGAAGAAGAAACCAAGGATTGTGATGTTTTAAGAGGAATAATGGTTTGTGAAGTAAGTGGAATGGAAAGTGGAATGGCAGAGGTATTTGATAGTAGATTTGATAGTAATAGAATAGTGGTTATTATTGGTGCATTTTGGTTTGGCATGAATGTTACTTTTAGGTCTAATTATATTTTTGACACTGGGGTGATAGGTGCTTGAGTTATCATTCTAGCAGAAGATGTGGACATGAATTTATCTATAACTTGTTGAGTGACTTATATATTAGTTTGGTAGAATGTAACATTTGAGTACCTTGTGTTATTAATCTCTCAATCCAAGCATTAACTACATGACCCTGAGATCTAATTTTTTATGCAAGTAGAATAGCTCTTTTAGTATTTTCATGCACAATAGAATAAATAAACTTAGAAGGTTAAGTGATTTTTAGTAAAATAGAAGTTAGTTTTTCCACTTGTATTTTGAGTTGATATTTAACTTTCTTGTCTTTATCATATTTCTTGATCAAGGAAGCCACTACTGCTTATAAATCTTCCTTCGCACCTTCATGAGTTTATTTCTCGAGATCTATCCATATTAATACATATTCAAATGCTTTAATATCTTCAATGTTTCTATCTTCAGGAGGTACTGTAACTTTAGCATATTGATGCCTAGATTCAAAAATTCCCCTTGATGTAGTTTTGGTCTTCTTTGTCATGTTCAGCTTTACTAGGAAAAGTTAACCAAGATCAAAATCATCATGTGAAACATCTTATTTCTTCCTCTTAAGTGTTTGATAAATTATCCATGGAGGAAGAGGAGATGAGTCTTCTTGAGAAGAAGAAACCAAGGATTGTGATGTTTTAGGAGGAATAATGGTTTGTGAAGTAAGTGGAATGGAAAGTGGAATGGTAGAGGTATTTGATAGTGGATTTGACAGTAATGGAATAGTGGTTATTATTGGTGGGTTTTGTTTTGACATGAATGTTAGTTTTAGGTCTAATTATATTTTTGACACTAGGGTGATAGGAGCTTGAGTTATCATTTTAGCAGAAGATGTGGACATGAATTTATCTATAACTTGTTGAGTGACTTATATATTAGTTTGGTAGAATGTAACATTTGAGTACCTTGTGTTATTAATCTCTCAATCCAAGCATTAACTACATGACCCTGAGATCTAATTTTTTATGCAAGTAGAATAGCTCTTTTATTATTTTCATGCACAATAGAATCAATGAACTTAGAAGGTTAAGTGATTTTTAGTAAAATAGAAGTTAGTTTTTTCACTTGTATTTTGAGTTGATCTTTAACTTTCTTGTCTTTATCATATCTCTTGATCAAGGAAGCCACTACTGCTTATAAATCTTCCTTCACACCTTCATGAGTTTATTTATCGAGATCTATCCATCTTAATACATATTTAGATGCTTTAATATCTTTAATGTTTCTATCTCCAGGAGGTACTGCAACTTTAGCATATTGATGCCTAGATTCAAAAATTCCCCCTGATGTAGTTTTGGCCTTCTTTGTCATGTTCAGATTTACTAGGACAAGTTAACCAAGATCAAAATCATCATGTGAAACATCTTATTTATTCCTCTTAAGTTTTTGATAAATTATCCATGGAGGAAGAGGAGATGAGTCTTCTTGAGAAGAAGAAACCAAGGAATGTGATGTTTTAGGAGGAATAATGGTTTGTGAAGTAAGTGGAATGGCAGAGGTATTTGATAGTGGATTTGACAGTAATGGAATAGTGGTTATTATTGGTGGGTTTTGGTTTGGCATGAATGTTACTTTTAGGTCTAATTATATTTTTGACACTGGGGTGATAGGAGCTTGAGTTATCATTTTAGTAGAAGATGTGGACATGAATTTATCTATAACTTGTTGAGTGACTTATATATTAGTTTAGGATCCCAATGATTTTTTAGGACTAGGTAAATTAGACAAAGAATCAAAAACTTGATCTAGAGTACCCTAGGAAGGGACTTGAAAGATTGTGTCACTAAGAGGAGAAGGTGGAGCCAAAAGAGTAGCATGAGAGGGAACAAAAAAATTGGTACAGATATACTAATGGAAAGAACTGTAGATAATGTCACCTGAGAAACTATTGATTGAGGGGCTTAGACTATAGGAACTTCTAATTATGTGGATTCAAATTATAGAGACTGTTGAACTAGAGGTTGTAAAATCATTGATTGAGATGGTGTCTCACTCACATCTAGTTTCTCTTGTGTCTCTATTTGAACACTCTTATCAACACTAGTTTCTTTATCTTTCTTCTTTCCTTTACTTATAAATATAAATCTTGGTTTCTAAGTGGATGTGAATGCCTCTTCTTTATTATTCATCATCAATTCCTCACATTTCCTTGTAGTGTCTTCATCATATTCTTCTTTTAACCCTGTCTTGAAATATTTTAATCTAATACCTTTAGATTCCAATCAGGTATTAGTTCTTTAAAGGATGGTTTAAAATCTCTCTCTGATAGATGTACATTATTTTATAGACCATTGGATTGAAGTAATAGAGTAGAAGCAACTTAATTTCCTTCATATGAAGGATTCAATATATTCTCATCATCAAAGAGGTTATATGTAATGTTGGCTAATTACAACTCTTGAATTTGATCAGCAGTAAGATGACTATAATCAAGTCTCCTTACATATTCTTTAGTACTACATTCTACCCAAATATCCTTAATTTTGTGCACATGAACATAATTTCCTTTTATCTTTTCCTTCATCATTTTATAATCAAAATCTTTTCTACGTTTATACCTTTTAAGGGTGATCCATTACATCTTAGTTTCCATTGTCTTATCCTTGGAAGTAGTTGAAATGGTGTATTAACCAATGCTTATAGGAAAATTGAATCCTCTTTTATGTGCATCTGATTGCTTCTTATGTATGGTCATCATTTGTCTACACATCTCTATTAAAATCAATTTATCACTAGGGTATTTAAGTAGCATGTAAGGTTATTCATTAAATCCACCTACCCTAATGTAGGTGAAAGTTGGGAACTAAAGGAAAATGCAACCAATCCTATTCACTATTGCCCATTCCTGATGTGAAACCCTTTTATTCTCTAATTATTATTCAAAAATATAAATTAATTGGTAGAATAATACATCGTTAACTCTTATAAAATTTCTGATACCTTTTCTTAGGGTCAACTATGGATAATATTCATAAACAAGAACTTTATTCCATTTACCAACACTAGTCAGTCCTAGAAAAACCCTCATGTAGGTTATTGCATACACCAGATAAGAAGTCATATAGAACTTGAGATAAGAACTTAATTCAAAAAGTTGGTGGCATATGGCATCACTAATCTGACTTCCCTAATAAATTCTCTACTTATTTTTATTAATGATAAAAATGTAGTGATATATCCATTCTTGAAAGATATTTGATGTGTGAAGACCTTTTACCCTACTTAGGAAAGTAATTAAATCCCCTATTTCCTCCATAAATTCATGTTGGTAAAAACTTTTTATCCATCTTGCAATTGTATGCCTTGGTGTCCTCAGCCAATTTTCATTAATGTGCCTCTTGCATTTCTCAAGATTCATGTCATAATATTCCTGGGTTGTTTCCACACTTATATCTAAGAATTCTTCAATGTCCAAAATATGAAAAAAATAATCAAAGTATTATGCATCTAGCCTAATTACCACTTTTCAATTGAAATCTTTGACTAACCTAGTTTCTTTGTCAAAGTGGGAAGTAATTGTTATGATAAACTTTGGATCTTGAGCTGATATAGGAAATGTAGTTGCTAGATGTATCTCATTGTTAAGAATAGGTTGCATATGGGGAGCAATGGGATATTTTCCTAACCTTTGCAATAATTTGGCCATGTCAACATGCCCAATCTCTATATCTCCAATTTGATCTACATTAAAATCTACTGTAGATGTTGGAATTACACCTTGAAACTTATACTTCATTATTCTCTTAGTTGGGGAATCTTCTAACATTAATCACGTATATATAAAAGAGAATTTTAATTTTCCAGAGTTAGCATTTTTTCTCATTTTTGGAAAAGGTGTAGTTTAGATAAAATAATTTGAACTGCATCAGATGAATGTTTTGGTGTAGTTCAGAGAAAATTCTCTGAAATGCATCAGAATGGGTGTAACATGCACTTCAAAGAAATTTATCTAAAGTGCACTAGATTACATG
Source organism: Torreya grandis (assembly GCA_037957365.1). Classification (NCBI taxonomy): domain Eukaryota; kingdom Viridiplantae; phylum Streptophyta; class Pinopsida; order Cupressales; family Taxaceae; genus Torreya; species Torreya grandis. The sequence continues at coordinate 554,966 of JARHVA010004559.1, read as the reverse complement.
AAAAATGTGTAATTCAAAGAAAATTCTCTAAAGTGTACCCAATGGTGTGTACTATGGAAAAAAATCTCTGAAGTGCATCAGATGGTGAAATATGCACTTCAAAGAATTTTTTCTAGAGTGTACTTAAAAGGTGATGAAAGAAAATACTCCTTGGTGTATCTCATATAATTATCTCTAAAATGTACCAAGAGAGTTAGGGTTTTGGGAATTTTGGGGAAAATCTTGAGATATCAATAAAAACCCTAGAAAGAGAAAGAGAAATAAACCAATAAAAATTAAAAGTAAATCAGAGATGTACCTAAGATATGACAAAAACAAATGAAAACAAAAAAGTATGGAGCAAAAAAATGATCAATTTCAAAAAATTCAATGGTGGTGAAGTGGGGTGAAATCGAGATCAAAAATGGCAACAGAGGGAGTATTCATGCTTGAAAATGGTGAAGACAAATGGTAAAAATGAATTTACATGGGTTAAAATATACATAAGAGGGGTAATTAATAAAAAATTAATTATCAACAAAATGGTGGGCCTGAGTGTAGGAGTACAAAAAAACTTTAAATTTTCATGTGAAAAGTTAGAGAAAAATATTTCTCCTACATGTGAAAAATTACACTAAGTGCAACATCAGAGAATTTCTCTACTAGTGCACACAATGGTACAGTTCATAAAAAATTCTTCAATTTGCACCAACTGGAAAAGGTGTAGTTTAGATAAAATTCTCTAAAATGCATCAGAAGATAAACTTCCCTCAAAAACACTTTTTAAAGGAAAAAATGTAAGAAGGCAATAATTGGCCTCATTTTGTGCTTAGAGCTCATGGGTTATGAAATAGACAAGTTTTATATGGTTATCCCATGAATTGAGCCTACTAAATTCAAGGATAATAGATTAAAACATGAAAAAAAATTCATGTTTAACACTTCAATAATCCCCATAAAACCATTGTTATCTATCGAGCACTAAATTTAAATAATGGAGACAAACCTAGACCCTATCTGGATGACTAGGTCATAATGACCCCCTACACTCTTAACAATCATTCATAAAGATGAGGGGATGAATATAAAAAAAATCCACTAAACTAAATTTAATTAGGGTCTTTATCATTTTACTAGAGATTTGGGCTTGAATCTCTCTCTCTCTCTTTCCTGTATTGAGTAAAATCAATAGCCCTTCTAAAGTTGCCAAAGAGGTTGATATGAGAGAAAAATAAATTTTATTAATTTTAGGACCTAAAACCTTTTATAAATAATTGTATTGACATTTTTATGGACAAATGAAGTCCTTAAGATGCTTTAATCTCTATTTCACCATGAACATTGTATGGATATCCTTAAAATAGGCCTTTTTGGCACTAAAACCCCAAAATCATTTGATAAACCTAATGAAATTGCTAAAAAATGTATCCATTTTAAATTTAATGCCTAAAAAATTACCATATGTACTTATTATGATATTATACTTCCACTCACATTCAAAACCTACTCCAAAATCCATAAAATGACCCAATTGCAGTAAACTACAACATGAAGTTAGTCAAGCATGCCACCAACCAATTACATCAATTATACTACGTGAGATGACTTTGGCACAAACCATAAGTCATATTCATTAATTTTTAACTCTTTTCATATCTTGACATAACCTAAAACTAATCAAAAGATGGCTAGACAAGAAAATGACCATGATGATCAAAACCTTAATTTTATCAAATCTACCTTAAACTTTGCTAATCAAGCTTTGGATATATATTTGAATGAAATTACAAAACCAAAATACTAATTGATATGGAAAAAAACATGAAAATCAAAATTTCAAATGATAGGGGTGACAGTTCAACTTGTGAGGTCAAACTTGTTAATAAGTATTAGTGCAAGTATAAGTGAAGCTAGTGTGATAGTTTACTTGAGTGCATCGAATGTGATTGAGACTAGAAATCTAAGAAATTTGATCTTACAAATGTTTTATATGATAGTATATATAAGTAGGGTATAATAGGGATTTATAACCTTAATTATGCATAAATTTTTTTGAGCTTGCATATGTAATTTGCATCTAATTTCCATAAAGTGGTTAGAGGGATAAAATTCATGTATGTATACTATTTTAGTGATTTTGTGAGTTTTAAAAGAGTTATAGGCCAACCCTAGGAGGTATAATATTTTAAAATATATATATATTTTAAAATAGAAGGAAAAATATATTAGCACCATTATTAGGACACAAATCTTCTTCATGATTGGTTAAGCTTTACCACTTGGAGAGTGCCTATATCTTTGTTTGACCTCATAAATACTATATCCTATGTCTTTGTTCAAGAACTAGTCCTCCCCATTAAAAATATGACTTTAATTATTCTTTAATTATTCATTTAAACATTCTTATAATACATTCATGAAGTCTTTCCACCATACATGGGCTGTTAGAAGCTATTTAGTGCTTGTGTGATTCCTTCAATAAGCTAGGCATTAGAAGGAAAGAAGGCTTCATTAGAGAATTTAGACCTTTTAAAACTTTTATAACTCCTTCCATCTTATCCTCGATATTTTATTTCCTTAATTGTGACATAACAGACATGTATTGTCCTTTCCAAAGCTTGTTAGAAGCTTTATATGTTGATTTAGTGCTTTGACCCCTTGAATTGCCCATTCTTCAACATGGCATAGATGGGAAAGAGTTTAGTTTGTCTTTAATAATGAAAATTTCCTCCATGTATTTCCTATAAATATCATACTAGACCTATAACAAGATATTTTAAGCCATCAAATACTCCAAAAGACTTGGTTTTGCATCAAAACTTTGAATTTCCTTTTAATCCCTTATAGCCCTCCAAATAGATAAAGCTCATCATATGGAATAATATGGAGATGGATATGTAAAAATTATCATATTTTTGGATACCCATTAATATATTATATCTCCACACAAATTTCATGATCATATTTTGAGTGTAAGTGTATTTTTTAGCTCATTCTCTCTCCCAAATTAGGCCTAATTAGCCCTCCAAGGTTGAAAAAGTAGAAAAATCTATCCAGAGACATCCCATATTTGTGAAATCACCCAAAATAGTTTGATTCACTTTCCATAATATATCACCAAACTCCATGTCAATTTTTGGGTCTTGATACCCTACAAAATTGTGCAAACTAAGAAATCACCTTATCACCTAGTCTCATTTTGACCCTGTTTGAGACTACCTTGGAAAATGGGCCTGATTTTACTACCTCTACATCATCCCATGAAATTTTTTGGGACTTAATAGCTATGATACATCCCAAATTACATCATCTGATCATTTTTAAGTTCTTCCTTTCTCAAAACACCTATAAAACACCAAAAAGATGCAAAAATAGAGCATTTATGGCATTCCCTACAAGTGACATATGTATAAAATTAAATTTTTAGAACCTCCTTGTAGTATTAAAAACATAAAATAGTTTTAAATATCAAAATATGGAATTAGATTTGTATTTGAGGTCCATTTTCCTTGACTGGTCATAATCAAGGCTTTAGAAGGGTTTAAGACTTGTTTGGGGTCTTAACAATTATTCATAAATAACAAAACACCAAATGACCTCCTCACACTTTAAAACCTTCTTTAGTTACCTCCTTAGACATCCCAAATGTATCATCTTCCCATGTAAATTTTGAGAGGTGGTGTGAGTATCTGAAGTTATTCCTCGGGCGGCATGTTTAGCTCTTTTTAAACTCAAGAGAGGTCAAATTTTAACTCTAGACCTCAAAAACCATTCTCAATATTAGGAGAGGTTAATAAAACTTAAATATAATCTCACCAATTATTACACATGATTTTTTAGTGACTAGTACCCTTCTATATGTATTTGGTATATTGTTCAGGGGTCTAGGATTGTCATCTCTTTGTCATCCCTCAAAGGAACTTAGATTAAATACCAAAGTTTTATGCCTCATGAAAGTGTATTGAGACATTTTCCATGTATTTTAACTACCTTAATCTCCCTCCATGAGGTATGGAATACTTTTTCTTTTTTTGTATGATCATATGGACCCCTTAGTCTCATAAATGCCCCTTGTCAATGGAGTGGGCAAGGTCTGAGATAAAATAGTGGATATATCTATTTCCTATGTGGATTTATACCAATTTTTTATGCCTTATCCCACTCATTACCACCTTATATTACAAATATAAAAGTGTAATTATTCCTATGAAACCCTGAAAACATCATCTCTCTCATCATTAGTTAGGTCTGCCTGTGTGAGAACTAAGCCTACAAGCCTAAACAAGGTCTTAACTTCATTCCAATTTTTTTATAATAGATTATAAGGTTTGAAATGATACATTAGTGATAGTGTAATAAAACTTACCAAATTCACCTTGTTAGTGCCCAAAATTTCACTAAATTACTTGGGCCCTTGTCAAGTATAAATGCCTAAGTCTTCAGTCGAAGTCCTATTTTCAAGTGTTCATGAAAGGCCAAGTTTCACATTAAATCAACTAAGTGTTAATTTGGTATTTACTTATCTTATGTATAAATCCCTTAGAGTCTTTTTGGAAAAAAATTCATTCAAATATCTTTTTTTTTTGGCCAAAATGTTCACAACATAAAGTTTGAAGGGTTACTTCCTTTACGCATTTTGCCCACACAAAAATCTAAAAATAATTGCAAGGTTCAATTATTTAAATAAAAATGCAAAGTTTAATTGATTTAGGAAAAATTTAGGGCTCATTTGTTTTAGTGAAAATATTTTGGATGGTATATCTGAAATAATTATCTAGACAAAATACCTAAAAGAATTATTGTGAAACAAAAGTCTTGAAGAACAGAAAGGCTAAATGAAAAAAAAGTGCTAAAGATAAAAGGTCCGATGAGCAAAGTCCCAAATAAATTCATCCAAATTACATGTGTGATAGTCTCATGGACATCAATTATAGGCATGTGGACATATATTTTAAGCCATAGTAAGTAGTTTTGGGGGTTCAAATATTCTGAGATGGTTGTGTGAGCATTAAATTTAGGCCCATGAAGTAACCATTTGAGTTCAAATGGAGGTAGATCCAACGAAACATGTTTACTTGGGTAGGGATGATCTAATGATGCGTGATCAAAGATGAATAAGTAAAATGAACCTAGGATGTTCACAAGCATGAAAAATGTTGATCTCATGGGGCATGATTAAAAGTTCAAACATATTCTAAAGATCTAATGATGCAAGAAGATAGTTGACAGTTCAATGGGGCCAAAAGTCTAGTGAGGTGTTGCCATGTGGCATGATGATGATCAATGTAATGAGACTATTTACAAGGTGTATAGAGAGCCCATGGGGATGTCAAGTGAGACAACATCAAAGATGAGTGCAAATAGTAGAAATTACATTCTACCCCTCAAATCATGATCTGATGGGGCACATTCACTCACACAAGCAAGATCTGATGGTAAGCAAAGAGTTGAAGTAGTCTAAGATCCTTTAGGGAGATGTGAGAAATACAAGTGTCAAGCCCTCGATGACTAACCAAGAAAATCAATAGTTCCCAATCAATCATGCATCTAGCAAATTGATGATGTGAATGAGGGTGGACTTTTCAAAGGGGTCACGACAAACATGTTAGTGACATTTTTCATAACCATAATAAGCTATACATGGATCTATGGTTGGTGCTTGATCCATGAAAATAAGATCGAGGGTGCGTATTTGATCTAGCTTTGTGATTGTGTAATAAAATGATAAGTTTTTAGATTGGAGCTGATTAATTTGCTTAATCACTTTTAAGGCCCATGAATGCCTAGTTGGATCTGATGTGACATACTAAATGTTAGTATGTGTCAAGCCTTGGTTTAAAAGTTAAAATTGATGGTTCTTTTATGGATGGGTAATGATTCAAAGCATATAAGAAGATATTTGGGCCACCTCAAAGCATATTTTCCAAGTGGCTATAGATCATTTTCTATTTTTTTCATAGCTAGAGCATTCCTATTGTGATCATCACAAGGTAATGGGATTTCTTTAGAATGCATAGGAGAAGGGAAGTTGTCTATAAGATTCCATATTTTTCATTGATTAATAGAAAAACATCTCTAGGAAGTTTTACATAATGATAAAGTTTGTTTAGCTCCTCAAATGAATTTTTTCCTCCCTCCAGCTCATTTAAAAGGGCATCTTCAGTCAAAATATCAATGGTTTATCTCACATCTTCTTCATTCCTTGTAGATGCAGTTAGAACAATGATTCTTCTTACAATGGATGAATATTTCATGGCATTGTAAAAGGGCATAATATAGATAGAAGCATCTTAGCTGACTTGAAATTTTGTTTGACAATTTTGCAAATTTTGACCCACAATCTTAGAATTGAAAAAGGATTGAAAATGTATAAATAGAAGGCTTGTATTTTTTTCATGTTTGGTTTTGTTTTTGTGTCTTTTTTTTCTTTATAAGTATAGGCTCTTCAAAATTTTGGGATCATTTCTATGTGTATTTTGCCTCTCTTATTAATTTGGTTATAGATTTATAGCCATTAGCAAGCTTTGAGAGCATATTTATATGTCTCCCCTATCCAACATGGATAAAATCCACCATGCTTTTCCCGATGGCAGCATTTTGAAACACTAATGTGTGTAATATTTGTTTGTAATGTTAACGAAAATGCTTGTGGTTCTCTGCTAAATTTTATTGATGAAGTGTAATAATATGTTTTGCAAATGTTGTTGATTAGACATTTAGGTTTATTGTCATTATTGATTGTCATTTTGAGCATATATTTATATTATAAACCCTTTATGTATTATTTTAGGATATGTTGAATAATTTGTTAGGGCACCCTAGCTTTACGGATTTAATAGGAAAAACATGTGAGATTATAGTTTCAATGTATGTTCTAGGATTTCAAGGATCATTGGGGTATTTTCATTTTATTAGCACCAATAAGTGCAGATTACTCATAGTAGTTTCATTAGCTTACATTTAAGTTTTTTGCATCTTTGCAATAAGTGATGTCATGAATATTGAAAGAATATCTACTGATTGAAAGCCACCAGCACACTATCCTCCCCTTTTATATAATCATCTAACTTAACCTACCTATCCTACCCTACAATTAATACACCCTTTGCATATCTTAAGTGTTATTTTCTAGTAGATTTATAATATATTACATACTTAACATGTGTTTGCATTTTGTGTTTTAAATCCTAGCATTGCCATATTTTATTTAGCCCCTTTGTTGTTAAAAAATATTTAGAATGAAGGTTACAATCACTTTCAAATCTATCTTCAGTAGCTTGTATATGACATAGTGCAATTATTCATTATATGTGATAACCCTTCTTGGGTGGAGTGAATGAGTTTGGTTGTTCCCTAGTCATATTTATGCCTTCTTTGTGCTAAAAATCCCCACGAAGGTTGAATTATAGAATATCTCCATGTGAGAAAGCTACCCCATAGTTCCTCTCACCTTGGTTCAAGTAGAGATATAAATACTAGGGAGCTGACCATACCCTTTGTAGTTGCCTCTTATTCATTTTCTGCATTTGGTCTAATCTTGATGCCAAACCCTTCCTCAACTAAAATGACATACTAGAAGGTTTTTCATCATTGTTTACCATTTTACTCAAGTGTGTAAGGCTAATCATATGAGGCATACAACTAGGAACCAACACTTTACTACCACCATTATCAAGACTAAATTTAATTCCTAGTCACTTGTGTGTTTCCAAGGACTCTTGCAGAGAGCTGCTTGTATAAGTTTAGGTTTTAAAAAGTTCTCTACTTTTATATGAAAGTAATCTTAGCTACATTTTCAAAAAGTTTATTCATGTTTTTGAAATTCAGGGTTATTTAAATGTGCTTTATTATCCTAACTGTCAACATTATATCATTCCACTAGGGACATGTCAGGAATCCTTATATTTAATATTTGACATTTGTTGTTTGTTTCAAAGAGATATGGATTTATCATTTTTTGAGGTTATTTCCCCTTTTGAACATGAGTTTGAAAGTTTCATTTTCTTTGCTTTCATACATCATCACTAACTTCAGTAAGATATGGTCTCAGTACATATCACTTCAATTTTGTAAATGGTTATATTCTAGAACTTTGCTTCTAGTGGTGACTCCAAAACATCATATGGATTCAAAGAAAGATTAGTGCCCATCTTTAATATCTTTATATTTGAAATTATTTTTACTTGTAAAGTTGAAAGGATTGAGGTCATCCTTTAAAGGTGACTCATCTAATAAACTTGTCTAACCCCCAAGTGTTCATCATAGAAGAAGAAGACAAGTTTGGAAGCCAATTGAAGAACAAAGTGTAGCTACTAAAGATTGTGTGGGTTGCCAAAATTTTGGTAATCCTTAGATTCTATTTATTGAAATTCCTATTGTTAAATATTATCATAATTCTTTTGATCATAGCTCTTCTAGTGATTCATAACCTTATAGTCATGTTTACTATCTAACTCCTTCCCAACTAGCTGAATTTCTGCCAAGTTTGATCCCCCAAGTCCACCTCATACACCCCCTCATGTCCCTTTACCATTTTTTCTTGAACATCACATTAAACCAATCATGAGGCATAGGGACCAAGATGATAATGATCATACTGTATTCCTCATTCCCATATTCAAGCCTATCAATTTTGATTAAATGGTAGGCTATCCCAATGAAGTCCTCAATGAAGTAAGGAAATGCCTTCCAAAATTCTAAGGGAACTGTTGACGTTTGGAGATTGCACCCAGTGGCAGGAAAATAGGTTCCTGCCCTCTCCCCACAACATGGAAACTCCTCTCTCACCTATGGGATGGTGAAGCAGGAAAGGAGAGTCTCTAGATATGGGCTAGTTCCCTCTGATGTATCTTGTTTGTTTCAGGTAGTGCAAAATATAGATATATAGATATACTTGGGGGATGAAAAGGGAGAAGAAAGTGCAAGAAAGCAAACAGCCTACTCTAAAAGAGGCGATACACCAAAAAGGTTGACCTTCCACATCCACTCTCAGAATCAAGAAAATGTAAATATACTCTACACATCTAGCAGAAGAACCAGGCTGCTAAGACTAACAGGGAGGCTATAATGGAGAATACATAATAGAGGTTTACCAAGGTGCTGTGGAATACACACTTGTAAGCAACTTCCTCTATTATGTCCTTCTCAAATATTGCTCTTCTCCTTTTAGCTACAAAAATGGCACCTTGTAGATGGCTGGTCTGTTGGCATTAACCTGTGAAAGCATCAAAGATAATGACTAAACACAAATAATACTCATGACATACATAGCAAATCTATCCAAGATGGAGGCAAAAAACTATATTTTATTGATTCAGGTGGAGAATTTGTAGATCTGTGCTCTTTACAAAAATAGAGAAGATTATTTTAAAATGACCAAGTCTGTCAATTTATATGGAAAAGCCAAGAGGAGTCTCATTGGGGTTTTGCTTGCAAGTGGATGCTTGAGTCTTCATTGGGAAGAGGGAAAACACTGTAGCTGACGTCAAAATTCTACCTGAACCATGCTTGCTACCTTGTTTTACGTGTGGCCTGCTCCTCTGCCAGCTATTGTTCATAGCAATTTTGCCACTGTCAGTCATGTTGACCACCGTGCACGACAATTTTTCCACCATCAGCCGTGTCGACTGTCGTGCACAGCAATTTTGCTACCGTCAGCCATGTTGACTACCGTGCATGGCAATTTTTCCACCATCATCCATGTTTACTATCATGTGTGGCAATTTTTCTACCATCGGCCATGTTGACTGCTGTGCGTGGCAATTTTGCCACCGTCGGCCATGTTCACGGTCTCCTTTTCTCTACCGGCTACTTCCCACAGCAATTTTGTTACTGACTGCTTTGTTTACCACTGCGATTAGTTATTTCACCATCAATCGCTTTGAAAGTTCTATGTGGCTATTTTGCTTGGCAGACTTATATTTTGTTAACCTGCAGACCTTTGCTTGCAGGCATTTCTCGGGTCCATTTGTGTTTCCCCTCTGCGGGATTTTATCTCGCTTACCTCAAGGCTTCAAGTCTTTCCCCGTGGGCCTTTGGTTTTGAATTTGAAAGCTTTGGTCAGGATTTTTAGCAAATTTTGACAAGTTTGAACTTAGACAATAAGACTTACCTAGATTTCCCTTTGAAGCGCCGGCCCTCCACTAGGGCAATGAACTTGGATGTTGTATGGACTAGGCCGATGAACCCACTTAGTCGAACCAAGAGATTGAACCAAGGGAAAGAACTTGCCTTCGAATTTGAACTGGGCCAATTGATGAATTAGGCTGAGCCAATGCTTGAAATGAGACTATCAAACCCTAAAGATGGACCTTGCAACCCAAAAATAACTGGCTTTATACAGCAGGTGAAGAAGGTGACCAAAATTTTACCTGTGGGAAAAATTGGTCAACAAATTGGTGACTCACGGGGGAAGCATGCCTGTTATGCTTAGAATCTAGTTGCCTTAAAATCCATTTGGTGTGGAGTCAGATGATAACTTTGAAGAGAGTTCACAACAGCCTTCGAGATCCCAAAATTACACCTGAAACTTTCACCCCCATACGCAAAGGGAAAAACACAAGGCTAAAAACACTACCTATGCAACTGCACTTAGGGAAAATAGGGAAAACAACTAAAAGCAAAACTATTATATACAGCTAACCAGGAATGTTGGCCTCCCTCTTGGATCAAATGGAAAACTTCTCAAGTCCCCTACCTGGTAAGAAGACTTATGGCCCCAAGCAAGTAGCTGAATGGAAAAGAGAAATGGTGACTTGCTCTTCTTGCCTGTCACTTGAGTTGGCTAGAATCTAAGTGGATCAAAATCGAACATGCCTCTAACATATATGTAATCTATTTGTCCTTGGAAGCCTATTAAATGCTAGTCCCTGATATTGGCACTCCTCACCAAGAAATCAAATGCTATCAGCTCATCACCGTAAGCCTTCAGATCTGCACATTCCTTCTACAATGTATCATGGTCTGATTTGTTTCCTTTTGCCTCCCTGAAAACTTTGTCAGACTCATCCTCTGCTTCCTCTTGGCCTTCTTGAAGAAGGGCAAATGTGGCAATGTCTAAAAGGGACTCACAAAATGATTGCTCATCCCACAAGACTTCACTTTCCTGTTTAAAGCTCAGTTCTTCAAGGCATTCCTCTAAGAAGATGGACCTCTCCTTTTCCTCTTTGTTGATCAGGTTCTCTAGATTTTCAAAAATATTCTCTTGATCCTCCTCTAACTCGGGTTCTTCAACATAGTCATCCTCATCAAAATAGCAAGGAAGTTCATCAAACAGAGGAGAAGAGAGCTTACCATGCATTTGTTCCTCTTTGAATTGCTGTAACATTTGCACATATGCAAGACCTACATCTTCTTCACTGCTAATAAGGTCTTCACAAGGAGCATCAATGATGATTTCTTCTTCATCATCACTCATGACAACCTCCTGAAGGACTGCAGATTAGATATTTTGTTCCTCTCCTGCCTCTTGCAAAATAGGGTCTTCCTTGAGAAGGGGTGAAGTGGAGAAAGCATGAGGAAGAGGAAGTAGTCCTTGAGCTAGAATCGAATGATTCTCCTCTCTCCACTTGATTAGCACTTCATCAATATCAGGCACACCCTAATAACTCTCTTAGAAATGTGTAGGTGGGGTGTGTTCAGGCATGGAATATGTTGTTTGGCCTGAACCATCCACCACACATTGGCTGAGGAATTTCTCTTTGGATTCCAACTCTGTTATTCTCCTGGCCAGATCTTCTTGGAAAAGCTTTTCCTAGAGGCTGCCAGCATCATCATAAGTAGACACAGCTTTAGCTTCTTCAAAGTTTTGAGAAAAAACTTGCTTTTCTTCTTCTATTCTGCCCCATGATTCCACTATTTTCCCTTAATTCAAGATTTCAAAATTTGAATTCTGCTCCTATAAACAGGCAGCAACTTCATTTTCCACAAGGACCTGAGGCTCTTCCACAAGGTCTAAACAAATTAACTCTCTTTCAAGGAGTAGCTTCATCCTAGCCTCTAAATCTTCAATTTGTTTGGCTAGGTTGTCCTGAAAGAGTCTTTCTTGGAGGTGGCTAGCATGACCCTCTTCAAAGCTCTGAGCTGGTCCTTGGCATTCCGTCATCCAACTCAAAATTTGCACATCATGTTGGAGAACTTGGGGAGGCTGAGGAATGCAAGGAAAACACTGTTGGTGCGTTGGAGGAGTTTTTAGAAGAGGGACGTGTTGGCTAATGGTATTATTCTCAATGGAAGATTACTAATCTAAGGAGTTAAAAAGATTAATCTCCATGGGAGGTTGCTCTGATGCCATTTGGTGTTGGAAAGCCAGGTGGACGGGATTGGGAGCAGTTGTATTTGATGAGTTGGAGTGAGCAAGTGCAATTTGATAAAGTGTATTTGGTGCAAAAGAGGGGGTTTTCTTCAGGGTAGGAGGGGGAATGCAAGGCTGACTACCTTGAATAGATGGATTTCTGCATTTTGTTACCTCCTCCTCCATGGACTTCAAGCCCTGTGCTTGCCTAAACAAGCACTCCTCTTTATACATCAGCTCTTGCTGATATTTGTACTGCTCTTCCAACCTGTCGATTTCCATTGTCTATCTCTCAAATTCCAGCGCCACCTCCCTTATAGTTGTAAGGCAACTAGGAGAGGTACTTGAGGGGATTCTTTGAATATTTTAAGTCTGGTTGATATTATATGCAGGAAAACAAAACCCATGATTTTGCATAAAAGAAGTATTCATACAAGAAATGGATGATTTTTGAAGGCACCAGGCTACTTAACCAACGGATTTAACTTGGAGTCGCCAGATGCTGAAGAAACTTGATTTGTTGTAATAGGACCAGCATCAATCCTAAAACCCTACTTCATTATCAAGCAAGTCCCACCAGGCGTGCCAAAACTATTGACATCTAGAGATTGCACCTGGTGGCAGGAAAATAGGTTCTTGCCCTCTCCCCACAACATGGAAACTCCTCTCTCGCCTATGGGATGGCAAAACAAGAGAGGAGAGTCTCTAGATATGGGCTAGTTCCCTCTGATGTATCTTGTTTGTTTTAGGTAGTGTAAAATATAGATATATAGATATACTGGGGGGATGAAAAGGGAGAAGAAAGTGCAAGAAAGCAAATAGCCCACTCTAAAAGAGGTGATACACCAAAAATATTGACCTTCCACATCCACTCTCAGAATCAAGAAAATGCAAATATACTCTACACATCTGGCAGAAGAACCAGGCTGCTAAGACTAACAGGGAGGCTATAATAGAGAATACATAATAGAGGTTTACCAAGGTGCTATGGAATGCACACTTGCAAGTAACTTCCTCTATTCTGTCCTTCTCAAATATTTCTCTTCTCCCTTTAGCTGCAGAACTGGCGCCTTGTAGATGGCTGGTCTATTGGCATTAACCTGTGAAAGCATCGAAGATAATGACTAAACACAAATAATACTCATGATATACATAGCAAATCTATCCAAGATGGAGGCAAAAAACTATATTTTATTGATTTAGGTAGAGAATTTGCAGAGCTGTGCTCTTTACAAAAATGGAGAAGATTATTTTAAAATGACCAAGTCTGTCAATTTATATGGAAAAGCCAAGAGGAGTCTCATTGGGGTTTTGCTTGCAAGTGGTTGCTTGAGTCTTCATTGGGAAGAGGGAAAACACTGTAGCTAACATCAAAATTTTGCCTGAACCATGCTTGCTACCTTATTTTGTGTACAGCTTGCTCCTCTACCAGCTGTTGTTCATGGAAATTTTGCCACCATCGGTCGTGTTAACCACCGTGTGTGGCAATTTTTCCATCGTCAACCATGTTGACTACCGTGCATGGCAATTTTGCCACTGTTGGCCATGTTGACTACCGTGCATGGCAATTTTGCCACTATCAGCCATGTTTACTACCATGCGTGGCAATTTTTCCATCGTCAGCTGTGTTGACTACCGTGCATGGCAATTTTGCTGCCATCAACCGTGTTTGCGGTCTCCTTTTCTCCGCCAACTACTTCCTACGGCAATTTTGCTGCTGACTGCTTTGTTTGCCACCACGAGTGATTATTTCACTACCGACCACTTTGAAAGTTCTGCATGGCTATTTTTCTTGGTGGACTTATATTTTTTTAACCCGTGGACCTTTGCTTGCGGGCATTTCCAAGGTCCGTTTGTGTTTCCCCTCTATGGGCTTTTATCCCGCTTACCTCAAGGCTTCAAGTCTTTCCCCGTGGGCCTTTGGTTTTGAATTTGAAAGCTTTGTTTGGGATTTTTAGCAAATTTTGACAAGTTTGAACTTAGACAATAAGACTTACCTAGATTTCCCTTTAAAGCGTCGGCCCTCCACTAGGGCAATGAACTTGGATGCTGTATGGACTAGGTCGATGAACCCACTTAGTTGAACCAAGAGATTGAACCAAGGGAAGGAACTTGCCTTCAAATTTGAACTAGGCCAATTAATGAATTAGGCTAAGCCAATGCTTGAAATGAGATTGTCGAACCCTGAAGATGGACCTTGCAACCCAAAAATAACTGGCTTTATACAGCAGGTGAAGAAGGTGACCAAAATTTTACATGTGGGAAAAATTGGTCAACAGGAACAATGCAGTTAGTGGTAATCAACATTAGAGGGTTTTTCATAATATCATTAAAGACTATGAGGTTGAGTATAAGGATGTGTGCATTAAATTGTTTATGTACACACTAGAGAAAGATGCTTGTGAATGGTTCAATTCACTTCCCCATGGATGCATTGATTCATGGGAAGAGATGAAGAATGTTTTTAGAATTCAATATCGTGATAATATTGATCCAAGGATTCTTTTAGATGAGTTTTAAAAAATCAAGAAGAACCCAAATGAGTGTTTTCATGACTTCAATATAAGGTTCAACAAAGCTATGATATAGCTGCCTGAGAACATCAAGCCTAGTGATACAACATGCTTGATAACAAGGTTTCATTTACTTGAGGGGAAAGGATCCCATGAACTTGTGGTTGGCATTCAATATGTCCATCTAAATTGAGAGTAACATAAAGGTCATGGGTAAGCCCATGAACAAGTAGGCTAATGTAAAGTTGGAAAGGACATAATCCACTAAGACAACTAACCTTGAAAATATGATTGAGACTTTGGCCTCTACTATCAAAGAGATGTCCTAAAAGCTAAATAGAGCTAAGAATCAGTTTTCTCATAGGCCTACATGTGATGATAGAATTTAGAATAAAGGGTCTATAAAAGAAGTGCCTAACCCATTGAATGCCAAAGTGAATGTAGTGAATTTTAACATTGATATTGATTAGTGTGACAAGTGCTTCCTTCCACATCCCCCATGTGATAATGCTGATCTGAGTGATGAATATGTGAATGATCTTGAGTATGTGTTTGATGGTGATGATGAGATTATGATGTCTAATTATCAAGACTCCCCAGGCATGTTTTCTACCTCCATAGAAATGATGAATGTTGCTACTACTGATTAGTTTTAGAGTATGATCAAGAAGGTATGTGTCCCAACATATGAATTTAATTATGATGTTAATATGACATAAGAGAATTATTTACCTAATCATGATGTAATTAAATATCTAAAGTGTGCTTTTAAATAAGTGTTGAACATGGATGTAAAACTGGGTAGCTCAGTTGGGACTATGGACATTATTGAGCAATCAATTATTCTTGATGTTGAATTTGACAATAAAGGTGACGTTTAGAAAATCCCATTTAATGAAGATGTGGTTGTCTTTTATCTCCTTAAGGATAGTTTTCTTTCAATCAGTACTTCAAGTGCATAAATGATGTTGTTCATCTTGGTGCACTCTTTCTTGGTACTTACCTAATTGTAGCTAAGAAACAAGTTTATTTACAACTTCTAAAGGAGTACCAAAATCTTTTGGCTTGGTCTTATCCAAATTTTAGATCATATAGGAAGGATTTATTTCAACTTGTCATCCCATTATAGCCTAGCAATATTACCTTCAGGCATGTGTAGATATTTTTTTACTTCATCTTGGCCACCAAGTTACTAGAAAATTTTGAGAAGTTAAGGGATGGAAAAATCCTAGAGTTGATAGTCAATGATAGACATCTAAAACATTTTCTCAATTAAGCCCACCTATGTACATAGTGTTTGTATTTTTTTTCATTACTTTGTCGCCCCTCTACTTTGGGCCTTACTTGTATAGTTTCTTTCATCATTTTTATCATGTGTTTATTTTTAGATCCTCCTAATCTATTTTTATCAGTCTACCATTATTTTGTTGAGCCTCCATAAGTGTTTTTTGGTAATTTTCTAAGTCTTGACTCTGTGGTCCATTAAATTGGCACCTATTCTTACATTTTAGGGTTCTTTGCACACCTACAGGGGATATGCATCCCCAGGTGAGAGCTAATTTTAGTACCCAAAATTGTATTAAAATAATTGGTCCCTTGTCAAGTATAAATGCCTAAGTCCTCAACCCAAGTCCTATTTTCAATTTTTCATGAAAGATAAATTTACGTGTTAAATTGGCTAAGTGTTAATTCAGTATTTACTTAGATTATGTATAAATCCCTTAGAGACTTTCAAGAAAATTGTTCACACAAAAATATTGAAAATCTATTTATTCTGGGCAAAGTGTTCACAACTTAAATTCTAAAAGTTTAATTATTTTGGGAATTTTTCCCATGCAAAAAGCTTGAAAGAAATGCAAGATTTAATTGTTTTAGGAAAAATGCAAAGTTTAATTGCTTTGGGAAAAATGTAGGGATCATGTGTTTAGGGGAAATTATTTCAGACATTATGTCTAAAATAATTGTCCTAACAAAATGATTGAAAGGATTTTTGTGGAACAAAAGTCATGAAGAACGGAAAGGTTGAATGAAAAAAAAAATCCAAAGACAAAAGGCTCGATGAGTAAAATCCTAGATAAATTCATCTAAATTTATATAAGTGTGATGGTCTAATGGATGTCAATGATAGGGATGTGAATGTTAATTTAAACCATGGTAAATAGCCATTGGGTTTCAAATATTTTGAGATGGTCATGTGAGAATCAAATTTAGGCCCCATGAAGTATCTATTTGAGTTAAAATAGAGGTAGATCCAATGGCATGTGTTTGCTCGATCAAGGATGATCCAATAGTGCATGATCAAAGCTGAATAAGTCAAAAGAACCCAAGATTAGTTTAGGCATGACAAGTGGCAAGCTTATGAGGCATGATTAAAATTTTGAGCATGTTTTGAAGATCTAATGATGCAATTTAATAGTTGATAATTCAATAGGTCCAAAATTATAGTGAGGTGCTACCATGCGGTATGATGATACTCAATGTAATGAGACTATTTACAAGGTGTACAGAAAGCCCATGGGGTTGCCAAGTGGCACAACCTCAAGGCTAAGTAAAGATGATTTAGGAACATCATCCATCAAGATGTAAATAGTGTTCTTAATAAGTCTTATAGGTCTTATAAAGTCATAATAAATAATTTTTGAGGCATTAAGAACTTGTTTTAGGTCATATAGGGTCTTTGGAGAGTTTCCCTCCAATAAAGTCAAAATTTGAATTTTAAATTTCTTTTATGTAATTTCATGAATATATGTAATCATTTGAGGATCATAATGAGTTTTAATGGTTGTTTAAAAGTGTCTAGGATGTAGGTAAATGTCTCTTAATCATTTTCTAAGTCGTAGTCATCTAGGAAGTCATAAAAAGCAAATGTAACAATAAGATCATTCAAATAAGGTAATTTACTATCTTGAGTCTCATTGGTTGAGAAGAATCTCAGACTAAATTTAGATCATCTTAATCTTGGGATAAGCTTCAAATACTAGATATGCATTGAAGCTATCAAAAAAAGGAGACATTCAAGGTTGAAGACCAGCATAAAAAGGACAAATTTTCATGATTGCAGGAAGAGAAGGAATCTACAATCTAAAATAGTGGTCTATTGGAATATAGTTTCATGTAAATAGAAGTGTATTGTTGATAATTTATTTTATTTTTATAGTTATTATATGCATAGTAAGTATATAAGGTGTGATAGTCTATATATAATTATATGTAACTTTTGAAGCATGAATGAATAGAGAAAAAGGTTGTTATGACATTTTTACATATGTTTTGATTAAGGGAGAAGAATTCCATGAGAATTTTAAGTTTTTATTTTCATTATCCTTTATTCATAAAACCTTATTATGTTTTAAGTTCCCCTCAATTCCATTTGTGATCCTGATAATTTTTATTGTATGTTGAATCAAAAAACTCAAAAATCAGTGCACTATACATAATAAAGAATAAGTCAAGTTACGTATTTATAGGGGCATGGACAAGATGACTAATGGAAAGGTAAGAAAAAATATAATATAATTAATTTGATTAATTTGGAGTAGTTGATATAGTATCTATAATATTTTTAAGATGTTGTAAGCTCTTGGGTCCTTTGAGGACTGTGTAAACCTTCAGATAGGCTAAGAGTAGAAAAATGATCATAGCTTGTAAAGTAAGAATTAAAATGCCCTAAAAATTGTTATTTACATTATATGGGATGGTATAAAGCTATTCCAAGTGACTATAATTCCTAATACAATGCAACAAAAGAGATACAAAGGATTGAATTTTATGAATGTGTAAAATCAAAATGAGGCACGCATGGAAAAATTATTATAACTTGAAAATTAACCAACAAAAAATTATGAAATTTTGATAGAAAAGGTGTCTTGGAAATAATAATATAATGAGTCTATTATTTAATTTTTTGGATAATTATTGAGATATATATAGTCAAAACATAGTCGGCTAGTTAAGGAGAAATAAATGCAAAAATTCAGGCCAAGAACAGGAAAATGTTTATATCTTGTAGAGTATGAATCCAAATGGTCTAAAATTTTATCATTAATGGATCATGATAAATATATTATAAGGGTATTATAATACATTTCAATTTATTTCATGTTAAAATTCATCTTGTGACTCTACTTATAATTGACTGTGTACTATTACACTTGTAGGTGTTTATCAAGGAGGTCAAGAAAGAAGATAATTGATTGTTTTGTCTTAATGTTTGGGTCTAAAATAATTAGGAATATTTGTCATAATTTTATGAAAAATATGAGGCACTTGGGGAAAAATTTTAAAGTCATTTTTGGAGGAATTTGAGTCCATACCAATGGAGAAGGCAGTCTAGGCCTATTTAGACCTAAGGAACGAAATTGTCATTGAAGTTAAATGCTTAAGAAAATAATAAAGGAAATTAGTTTATAATCTATAGATATAGTCTAAAAGCATCTTGAAGAAGATACCAAAGAAATATATGATTATTTTATGATAATAATATCTTTATAAGATAATATAGGCCTATAACTAGTATTGTAGTAGAAGTAAAAGTCTCTTAAATAATTTGGTAGTCTGATTGGGGTTTTGAGATTGTATAAGATTTATATCATTATTTATGGTCTCTTAAAAGGCATATGAGATGACTGAGTCAAGCAAACAAATTGATTTAAGGTTTCTTTACATTAAGTCCTTAAAGCATAGATTTAGGCCCATTTAGGCCTATCAAAGTTAAAATTACTATTCGTGAGCTTTAAGGTTAGAATTTTTCATGAGTTAAGAAGTTTTAATTAAGAATATGAGTATGTCATTCATGGACTTATTGGAGAAATTAAAATGTGTATTTTATTGTGTTATGATTAAATAAAAGGGTTGTGTAAGATGGAATTTTGTTGTGAGAGTGAATATGATGTTGAAGGGTAGTGAGAGTGTATTTTGTCAAGATACATAGGTTCATTGAAAATATAGGTGTTTTCCTCAAAGGAAATAGTTACCAAGAAATTTACTATTATAGACAAGGTTATATATAGGTCTTATCAAATATATAAAGTTCATTAATCCTAAGTTTAAGGTATAATTTCAAGATTGAAGAGGTAAGTGGACCATGCACATGGTCATCAATAAATAGTATCCAATGACGCTATACCCTTTAGATCATGATCCAACAAAGCACATTCACTCACCCAAGAAAGATATAATGGTAAGCAAATACTTGAAGCAGTCGAAGATCCTCTAGGGAGACACAAGAAGGACAAGTGTCAAGCCCTTAGTGAGTGACCAAGCAAATCAAAAGTTCATGGTCGATCATGCATCTAATAGATTGATAACATGAATGAGAGTATACTTTTCAAAGGGGTCAGGATGAATACAGTAGTGACATGTGTCATAATCATAATGAGATATATATAGATCTATGGTATTCACTTGATCTATGCAAATAATATCAAGGGTGTGTAGTTGATCCAAATTTTAAATTATGCCAAAAAATGACAAGTGTCTAGATTAGAGTTGATTAATTTGCTTAGTCACTTTTAAGCCCCAAGAATTCCTAGTTGGATCTAATGTGGCATACTAAATGTCAATATGTGGAAATCTTTGGTTTAAAATCTAAAATTAATAGTTATTTTATTGATGGGTAATGATTCAAAGCATAGAATAAGATTTGTGGGCTACCCAAAACATATTTTCTAAGAGGTCATTTATCATTTTATATTTCTTCCATAGCTACAACATTCTAATTGAGATCATCACAAGGTAATGGGATTTTTTTGGCATACACAAGAGAAGGGTAGTTGTCCATAATATTCCAAATTTGCTATCAATTAACAAAAAATCATCTCCAATTACTTGCACATAATGACAAATTCTATTTGTCTCCTCAAATGATTTTCTATCTCCTTCTAGCTCATGCAAAAGGGCATCTTCAATCAAAATATCAAAGGTTTTTTACACATCTTCTTCTTTCCTTGTAGAGGTAGTTATAATAATGATTCTTATTGCAAATGGATGAAGATTTCATAGCATGGCAAAAGGGCATGGTCTAGCTAGAAGCATCTTAGTGGACTAGAAAATTTGTTTTGAAATTTTGAAAATTATGACCCACAGTCCCAAAATTGAAAAAGGATTGAAAATGTATAAATATAAGGCTTGCCTTCTATTCAGGGTTGGTTGTGTTTTTGGGTCTTTATTTTCTTTCTACGTATAGGATATTCAAAATTTTGGGATCATTAATGTGTGTATTTTTCCTCTCTTACTAAGGTGGTTACAGCTATATAGCCATTAGCAAGATCTGAGAGCATGTTTATATGTCTCCCCTATCCAACATGGAGTAAATCCACCATGCTTGTCCCCATGGTAGCATTTTGAAACACTAATGTGTGTAATATTTTATTGTAAAGTTAATGAAAATACTTGTGGTTATCTACTATTTTTTGTTGATGAAGTGTAACAATATCTTTTAAAAATGTTTTTTATTAGGCATTTGGGTTTATACTCATTATTGGTTGTCATTTAGATCATATATTTAGATTATAAACCATGTCTGCATTATTTCAGGATATGTTGTTGAATAATTTGTTAGGGCACCCTAGGTTTATAGATTTGATAGGAAAAGCATGTGAGATTCTAGTTTTAGTGTATGTTCTAAGATTTAAAGGATCATTTGGGTATATTCCTTTCATTGTCACCAATAAGTGAAAATTAATCTTTGTAGTTACATTACCTTACATTTAAGTCTTTTGCATCTTTGTAATAAGTAATGTCATGAATTTTTAAAGAATCCCTACTAATTGAAAGCCACCAACACACTACCCCCCTTTTATATAATCATCTAACTCATCCTACCCTATCCTACCATATAAGTAATACACCATTTGCATATCTTAAGTGTTATTTTCTAGAAGATGCATAAGATATTGCATACTTAACATGTGTCTACATTTTGTTCTTTAAATCCTAACATTGTAGTATTTTATTCAGCCATTTTGTTGTTTAAAATTATTTAGAATTAAGGTTTCAATCACTTTAAAATATATATATTTAGTATCTTTTATATGACATAATGTATTTTTTCATTCTGTGTGACAACACTTCTTAGGTGGATTGAATGAGTTTGGTTGTGCCTTGGTCATATTTGTGCCTTTTTTGTGCTAAAAATCCCTATGGAGGTTGAATTGAAAAATCTCTCCATGTGATAAAGCAACCCCATATGTATCCTCACCTTAGTTTAGGTAGATATATAAGTAGTAGGGAGTTGACCATAACCTTTTTAGGTACCTCTTGATCATTTTCTACATTTGGTCTAATTTTGATGCCAAACCCTTCCCCAGCTACAATGACATACTTATAAGTTTTTCATCATTACTTGCCATTTTCTCTCAAGTGTGCAAGGCTAAGTGTATGATGTGTACAAATGGGAACCAACACACCTATTTCAAACCTATTCATAGTATTCACTCATTCCTTAATGAATTGAAACCCTCATAGTAGGCAGACCTATAGTTTATCTTTTAACTATGTGTAGGGGTCTTGAAACCTAGTTTAATAAATCCTTTCATGTTATTATTTGGTATCATAATGACCTTATGACATTACGGTATAACTAAGATAGACCTTAGTTTATCTTCACCATGTTATCAGGTCTTTCTTGAGATTAAGACCAACTTCTCCTCATGTAGCATGTAGGTAGTTATTTAGGGCAGGCTTGACTATATACTTTGGTCTTAAGGGCCTATTCCATATCAATGATTTCTCAATGGAATTTTATTTATTTGGAGTCTCAATTTATAATTATCATTCCACTAAAAACTTGTAGGTACTTTTTAGGGATCATGATTGTGTCTTTTGTGTTCTATATCTCTCCCTCAACATCACTAACCTCATAAATAGTCCATGAACTTATTTGAAGTTCAAATTATGTTTAATCACACTTAATACACCTCTTTTAGTTATTTATCCTTAGGGGTAAATATGGAATGATCTTGAAATAGGCCTGAAGGTGGCCTTTTAGGGTCATCTTGATTGTATGTAGAAGTTTTGAAACTTAGTTATCTCTCTTTCCATTATGTTTAAAGATATCCAAATTATAGGAACTTATTAATTATCACTATCCACACATATCTCATAGGTTTATTTTGACATTTTCAAATCACTTGCTACTTATCTCTTCCATATAGAGTACTTTAGGTGGTCTTTGTACTTTGAACTTAGTTTTTAGGACTATCAACAACTTGTAGGTGAACTAGTTACTCTTTGATGAGTTATATCATTATCTTCATTTGCTTTGAGGTTGAATATTTTGTCTAATATTTTCTTTATGTTGGAGAATAATGTTCATCAAGGTCCAAATTGGGGTCTTATAGGCTTAAGGCCTCTAGGTCTCTATTTCACTATTTAGGGTTATATAAAGTCATCTCTTGAATTATTTAACCTCGTCAACCTTTTTAAATCCACTACTCACTTCTTATTATTCCTTAAATGATACATTTGGAATATGTAAATCATTATGCCACCTTAAACTCACTTAATTGATCTATACGGACTATGTGAAAGTCACTTTACCTTTCTTGGGTTGCCTATCTCCTTTGGTATTAAACTAAGTTAATTTTGTACCCTGATTATTCATCTCAAAAATTTATTTTCATTCAACTTGACCTTATACACAAAAATTTCACATTGCATAAGATATTGTCTATCCCAAAACTATATGGTTTTAGGTGGTGATTGGTCCTTTGTATGGACTATAAGAAGAGATCCATTCCACCTACCCTAAGGCTACCAAGATGCCAAGTTATCCTAAAATCTCATTTAGAACTCATAACCTAAAATCCAAAAATCTCCCTCATGAATATAACATGATGTTTCATGAAATATACCTTTAGATATGACTAACTATTGTAAGTAGCTATTTATGCCCATTATATAGACTGAGGAAGGATGGGAGATAAGTTATAAGAGATCAAAATGATATTAAGACCCTTATTAATCCTTCATATTCACAAACAACTTAAATAAGCATTAATTTTCCATAAGGAGGTCTAAATAGTAATGAAAATAATAAATTATCCATTACCTTAAAAAATGCTAACTTACCTTAAACTCTACTAAACTGAGTTCTAAGGAGGTTTTCTTCCTGATTTTGTTGTACCTTAATGACACATAGATCAATTTCATCCTTTGTTTCTTGCTATAATACTCATTAAAACTCATATAACACCATCATAACACATCCATTAAGGTATATAATCCTTAGGGATGTCTTTTAAGTTGACAATATAGCCATACATAATCTTGATTGTGTTCTCTAGGCATATAAGCCTTATAATATACTTCTTACACCCAAGAGTGTCTCTAGTCATCTTTAATACTATATGAACACTCTAAAATAATATCATGAGTCTTCATAACCTTTATTACCTATCCTAATGTCCATAAAGTTTGCTCATTAGGCCTACAACTAAGCTTTTAAACTTTTAAGGGAGCATGATATTAAGACCTTACATATAATGTCATATAAAGGCAAATTTAGACTCCATAATCTTTTATAATCCCTTAAAAATCATGATAAACTCACTAGTATGCTTTCATACACTAGGTATCTCAGTAGACCTGCTACTGTACCTTGTGGAAGGGCCAAAACACCAACCAGGCTATCTCAAGAAAGACATTTCAAGATGAAGGTACCTAAAAAAAAATTTAGATGAAATATATGTTTTTACCTAAAACATGAGATTGATAACTCTTGAAAATGAATACATTCAACTGATATATAAAACATACTTAAATTTTCCAAATCTCAATTCAAGATAGGCAACTAGTTTCCTATAAAAAACCCCTTATCAAGTCAAATTAGCTGATTAAAAAGATGAAAAAAGGGTCCTATTTAATCCTATAATCATCTCTTTAAAATATTTTTTCTCCATCAATCTCTAAAGTGAATAAATGGAGACAAACCTGGACCCTATTTGGGTGACTAGGTCATAGTGACCCCCTTACACTCTTAATGATTATTTATAAATATGGGGAGGTGAATGTAACAACCAATAACACTAAATTTAATTTAATTATGTTCCCTATCATTTCCCAAGATCTTTATACCTGAATCTCCCTCTCTTTCCTATACTAAGTAATAATTGATGGCCCTTCTAGAGTTACCAAGGAAGTCGATATGAGAAATAAATTAGTTTTATTAATTTTAATACCTAAAACCTCTTAAAAATAATTTTTTTGACCTTATCATGGATAAATAATGTCTTTAATATTCCTTAATCTCTATTTCACCTTGAACAACTATATGTATAGCCTCGAAATAAGCCTTTTTTACACTAAAAATCTAAAAATCACTTGAAAAACTTGATGAAACTATTATAAAATGTATCCATTATAATTTTCATGCCTAAAACATTACCCCATGTACTTATTTTTATATTATATTTATCATCACATGAAAAATCTACTCCATAAGCCATAAAATGACCCCATATATAGTAAATTGGGTCATGAAGTTAGTCAAACATGTCACCAACTAGTTAGATCAATTATAAAAAATTATATGACTTTGAAACACTAAATAAGTCCTCTTAGGATGTTCTATACTCTTTTAATCTTTTGACATAACCTAAAATTGGTCAAAAGGTGGCTAGATAAGCAAATGACCATGATGATTAAAACCTTAATTTCATCAAATATATCTTAAACTCTAATAATTAAGGATTTAGATGGATATTTCAAGGAAATTATAAGACCAACATACCAATTAATAGGGAAAACAACATGAAAATTAAATGTTTGAATGATAGGAGTGACAGTTTGACCTATGAGGTCAAACTTGTCAATATGTTGGTAACTCAACTAGGAAGCATGCCTGCTATGTTTAAGAACTAGACCATTGAAATCTATTTTAAACTCAGAATACCACTCTTAAATTATGGAATTATAAGTAAAAAATATGATCCATGACTACAAGCCTCCTTTTATTTGAAACAAGACAACTTTTCTCCTCCAAAATAAGGAAAGAAACACACAAAACAAGGGAAACTTATAAAAAACTGAAATGTGAAATCAAAACACTTGTTTGGAATAAAACACAAGAAAACTAATGTGCTAGGACAAAACTTATATGAAAACAAATAAACTATGTAAAAATAACTTAACTCTCAATAGTAGTGTTTCAGATGTATCCCATTAACTAGAATTGGAAGTTACTCACCATCAATCTATGTAAGTTGGAAGGTATTATGGGATTTTCAGATAAATATTGTTTATGGTACACTCAAAAGGGATTCAAACTTGGTATGCCTTCATATTTTATCTCTATCCTCATCCCACTTGAGAACCAAATCTCCTTCTTTGAAATTCCTTGAAGATGTTCCTTTGTTAAAGGCTCTCTTTACTTGTGCTTGGTGAATTTACATGGCTAACATGGATTGATTTTTGATCTCTTCCTTCTCCATAAAATTATCATACATTATCCCCATTGGTTCATTCTCCAAAAACTCAAATTGGTGCATTAGTTCTAATGTAGGAAACTCAAAAGAAATGGGTAAACTTGCTTCCTTACCATAAACTAGATTGTATGGTGAATTGGATATTGACCTTTTATATGTGATCATATCAACACATAGAGATGACTTAAACTTTAAAATCCATTATCTATGATTATCTTCAATATTTATTCTTATGATCTTTAGTAGCTCTTATTGGTGGAATCATCAAGGCCATTTCCTTATGGGTAATAGTTTGATGAAGTGATGAGATAAACACCATGTTTAATAGCCCATTTACTGATCTTAACCCATAAAAAATCCATGGAATTTTCTAAAGTGATGGTGGAGGGAATCCCAAATATCATAAGAAAACCTTCATAAAAGTCTAGTACACTAGATTCATTCACTTTTTTCAAAACTACTACCTCTATCCATCTTGTGAAGTAATCCATGATAGTACGGATCCACTTATAACCTGATATTGAATGTTTATTAATGATTATAATTAATTACAAACCCCATTGGACAAAACTCTGATCCATTGAAATTGGTTGGAGAGGTAAGGCTACAAGTCTCACTTTTCCTACAAGCATAGAACATTACTTGTATTTCCTAACCCCATGCATGACTATAAATGAATATACTTGCATAATACTACCCACCTATCATGATATTAAGGGATTTAGTTATTCTGAGAAATGTTTTCCACCATTTCCATTATGGACATCTTCAAGAAACCTTTTTTTTTGGTTTTGTTCTATACACCTCAAAAACATACCATTGATGTCTTTCTTGAAAATCACACCATCAACTAGGAGAAATGGAATGGTGTGCAACCTAAAATATCTTATCCTTGAATAAATTAAATTAGGAGTGTAATAACCATATTTAGATACCTTACCAAGTCATGAAACCAACTGGAATATGAGGAATGATCAACTATAACTTCTTCATCATTCAACACTAAAACTGCCTCTTTAGCCTCTTACAAGTCCTAGGATAGATGTTCATATATTCCTTTACCTTGAATTAGTTTTTTTACCTTAATTTAAACATCACACTCCATCACTCTTGTTATCCAACCTACCCTCTTCTCATTTATATTATTATTCTATAGGAACTCCTTGATACTTGGATGGGTAACCATTAAATGTATCATGTTTTTACATAACAAGTATCTAAACTTCTTAAAATATTTTATTACTAAAAGGACATGATTTCAAACATAATAATACCATATCTCATATTCCTCCAAGCCTTGACTGAATAAATCTATTAACTTCTCCAAAGCCTCATGACTTTGTTGCATAAGAATACTCGAAATGGTGTCCACATTAGCATAAGTGTACAAGATAAAATATTCTCATAAATATGGGTTTCTGAGTATAGGAATGCTAGATATTTCTTGATTTATCTCCTTAAAACTCTTCATCCCTTATTTTTACTATCTAAAACTTTGATTCTTATTAATCATGGTTGTAAGTGGTTTTACTAAAGTGGTAAAATCTGAAATATATCTCCTTATGAAATTGATTTTTCTTACCAAGCTTGGTAATGTTTTCTTGTGTTTAGTTAAAGAGATAAAAATAATTGAGTCTATCATTTTTTTATCTATGCTTAAACCATGTTTTTAAAACACATTTCCAAAAATATTACCTTCTTGTACTGAGAAGACACACTTTTTTGGGTTAAGAGACACCCCAAATTGCCTACACCATTCAAACACTTCTTTGAGATGGACCATGTGCTCACTTTCACTCTTTGAAAACATGGTTATATCATCTAAATAGACAAGAAAAAACCTATTAATAAGACCTTATAAAACCATATCCATGGACCTCTAAAAGGGTTATCCAACATTAGACAATCCAAATGGCATGTTTCTATATACAAAGGTACCCCACTTTATAGTGAAGGTTGTCTTGAACTGATCTTCCTCCAAGTAACCAAAATCCGAATTTAGCCATTATACCCATTCAAAAAAGAGAACCTCTTTGAACCTAAAACTAGTTGAAATATCTATTTCATGGATGGAAATGAGTAATTATCCTTAAGATAAGCCTTGTTCAAATCTCAAAAGTCTAAACAAAGTCTAATCTCACCATTCTTCTTCTATATTAAAATAAGGTTTGCTACCCAAGTTGAGGGTTTGATTGGAAATATGATAGATAATTCTATGATCTTATGAATCTCAATCCTCATCAAAAGCTCAAATTTTGGATTTATGGATCTTTGACTTTATCTAACTAATTTGGTTTTAGATTCTAGCTCAATGGTATGTTGAGATAGACCTGGGTCAAGTCATTTCAAATAACTATATTTCCATGAAAATACATCATCAAAATTTATACACAACTCAATGAATGATTCCTTTTGTGAGTTAGTACATACGTTACCCAATTTTAAACTTGTTTTAGCTATAATCTCAATGTTGGCATAGTGTTCTTCTTTGGTTGATAAAGAGAACTTCTCTCTCAACATTTCATCATCTCCACTAAATATATTTTCAAGTGTGACCAATCCTTTGGGTAACTTATTATATTCTAGTTGAACAATCTGATCCCATACTACTGTAATAACTTTGACTGATTTTTAGAAGATAATTAAGCTTCCTCTTGTAATAATTTGACAATCTAATTATCATTCTCAAAGACCTTACAGTTCTCATGATTATCTAGAATGGAAGGCCTCACAAAAAAAATTATGTGTGAATAATTTTTATCACTTTTTATATCAATTGGAATATTGAATTGAGCCCCTATGGCAGCCAACCTATCTGCATGCTTCTTCTTCTCTCTTGGCACTACCTAAATATCAAAAGCTTGAAAATATTCAAGCAAGTCCCAAACTCTATGCTTATAAAATATAATCAAGGTTTTTTTACATATATTAATCCCTCTTACTTGGTGAAATATAAGTTCACTATCACCAAAAACTTGTAAAATGTTGATTCCCATCTTCCTAGCCCACTGCAAATCATGGACTATTGCCTCATATTCTAAAAAATTATTTGAATAGACAGATTGAAAATTAATGGAAAAAAATACCTTTTTCATTCAAGTGATATCAAAATAATTATAGCACTGGTACCATACTTTTTCCTTGACCCATCAAAGTATAACTACCAAAGACCATCACTAGATTCATCTTCCTTCACCATGGCTAGAATTTTTGCATCATTTTCATGGAGGTAATAAACAACAATCCCCTCATCCTCAATTAATTTGTATATATAATTATTATGTAAGTTTGAGTCTCATTCATCAACTAATAAATCTATATCTCCCTATAGAGGTGAATTAGTTTCCACTTCAATAACTTCTAGCACCTCATTCGAGATGGCATACTTAGTGTTTACAAAACCTAGCATGTAAGGCTCTAATTGGAAACATGAAATGGGACCAAAATGGATAGTTAAATTTATACCATACCAAGTTATAAACATCAAATATTCCCAATCATCTGATAGTATCCACTAATATTTGAGGTGAAGTCTCTAGACAAACACATGGCAAAGTAACGAGGCAAGTCTACCACCACTACATCCTGATGAATAGTGATATTTGGGCAAGTGTGTAATGTTAGTTTCATATTATTTATCATTAATATTGTATTTTTTTGTCATACATCCATCTAAAATACCCATTTTATGTTTATTTCATACACTAAACCAAGCTTATTTACAATTTGCTTAGGCATGACGGTGTTACGAGCTCCACTATCCACCATATAACTGTGAACTAAAGTATCACCAGCTATAAAAGAGAGATAAAGTGGAGGTTTTTTTATTTTTTTACCTCATCCTTACCCAATTTTATCTCTTTTTTTACTTCTTGGACCTGTTGTCTTATTTTCTTATCTGAATTTACCATCACTATAATCTCTTTCTCAGTTGGTTTTGATGACAACTTGAGAGCCAAAAGTTATTATATTAGCATGTCCTTTAATCCTAGGATTTATAAGTAATCCCAAATGATAATAATAAAATTTTACCTCTTCATATGTTCAAAAATACTATAAGGAGTTGTACTTACCTTTGTATGCACTTTTTGGACAATTGGATGATGTTGAACTTGTGGTACTTGTTGAGACCTACCAACCTCTGTTATAATTTTTCTATGGTAAAAGGGTAGTAAACTAATTTTTTACATTATTAGGAACATTAGGAGGTTTAATTTAAGCATGATACATATCCTTGGTCTCTTTAATGTCTCTCTTATTCATTCTAGTCACAATTGTAACCACACTTTTTGAGTTACCAAAATCACCAACTTGATTCAAGGCTACATGATCATCAACATACCAATTAAAAAAATTATAACAATTAAAAAAATTATAATCTCTTCCATTATCCATGATTCATATTATCTTATTGATCCATTCCTTCATTATGTTGGACCTCTTGAATATATCCTTCTACTTGAGTCATTTGAGGCAGCACCAGGGATTGGTTAACTAATGTTTGATTTTGCATGTCATTTTGATTTGAGGTCTACCAACCTAAATCTAGCATCATTTTATTTTGAGTTGGAATAGTAATAATAGGCTTAGATGATGATGTATCATTTATATCAATAGTTTCATATGACTTGGCTTGAGTGATATCTCCTTAATCTTGAAAAGATAGTCTATGTTCTCTAAAACCTTGATAGGGTGGCCTATTATCTTTGAAAGGTTGATAGGTAGGCTGATTAGGCACTTGGTAAGGCCTATTTACCTATCATTTCTATCTCTTTAGTTGTACAATCTCATTCCCAAAGGATTAAAACATTCCTTTGAGATTTCCAATCTTAGATGATTGGCTTGAAAGGGTTAAAACTTAAGCCTAGGGGATGGAATAGGACCCATAAGAGGAGTTGGTATGGGTTGTGTTTTAGGCAAAAAGGCATGTGAGATCTGGGTGCAAATTTTTTATCCTATATCAAACTATTCTTAGCTCTTATTTATACTTCATAAGCATATGGCAAAGTAGTAGCACCCATTGATTAGATCATGACATTAATATTTGAATTGAGGGATCTCAGATAATGTAAGAAGGCATATTCATAAGATGGTATGATCAATAGAGCTATCCTAGTCCATGTTTTTTGAAATCTGAGGTTAAAGTCAAACATGAACTCATGAGGATCCCTGTTTATGGTGGTTAGTTGTTTAGCCAAGGACATGTGATCAAATTTAACCTTAAATTGCCTATAAAATGCTACACCTAAGTCATCCCAAGAAGAAATGGAATTTAGTAGGAGATTTCTATACCACTATAATTCTTTTACTTTGAAGGAAGTAGTAAGTAGTCTAATAAACACATTCTCCTCAAAAAAATTGTGGACTAAATAGAGTTTGAAAACATCCTTGATGTTCCTAATAAGTGTGGTTTGATCTTCTCCTAAGAATAATGGGATGCTCTTAAGAGTTGATACTGCTATATCATCAAACTAGAAAGATTCAAGGGGATTCTTCTATTAAATGGGACAAACACTTGGTTTTTAATTGCCATATAGATAGTAGGAATTTCACTATCTAAAATAATAAGTTGACCAGGATATATAAATTACTTTCTAAGATAAGTGTTTTTCTTATTAAATCTTGTTCTTTGATAAGCAGTACAAGTTAAATCAATGAATTGAAAAGGAATGCCTTTACTAGATAATCTTGTAGTAATCATTGGCATGAAAGTTCTACCTATCTAATACTAATAACTCTTGAAACTTTAAGGAATCCTTAGGTTCAAATGATGATGAGTATTCTCTGCTATTTCAAATAATTTTTTTTGGCTAAAACTTCAGCTATGCCAAGAAGAATTCATCCCATCAGGTGTGCTAAAAATTGATGTCAATCAAGAGTGTGCCCTTGTGAGAAAGTGTGTTGTTTCTCACTCTTGTAGAAACATGGAATATCCCATAACTTTGGATGAATTTGGAAGGGAGAGAATCTCTAGAAAGGATTGCTTCCCTTGAGGCACTCACTAAAACTTGTTCTTAAACCTATTAACTATTGATTCTGACTATGAAAGGGGTGAAAGGGATGCTACTTATAATGTAATTGAAATGAAAATTAGGAATAAAGATGATGCACAAATATTGTATAACCACTTATGCTTTAAATATACACTCTTATGAAAGGGGAAGCTTGTACACATTTTCTTCACTCAAGAATAACTTCTATAATAGTGTTTCATAAGGACTTGACAAACTCAATATTTACAAGGAAAGAATGTAAAAGAAATAAATTTACATCCAATGCTAAGACTAAAGTTTATCTTGAAACTTAAAATGACCTATAGAAGCTCAAATATGTTGTATGAAGTTATATAAACTAGATAATATCATAGGAAAACAAGTGTTTCACAATGCTATATCAATAGAAAACACATACACTTCACTAAAAACTTGAAAATAGAGGAAAAGAGCTTCTTATTTCTCTCAAAAGGTGAGTACAAAATTTGGAAACCTTTTAGCACAACCAAAATCAAAAAGTGATAAAAACATTCTATAAAAATGAGTTCAAATAGAAAATCAAATGATAATAGACAAAACAACCCCAAAATAGGGCTCTCAAACTTGGTTTTTTCACTCCTCCAATGCTACGTAGTGCTTTTTAAAACCCCTCCATTTATCCATGTCCTTAGGTTGGTGTATAATAGAGAGTATCATGAGTTTATGAGGATTTAAAATGTCTTATTCATGATTGGTAAAGCTTGACCACTTAGAGAGTGTCTATATCTTTGCTTCACCCCTATATATTAGCTCTTATGTCTTTGTTGAAGAATTAGTCATCCCCCTTGAAAATAGGAATTTAATTATTCCTTAATTATTAATTGAAACATTATTCTAAGACATTCATAATGTCTTTTAATGAGACATGGGTTGTTAGAATCTCGTTAGTGCATGTTTGACTCCTTCAGCAATCTAGGTGTTGAAAAGAAAGAAAGCTTCTTTGGATACTTGAGACCTTTTCAAAATTTTCCAAATCATTCCATATTATACTTGAACTTTTCTTGACTTTTTTATGGTGTAGGAGACATGTATTGGCCTTGAAAAGGCTTGTTAGAAGTTGTATGTGTTGATTTAGTATTGTAACCCCTTGAATTTCCCATTCTTCAACATGGTATAGAATGGAAAGAGTTGGGTTTGTCTTCAAGAATTAAAATTTCCTCCATGGATGGCCTCTGAACATCATACTATGCCTATAAAAAGACATTTTAATCCATAAAAAACTCAAAAATACTTGTTTTTGCATCAAAGCTTTAAATTTCTTTGCAATCCCTTATAGCCCTCCAAATAGGTAAAGCTCCTTATCTAGAAGAATATGGAGATGAATATGGAAAATTTATACAATTTTTTAATAACAATTAATATCTTATATATCCACACAAAATTTTATTATTAAATTCTTAATGTAAATGTCTTTTTCAGCTCATTCTCTCTCCCAAATTAGGCCTACTTAGCCCTCCTAGGCCTAAAAGGTATAAAACTTGATCCAAAGAGATCCCACACATTTTAAATGGCCCAAAATTATTTTATTAACTTTACCTAGTCTATCACCAAGCTCCATGTCAATTTTGGGGTCCTTAGACCGTACAAAATTATGTAAACCAAGAAATCACCTTGTCACCTAGTCTCATTTTGGGTCTATTTGAGACTACATTGGAAAATGGGCCTATTTTAACCACATACAAAGTATCCCATTAAATTTTTTGGGGTTTAATAATTATTATACATCCCAAATGACATAATCCAATTATTTGGAAGTTTTCCCCTTCTTAGAACACCTAAAAACACTAAAAGCATGCAAATAAGAGCATTTATGGCAATTTTTATAGGTGACATCAACATGAAATTACATGTGTATATCCTCCTTATAGTTATAAATAACATAAAATAGTTTTTAGGAGCAAAATATGGCATTATATGTGATATTTAGGCCCATTTTCCTTGACTAGTCACAATCAGGGTTTTAAAAGGGTTTAAGACCCATTTGGGATCTTAATGATTGTTCATAAAGAAAATACCACCAACTAAACTCATCTTACTTGTAAAAAATTATTTAATAACCTCTTAACATATCCAAAATTTCTTATATTCCCATGAAAAGTGTGAGAGGTGGTGTGAGTATCTGAAGTTGTTCCTCGAAGGGCATGTTTAGCTCTCTTTAAACTCGAGAGACGTTAAATTTGAGTTTTGGACCTTAAAACTAATTATCACCCTTGGGAGAGGTTTTTAAACCTTAAATGTATCTCACACATGATTCAAAATTATTTTTTATTTATTATTACCCCTTAGTATGCATTTGGTATACTGGTCAGGGATCTTGGGGTTTAAGTCTGCCATGTTTTTGCTAGCCCTCAAGGGCACTTAGATTAAATATTGAAGTTTGGTGCCTCATGAAAGTATATGGATAAATTATTTATGTATCGTTAATACCTTAAGGTCCCTTCATGATGTCTGGTATACTTGTTTTGTGCTTTTGAGCTCAAATGTACCCCTTGGTCTCATGGCTGCCCCTTGCTAATAAGTGGGCAAGGTCTGAGACAAAATAATGGGTATATCCACTAACTATGTGGATTTAAAATTAATTTTTATGACTTATCCCACTCATTAAAACTCTTTTCACTAAATATAAAAGTGTAATTTTTCCTATGAAACCCTCAAAACATAATCTCTCTCATGACTAGTTGGGTCTGTCTATGTGAGAACTAGGCCTACAAGCCTAAATAGATTCTCATATTCATTACACTATTTTATAATAGATTATAAGGGATTAAATGATAAATTCATGATATTTTGATACCAATTACCAAATTCACCTCTTTCAAACCTATTCACAGTCTTCACTCATTCCTCAATCAAGTAAAACCCTCATAGTAGGTAGATCTATAGTTTATCTTTTGACTGTATGTAGGGGTATTGAAACCTACTTTAATCAATACTTTCATGTTATTTTTGGTCCAAAAATGACCTTATTTTTTAAATTATATAGACCTCAATGTATCTTCACCATTTTATCAATCTTGCTCAGGCTTAATACCATCTTCTCCTCACGTATCTTGTAGGTAGATGTTTAGGGTAGTCTTAACTACATACTTTGGTCTCAAGGGCCTATTTCATATCAATGATTTTTTAAATGGAATTTGACTCAATTTGAGTCTCAAGTTATATTCTAGTATCTTTAACACATACTCTACCTCTTTCCTTAGGTCTGATGGACAATGCATTCCACTAGAAACCTATAGATGATTGTTAGGGATCATGATCATGTCTTCTATGTTCTAGATCGCTCCTTCAACACACTAACCTCATAAATAGTCCATGAACTCAGTTTAATTTATAATTATATTAATTAACCCTTCATATACATCTATAATCTCTTTATCCTTAGGCCTGAAGATGGAATGATCTTGAAATAGGCCTAAAGGTGGGCTTTTAGGGTCATCTTGACTATATACAGAAGTTTTAAAACTGAGTTCTCTCTCTTGTCATTATTTTTGAAGATATCCAAATCAATATAAACTCATAAATTATCATTTTCCATGAATATATCATAGGTTTCTCATGACATTTTCAAATCACTTATTACTTGTCTCTTCTTTATAGAGTATTGTAGGTGGTCTTTAGACTGTGAACTCAGTTTCTAAGACTATCAACAACTTGTAGGTGACTTAGTTTCTCTTTGATGAGTTATGTCACTATGTTCATATCATTTTAGGTTGAATATTATATATTATCTTTGTTTTATGTTGGATAATTATGTTTATTAAGGTCTAAAATGAGGACATGCAGGCTTAGGACCTATAGATATCTACTTGACTTTTTAGGGCTATACAAAGTCATCTCTTAAATTTTTGAACCTCATCAATCCTGTTAAATCCACTACCCACTTATTTTTATTCTGTAAATGATACATATATAATATGAAAAGAATTAAGCCACTTTACACTCACTTAACTGATCTATACAAACTGTGTGCAAGTCATTTTACCATTCTTGGGTTGTCTATCTCCTTTGGTCTTAAACTAAGTCATTTTTATACCCTAACTATTTATCTCAGAAAGTTATTTAAATTAAACTTGACCTTATACACAAGATGTTCACATTGCATATGATATTTCATGTACTAAAACTATATGGCTATAGGTGGTGATTGGTCCTTTATGATAGCAGAGGTTCCTAAAGCATTAGAACATGCTAAGGCCAAGGATAGTTGTGAGATACTTCATGTGTGCATAATATTTTTTCATAAAAAGATAGGAAATCGGATGATAGAAACATAAGAAGCATTAATTATTCTACATTATTGAGGAATTCAGAGCAACCAATATTTTATAATCTAAAAAAATGAATTTAGAATAGTTCAGATAGAAATTAACCAAGACATTACACATGAGAATGCATGCAAGAAACATAACAAGAAATCATATAGGTAACCATAACAAAATAATATCTATTGATAACCTCTAAAAAGTGGAACCATCTTATTATTACATATAAAATTATATATATATATATATATATATATATTATATGTTTCCAATTTATGACTATTCATCTTCATCTCATACTTGGTGCCAAAAGTTGAGTGTCTTCATATTCTAGCCTATTACAAGTCATGAGATAAGATAAAATAGACTATACAATGATAAAATGAGTGTATAATGCATGAATATTAAACAAATGTCTTGTACAAATTTACAATCTACATTATTATACTAACACTTTCCCTGACTTAAAATGTTATCTCATCTTGAGACAACATCATATGATCTTTGAGAATATAAAAGTTACTAGGCGCTTCAAAAATGGTTGGACCAGTAAGATTCACAGTAATCACTCAAGGCATTTTTTTGTTTTCACCTCTTGTGTACTAACTAACCACCCTTTCAGTTTTTTAACTAATATACCAACATATCACCCTTTATAAGTTTTAAATAGGTTGGCATAACTAGGTGGTCATCCTTAATGGGTTTTCAACCAAACTGGGCCCTTTTATCTTACTAAGTCTTCCCCAATACAAAATTTTCAAAATTTTTACTCTATGTAGTACTTAATGTGATGATGGTGGCATGGATATAGATGAAGGTTGATTAGAAGAGTTCTTAAATTGTGAATATGTAGCCTTACACTATGTGAAGATATGCTAGATCTTGAAAAGTGACTTATAGGTAGGTGTATTGATAATCTATACAACAAAGCTAGTGAAAGGAGTCAGATCTATTTTGTATGCATTCTAATCTAGCATCATTTCTTGTATTAGATGTTGTAGGGTGAGAAATGGAGTATGGTAGCCAATTATCTTCTTGAGGTCTATGTCATCAGTTATGCTCAAGATAGCCTTGGTGTTCAAAACTCATATCTAAATCTCTCCACTCAATTATTCCATCTTATATGTGTGTCTTTGAACTTAGAGGTCAGCAAATTAACTATGTAATAGTTATCACTACCAATTTAAAAGTTTGTTCTGTACATTATCCCTAACATTTAGTGATTCTTGGAGTATTCCATCCTTGTCTTCCCTAATTATAGTGTGACTTACCATGGATGATTTGGTTATGGTAGCCTTTACAAAGTCAATTCTAGAACTAGATAATGTGGTATCTAATTATTGCTTCTAATCCATCAAACTATGTGCAATTTGTTGATCTTGAAGTGTGGTAGCATCAAGCATTCCTTGGTATTACTCTAGTAGAGAGATAAGATTGGTACCCTCAAACTTAACATCTTGACCTAATGTTCCCACTATATAAATTTTTTGAGTTGTGTACCTATCCTTTGTTAACTCAGATATAAGTATTGATTCTACACTAGTCAGACATTACTTGGTCCCCAATCGCTCAAGTGACCAGCTCAGGACAAGTATCATAGATGAGATTTATATTTTTATGTAGTTGAGCCTTTAACTCAATGTTCTCATCCTTAGATTGATCAACCTCTTTCTCAAGAGAAGAAACCTTCTATGTAATGGACTCTTGGAATGTTCTATTACCCTATAACTTCTTCTTAAATGGTAACCTTAAAACATCTAACAATGCTTCCTACTGAAGTGCGAATATTGTAAATGTTCCCACAATATCTAGAGGATTAAATTGTGGCATTATCACAAGTGAAAATGAGAAGGTGGTGCATTGAGTACCCATAGTTAGAACATCCCATAGCTAGACTCCTCCCAAAGGTAAGGCCATTTTTTGCTCACCTACTATAGTTATAGGTTTATTTTCTTCTTTCTTTAGCTATTCTGAGTCATCTTATTGTTGTTATTTAAGAACTTGATATTGTTGTGTCATAGCATATTCTATAGTCTTCAGTTGATGTGCAAAATCTTCATCTTATTTTCTCTTGGCTTTCTCCATTATTTTCCTATTGATCTCTTCCGCCATAGCTTTCTTTTTCTCATGTTCCTCTTCATGTTTCTTCTATGCATGCTCTTCTTCCTTTTTCTATTCTTCAAACATTGTATCCTTATCTTGTTTGGCCTTGGTCTATGCCTATACTGATAGATCAGCTTGTGCCTTGGTTGTACATTCTTTTTCTACTTGTGTGTGATCCTACTATTTACATAAGACTCCATCATCTTTCTTCTTCCTCATAGCTTCATCAACTTGCTAATGTGTAAGAGTGGCATCCTCTAGAGCCTTATTTTCTTGTGACTCTACATCTTAAAATTACTTCTCCTCTTCTACCTTACCCTTGGTAGTGAGCATATCCTTTTTATTCCTATTCTATTCATCCATCTTATTTTGATGAGCCTCATGCACCTATTTTTCTACATCATTAGATTCCTATGAATTTTTAGTTTCCTCGATAGCATGTTATCATTTATATTCTATGTCTTAGTCTTTTTCCTTAGCCTTGGATTCCTTAGCTTGATAACATGCTTTCTTAGATTACTATTATTGGGCCTATTCCTTTTGACACTTATTTTCTTCTTATCAGACTAACCATTCTACTACATGGTTTTATTCCTCCCATGAAGCCTTTTGCTCTTCAACTATAAGTTGATTTGGTATCATATCTTCAATATCAAGATCTTATTTTATAGTTGGTGAATCACTCAATTAGACCATAGAGTTGGATATATATTCTTTCTTTCACCCCAAAGTAACTACCCTATAATTGGGTGGTGGTGAAGTCAAGGAAGGAGAATGTTACACTTCTTATACCATGGTTGCCCTACCAAATGCATGTTTTTACAAGGTAGGAGAAACCCTAGCTTCTCATCAGGTTTTGGGTCTATGAACTAGAGGTTTATGTAGAATTTTAGGTAGTGGTACAAAGACATCAATAGTTATTAATTTGGTGGAAGGTTGATAATAAATAAGGTCAACCATTCTCTATATTTATTTAGCCTTTTCATGCATAGTGTCAATAATAATAGATGCAGGGCATGGTGGTATTTCCACGCAAATACTTGGAGGGACCTTCTTATGCACTTGAACCATGTGTACTACCTTCCATAAAAATAACTCCTTTTCCTCATAAAATTTTCCTACCATATCTATGATCATCACCTAGTAGGCTTCCTAATTATTTGTTTCTATCTAAGGTATGTCATAGGAGCTTACAATCTAGGTAACTTTGGGGTCATCCATCTAAGTTATTATGCTCCTCATATTACACTTTAGTAGAGGTGATGGTGGTTTTTATATGAAGAGATTACACTTTCCTTTTTATTTCTATGAGGTTATGGCTTCAAGTTGGGGCTATGATAAAAGAACTGTTGCACCAGGTGGTATGGCTTAGAGTGTTATGGAATGCCTAGATGCATATGATTTTTGATTAGTAACCTTAGTGTATACCATGGCCATGGTAACAAAATGTGGAAAGGGTCTAAATGGAGACCTATGTAGCTCATGTATGTGAATGAATATGTATTTTGGAAGCAAAGTGATAATAGCATGTTGTCCCAAGTACTGTATGACATCTAGAAGCACCCTTGGGTGTGTAGCAATCAACTTTAAATACTCCTCCCACTATTTATAGAATTTCACCTCATGAATTAAGGTATCATGCTTAGGTGTCCAAATCAAGTTTTGAAATTGTTGTGTTAGCTAGTAGTCAATTTCAAGGTGCACCTTACCTTTAGAGGACTTCCATTGAGTGAAACATAGCAAGAAGATCAAGAATTGGTAATGGAAGGTCTATATGGAAGTCATGTGGCATTTGTTAAGTATATCTTATATAAAATACTTGGGATAGTTGAACTATTCATTATAGTGGATCATAGGATGTGTAATGTCAACTACTCCTTTGGGAATTTACTTCATAGACTTGGTGGTCTACCAGAATTGTCATGTGATGCACTCAACCAAGATGCACACTAGTTCATCTTGGATATATTTAATTGGAATTCATCTAAACCCATAGGTATATAAATGTCTAACCTTTTAAATGATAGTAGGAATTTTTTTCTTATAGGGAGAAATATAATCACCTCATATGGAGATGCCCAAAGCTTTGTTCATTGTTTTGATGTTGTTGATGATGGTGGTATCGGTGTCAATGTAAATATTTACCTCATTATAGTAGCCAAGTAGGATTTGTAAAATCTCCCCTAAATTGTTGAAGGTTGGAATCCAAAGTAAGAACTCAACATATATTTTATATAATTGATGTGAGGCTATAAGAGCAAGTGGTTGTGCAACATCTACTAGATCTGGTTAGAAGAGTTTTTTTCTACCACTTGAAGATAGTCAAATGACTCTAGATCAGTATATTTTATCTACCAAATCAAATTATTAATGCCCATTTCTTCCTTCTAAGAATCCATTAAGTTTATGATGAGTTACAAGTGATCCATAGTATTGGAATACTGGGATGAGAAACTTTTCTATTTCTACATTGTATAAATCAGCTTAGCTTTAGAATGTCGACTCATAAAAATAATTACAAAAATGAAATGTAGTATTGGTTTATAACCTTATGACTTTATAGATTTTATGTGTGTTGTTTTTTGCATAAATGTTGCATTGATTTATCCCTTTGACATCACTCTGAATGTTCATGAAAAAAGGTAGTTATTCATTAGCACATGCATTAGGATACATCATTATATTCTTGGTTATTCATACTAGAGTATGTATTATTGATGTTGACTAGTTGTCAATTTGGTGAATATTAGATTAAACGATACTAAACTTTGGCATTAATTTCATGTGGATGACCATTATATGGTTTATATTGTGGTGGAGTGACTTGACCATACTTTTCTTAGACTTAATTGATTTATTTCACTTTTGATAACATCAATAATGGCACACCTAAATTCTTTTACACGCTACACCTCTAACCTATCGCATGTATTAGGATAAGAATAGCTGAATTATGGATTAATTATCCCTATTTGATGCTTTATCACATTTATCTATGCATTAATTCAGTTATTAGGTCGGCCTATGGAGTAACCATGGCCTAGATAGACTATATATAGGAGGTAGTGGGTAATTATTTATCATCATATTGTGAATTTTGCTCTTATTGAAACTTCTGGAGGTTTCCCCCTTGAAGTGGCTTGTCTATTATCATATATTCTAATATATTTTAGTCGTATTTATATTTATTTCTACTATTCTACTTTATTGTTGAATTAATTTCATTACAAGTGGTATCAAAACTGCGATTTGGGCAATCTTGTGGGTGAAACCCTAATTTTTTAAATTTGGATATATCTAAAAAAGGGTTGCTAATTTATCTTCAATTTTTTTATTAGAGGTGATAAATCATTAAATTAATCTTCCATTAAAATTTCAGCTCATTTGGATCTATTTTACAAAATTTATCTCCATTTTAGGTTTTTTCATAAAATTGCTCTATAGTGTGAAATTCAATGAATTTTTGTGAGTTATTTACATTTTTGGAAATATTAGAAAAATTTGGATAGGGTATCTTATTTTTAAGTTTTTATTTTAGGTATACATACATCCAAAATCATTTGGTCAAAGTTAGGTCAAAAGTGCTAATCAAGGTCGACATCGTAAAGCCCTTTTATGGTAGGTCCACAAACTTGGGGCCAAGGAAAGGGTGCTAAAACTCCAGGTAAAAATCATAACAAGGAATATATGGAGTCATAAGGGGTATTTACTATATCTTTTGTACCAAGGTTCTTTGGCATAGATCACAAAGTGAGCCACCTTGACTATAGTGTGCAAGGTATTCAAAGTGAGGTCCAAGGCATACAATCTAATATGAAATCCATATGATATAGTTTGGTAGATATCATGATGGATTTGAAAAATAATCATTAAAATAATCTAGATATCACTATTTCACAACCCCACTAGGGTGGTTCTCCCAATCAGTCTACTTCAAATCCAACTACATTGCCA
The DNA here is from genome assembly GCA_037957365.1 of Torreya grandis. NCBI lineage: Eukaryota > Viridiplantae > Streptophyta > Pinopsida > Cupressales > Taxaceae > Torreya > Torreya grandis. The sequence goes on along the minus strand of JARHVA010004559.1, from coordinate 512,408 downwards.
TAGAGGAACCTGTTACCAAAGGTGGATATGCACAAATTTGATGGAAAATATACACTCAATTAGATCAACCAAATGGAGAATATTTTTGATCTGCACCATGTCCTAGGTGGACAAAAGGTTACCATGGCATCCTTGTATCTTGAACCTAATCAATTCATTTGGTATCGATGGTTGTGTGCTCAAAAGAAAAAGATGACTCTCAATGTCACCTGGTTAGTTTTTATAGAAGAGTTGCAATTACACTATGGCAATAGTGTGACATAGAATTAATTTAACCAATTGTAAAAATTGTGACAAATTGGCTCTATCAAGGATTATATTCATCATTTTTAGAACCTATTCTTACTTGTAGAGATAATTTCTAAGGAGAACTTGAATGACCTAGTTTTGGGTGGACTCAAGGACCACATTCAACATGAGGTACACATGTTTAATCCACTTAAGATTTTTGATTCTATTATCATGGCACGTAGAGCTAAGGAAAAAATCATATCCAACAAAAATCATCCATTCACTCACTTCAAATATCATAGCATACTGACACCAACATTTCTTCCACCTATTAGATTGACCCCTCAGCAAATTGAAGAGAAGCATGCAAAAGGATTATGTGTCAGTTGTGACAGTAAGAGGAGCAAAGGACATAGATGTGTTGAGAATAATTTATTCTACATTGAGGTATACAATGAATATTAAAAAGAAGATGATGCCTCCAGTGATGATGAAGAAGAGATAAAGGATGTACCTAAAGATTCCTAACCTACAATCTCTTGTCATGCACTTACAGGTATTATCACTCTACAAACTCTTAAGGTGGTGGGTTTCCTCAAGAAATAGAAGGTGATAGTGTTGATTGATTTTAGGAGCACACATAACTTCATCAACCATAATTTGGCCACTCAATTGAACTATTTCATCTACCCAGCACCAAAATTTTAGGTCATGATTGCAAATGGTGGCACAATTAATTATTCAGGCAAATGCCATAGTATTAAGCTTGATATGGGTGAGTACAATCTTGATTCTCCTATGTTTTCTATTCCCATGGGTATCATAGACATTTTTTTGGGATTCCACTGGCTCACAACCTTGGGTACCATTAAGATGAAATTCTAGGAACTATTCATTGACTTTCATTCTAAAGGTAGGAAAATTGAACTACATAGATTACAAGCAAAATATCCACAATTGATTAGTTCACATTAGATGACCAAGATGTTAAAAAAGGGGGCAAAGATAATTATTACATGATTATTTTCCATATAAGTTCAACCCACATAGGCATCTACACATCCTGATCTACATATGATTCTTGATGACCACCCATCTATATTTGGGGCCATGCCAAAAGGACTACCACCAAAAAGAGAATATGATCATGCCATTCAACTAATTCTAGTGAGTCAACCAACAAATATCAAACCATATAGTTATCCATATGCACAAAAGAGTGAAATAAAAAAGATGGTCCATGAGATGTTCGAGGCAAGGATCATCAAACATAGCCAAAGTGTATATTCATCACCAATGGTCATGGTGTGGAAGAAGGATGACACATGGAGGATGTGCCCAAATTATAGGGAACTCAACAAGTACACCATCAAAGATAAGTTTCCTATTCTAGTAATTGAAGATTTACTTGATGAGCTGCATGGTGCTAATTATTTCACAAAATTGGATCTTTGCTTGGGGTACCATCAAATTATAATCAAGGATGAAAATGTTCATAAAACTAATTTTAGAATGCATGAGGGCCATTATGAGTTTTTGGTAATACCTTTTGGTCTTAAAAATGCACCATCTACTTTTTAGATCTTGATGAACACTATTTTTAGGCCTTTTTTAAGGAAGTTTGTGCTAGTTTTCTATGATGATGTATTGATTTATAGTCAGACATGGGAAGCACATCTGCAACATGTGAAACAAATGTTGATAGTTTTGGAGAAGCATCAGCTTTATGTGAAGCCATCCAAATGTTTTTTTGGAGTACAGGAGGTAGAGTACCTAGGTCACATTATTTCCCATGAAGGTGTCAAATTTGATCCCTAGAAGATCAAAGCTATGATGGAATGGCCCATGCCAAAAACTCTAAAAAACATCTAAGGGTTCTAAGGACTAATAGGTTACTACCGAAGATTTGTGAAAGGTTATGGCAGCGTAGTGGCTCTTCTCACTACATTGCTAAATAAGGATTCTTTCCATTGTAATGACTCCACCACCAAAGAATTTGAGAAACTAAAAGTAGCTATGTGCACCACTCTAGTTTTGGCTACTCCAAACTTCTCAAAGACATCCATTGTTGAATGTGATGCTTCTAGATCTAGGTTGGGAGTAGTACTAATTTAGGAAAGAAGACCCATTACATTTGAGAGTCATCAATTCAAAGGTAAGAATCTACAAAAACCTATCTATGAGAAATAAATGGTGGCTATTCTTCGTACAGTTAAATAATGGAGTCCCTATCTAATGGGTAGACACTTTAAGGTGAAAATGGATCATGATAGTCTCAAATACATTTTGCAGCAAATATTATCATCTGAGTAACAACAAAAATGGGTAACCAAAATTTTGGGATATGATTTTGAAATCATCTAAAATAAGGGTAAAGATAATGTAGTAGCAGATGCACTATCCAGATGGGATACATCCACAAAAGCATTACTTTATACAATGTCCATGTTGCAAGTAGATTGGGTGGATGAATCCAGGTTAGAGTGGGAGCAAGACAAGGATACACAAGTTCTGATTCAAAATCTCTAGCAAGGTAATTTAGCCTCTAACAAATTTGAATGGAAAGGTAATGTCCTATGGTATAAGGGTAGGTTATACTTGTGCAAAGATTCAAAGCTTAATCATAAGATTCTTGCAGAGTTGCATGCATCTCCAATTGGGTGACACTCAGGGTTCTTGAAAACTTATCATAGAATTAATAAATAATTAATTTGGGAATGACTCAAGGGATATATACAAAATTTTGTGGTAGAATTCTTGATATGCCAATAGAATAAAGGTGAGACAGTTAAGACCCCGGGTCTGTTACAACCGTTAGAAATTCCTATTCAAAGGTGGGAGGAGGTTTCCATGGATTTCATCATAGGGTTTCCTTGTTATAAAGGTAAGAATGCTATCTTGGTCATCGTGGATAGGCTTACAAAATATTCCCATTTTTGTGCTCTCTCACACCCATTTTTAGCAAGTACAGTAGTAGCTATTTTTCTGGAGGTAGTTCTAAAATTGCATGGAACCCTAAAAATAATTATAAGTGATCATGATCCTATTTTCACTATTAATTTCTAGACTGAACTATTTTTCTTTTTGGGTACTTAGCTAGCTCATAGCTCATCTTACCACCCCCAATCTGATAGAAAAATAGAAGTGGTTAAAAAATGTTTAGAGGGGTATCTCTGTTGTTTTATATTAGATAAATAGGAATAATGGGTTAAATGGCTATGACTTATAGAAGGGTGGTATAACACATCTTTCCATACCTCTTCTAAAATGTCTCCATTTATAACACTATTTTTTTACCATCCACCTTCCTTCACTTCTTCATTAAAGGTGCTAACTAAGATTTGAGATGTGGAGGAGCACATTTAGCATCAACAAGAAGTTTTGGCTAGTTTGAGAGAGAATTTGGCCTTGGCACAAAATAAGATGAAGCAACAAGAAGATCAACACTGTAGTGAGTAAAATTTTGAGGTGGGTGACTGGGTATTTATATGTTTGCATCCTTACAAGTAGATGTCCTCGAAGTAATAGAAAAAGGACAAAAAACTTACTCCTAAGTATTATGGCCCTTGTCAAGTTCTATAGAAAATTGGAAGTGTGGCTTACAAGCTCGAGTTACCTCATTCATCTTGCATACACCCAGTATTTCATGTTTACTATTTGAATAAGGTCATTAGACAGAAATTTTCAGCCTAGATAGAGCTCCCAGAACTAGATGAAGAAGGATGAGTCATTTTAGAACCAGAGAAGATCCTCTAAACACATACTAAGAGGTTGAGAACTAGAGATATTAGGGAATATCTAATCAAGTGGAAGAACCTAAGTAGTGAAGATGCAACTTTAGAAGGTGAATATTTTCTACAACAACATCTCGAGTTGTTCAATGTTGAGGATAATGTTGGTTTGAAGGGAAAGGGCATGTTATGCCCCTAACCTATCGCATGTATTAGGATAGGAATAGCCAACTTATGGCTTACTTATCCCTCTTTGATGCTTTATCACATTTCTTTATGCATTCATTTGGTTAGTAGGTTGGCCTATGGAGTAACCATGGCCTAGATAGACTATATATAGGAGGTAGTGGGTAATTATTTATCATCATATTGTGAATTCTATTCTTATTGAAACTTGTGGAGGTTTCCCCCTCAAAGTGGCTTGTCTATTATCATATATTTTGATATATTTCAATCATATTTGGATATATTTATATTATTCTACTTTAGTTTTGATGTAATTTCATTACATACACATGGGTTTTGCACGCTATACCTATTATCTTAGTTCTAAAATCTAGTGAAGAGATCATCTACAAACACATACACACAAAAATAAACACATAAGAAAACATACAAAAATGGTAAATACTAATCTACTTTGTGTTATTTAGCACCCACTTATTTGGTAGAAAGAGATCAATTAAGACTATTGGTAGTAGGGCTTAAGTCTACAGCCATTCAACTACCCTAGAAAAATGGTTCCCTATAGATCTCTCAAAATAATGGTTCCTTTCTACAATATTTCATGTATAGTGTAAGGCCTTTTCCACATGATTTGTAATTTACCTAAGAATTCTCTAAAGTGAATATCATATAATAAAATGGGTAATCTTTTTGAAATTCCTTATGTCATAGGTTCTTTTTGTGTCATGCTTTTTGACTATGCTTATGAACTTCCTACATCCAAAATGCTCTGAATCGATACTCAACCATTTGGTTCAATTCGAGAAGACTATTTGTGAGAGACTCATGATCCCCTAATCTCATAACCATTGAAATACATAGAGTAGGTACCAAGTATTTCGTAAGAATTATTGTTTCAAGCCCATAAACCAATAAAAATGGAGTATAACATATAGCCTTCTTATAGTGTGTTTGATAAGCCCAAAGAATTGTAATAATGTGATCCTCCAAATCATCCCTCTTGACATCATAGGTCTTTATCAACATATTTACCAACACTTTATTATAATCCTTAGCTTGGTTATTAGATTATGGATGGTACGTAGTACTTTCATGATGGAAAATCATTAATTCTTTAGTAAGAGATTTGATAGTATTTTTCAAGAAGTGTGTTCCTCAATCATCAATAAGCTTGATGGGGCATCCAAACCATCTAATAATATTCTCATAAATAAAATAATACAACCTTATCCTTATAGCTAGGTGTCATAGAAACTTCAAGCCATTTGATAAAGTAATTTGTCTTAGTGATAATAAGTCAAGCTTTATTATGTTTACCTGAGGGATTTATAGGTCCTACAAAATTGATTCCCCATTGTTTAAAAGGTTATTAGGATAATAAAGGGTACAAGGGAATTTTATCCTTCTAGTATGGCTTTTTCATTCATTGACATGCATCAAAAAAAAATTTACTTGATGTGTATCCTAATAAATATTTGGCCACCATAATCCACTCTATAATAGTTTTTACATAGTAGCTTCTCTAGCAAAATGACCTGTTATTCCTTAGTGTGCTTCCTATAAGAGTTGCTAGAATCTATGTTCCAAAACTACCTTGTGTAGTACTTCATCCTTCCCTAAATGATATAAGAGCCCATTTATAATATTATATGTCAAGGCTCTGGTAACAAATTGCTTCTTGTCTCTTTCTTGGTAGTACATAGGGAATACCCCTTATTCTAGGAAATTAGCAATTGCTTCAAAATTCTCAAGGATCATAGAAAATCAAAATAAATGGGAATCAAGAGAATATTAATATAGTTATTTTTGTTCTTACCCATTAATAATGTGACTAAGATGATCCATCCCAACATTTTCTCAGCCTGGGTTGACATTGATGAGAAATTGAAATTTTTAAAAAAGCATCAACCATCTTGTGTTGAGAATTATTGTCATTGATGTCAAGGTTGATATCATTTGATGTCAAGCTTGATTTCATTGATGTTAAGATTCATGGTGTGTGTGGTATGAGCTTGTATGCCTAATATGATAAGGAATCCAAGAAACCTAATGTCTCTCTACTGAGAAAGAATTTGAAGGCTTGAGAAGTCATCAATAGTTTTGACAACACCTTTTTGGCAATAGTTTTGAAGACTCATCATAGAACATAGTCAGCCACAAAGATCCTTAGTTGAGATTTGAAGATCTAAATAACTAGATCCAAAGATGCTCCATCAAGCTATGAATATGTTTTATTGAAGCTCTAAAGAAGAATATGCATGAGAGAGGTTGTTTGATTGTATATGAATATCCTTAGTAGAGATCCAAATATCTACATAAGAAGCTTCAAAGATGTTTCATCAAGCTTTGAAAATTTTATATTGAATCTCTAAAGAATAAGCTACATGAGAGAGGTTTTTTGAGTTTGTACATGAGGTGTTTAGAGCTTTGATAATGGTTAAAAATGTAGATTCAAAACCTATTATAAAATATAGGTCAAAGGCTTAGATATCAAAGAAAGAGATGGTGGCCTAATGAGGTATCAGGATCAATTTCCAAGGCAAGAAGGTGAGCATTGACAAAGGTAATTCAAGTATTTTAAGCATGTGCATGAAGTTTTAGGTCAAAAATTGAAGGTTAAAGCAAGAAGTGTCTTAAGGTCTCTCAAGTGCACAAAATGAAGAGTTGTCTACTTGAAAAGTTTTTTAAAGTACTCATTGGAACATTTATAATATACATGAGGACCTATGTTATTTATGGTATATGGGGAAGGTTCCTATCTTAAATTTCTAAGCACTAGTTTCTAGAATAAGGGGCTAAGCTTTATGAATGATCGTTAAGATTAGAAGATGGTTTAAATGCTCAAAGAACCCTAACAATGACCTGATGTTGAAGGTCTTGTTTTACAGTGATAATAATGGTATGACATATCTATTTAATGTATTATATATTGTATTAAACTCTCTTAGGCACCTCTAGGTGTGATTGGTTTGTCAGGTGTGTGAGTAGACCCTACAAGAAAGGCCTTATTTCTCAAAAAATAACTGTAACAAATAGAGTTGACCAAGTCAAAGTATGTAAATCATTAGATGAATAATATCGAGACTTTTATTTGATTTAAATGGTGATTTATTAGTATTTTATATCCATCATGTGTGTTAAACCAATCATCTGAGTTGACCTATCATTAAAAGGCTTAATGGTGTAGACAATGAGAAAACCAAGTAGAAGTGAGAAGTTGATTAGGGATGAATATAATTACATTAATATGTTGTCCAAGACATATAATTCATGTTCATATTGGATAAAATATTTATATATCATTTTATATGATATAAATTTGCTCTCAAATTGACTTGTCTAACTCAGTGAGATTTGTGTATAGTGAAGTCATGAGATTGGTCTATAAGAACAATATTGATATTAGAGATTATGATATATTTTTTGGTAGTTTTTTTGAGTTTTTTTTAATATCATACTAATTCATTATAAATTATTAATTATTCCTTTTATTTTATCATAATTTCATGTTTCCATAACTGTGTTTTGAAGCTAGTTAGTAGTTTTAAGTGGGCTACTTGTAGAGAAGGGTTTGAGTCCTTTTGTCATATGTAATGAATTATAATGAACTTTGTGAAAATTTTAAGTTCATTTAACCTCTATATGTTTTATTTTTTTCCATGATTGTTTATAAAAACAATTCTTGTGCTTCAGTTGTTTATGATAGATTTTTTGGGTATGCACAGGCCTAGTATGAATAGTAGAGGTTCAAGTGGTGGTTGGACCTAAAAGGTGTTGTGGACCTAAATTTAAGTTTGATAAGGTATATTTTAGTATTATTTTATATTTTCATATAATTTTATAGTTTTTATAGTTTTAAAAATATTTCAAAGGGTAATGTGTGTTAACGAAGGCCGAATTGAATTAGGTCTCCTTAAGGCCTAAAAGGGGGTTTTGGTCTTATCCGCTATGACCAACCTATTGTAATTATTTTTTCATATTTGTGTCATGTTATAAGTAATATTTAATTAAAAATATAATTGATCAAGTGTTTATTTCCAACCAACAAGTGTATAAGCAAGATTTTAGTATAAGAACAAGGCCTAATAGGCCTAATTAGTTTGTTAGAATATATGAGAGTTGAAGCAGAAGATATAATATTTTGAATAGAAAAAGGAGGTAATATATGCCATCATCATAGTACATATAAACTATCATGAAGATATAATAGGGGTTATGTATATGATAATCAAGTTCAAATTGTCTAATCTATCTTGAAGAGACCTAGTTGAGCAGAGAAGGCTAGAGACCAGTTTGAGAAGGATAGAAGTGAGTGAAGAGATGAAGAATGAGATCATAACATGAATTTGGTGAAGCTTAGTCAAGTTGGTGCTTACCTAGTTTGGATTTGTGATCCAATTGAATTTGGTGATTCATTAAATCTTGATGTTTGACTTATAGTATAATATTCCATTTGAATCATCAGTGAGTTTTCTTCCCCTTGAGGGTTTGTCACTCAAATAAGTGTTTTGTGTGTTACGCTCTTCTCTCATACTCATGGATTTTAATGTGATGATATTTTACTATATTATTTTGATATTTCATAAATGATAAGGTAAAAATGTAAAAAAAATTGAAGACTAATTCACCCCACCACATCTCATTAATTATGTATCCAACTATTACTATTAGATCCTAGTATTTTGTGACAAGTCTAATAGATTGAATTTCATCCTAAGAATCACAAGATGTCTTGTGATCAATAGGGAGAATAAAACATCTATGATGATGAAGTATACTATGATAGTGAATAAGGAGAAGCTAAATTAGACCTTAAAGCTAAGCTCATAAGATCCTTTGATGATTTGAAGCATCAAAATAAGACTATCCATGAGCTCAATAGTCAATTAGAATATGTCAACATACAGTTAAAGTCAAAGTAATTTGAGTATGACTAGTTGAAGGTTGAGCATGTGCATCTACTAGAAAAAATGAGCAAGTTTGAGAGAAATCATGTTAAGTCATAATAAGAAAAGAATATCAACATGAAAAAACTAATTAGGCATCCCAATGAAATAAAGGACAAGTCATCTTGGAACCATGGTATGTGTAGGAATGTTATTTGATACATCTGTCACAACATAAGACACATTGCAAGATTTTTTTCTAATAAAGTTGGAAGGCCTACAAGATTCAACAAGACATATTAAACTCCTAGAATGCACAAAAAGAATGAAACATTGGTATGGAATCTAAATCAAATTAGGATAGATCATATTGAGCTTAAGAGGCAAGATAGACTATTTATTAAGGAGGAATTTAAGACTAAAGAGGATTTTATGCTATCTCATACTGACTTTCACATTCAATATGAAGGCATGATATGGTATACAAATAGTGGTTGCTCAAGTCACATGATAAGAGATAGAAATAAGTTAATCTCATTAAATAATAATTATATAAGAATAGTGAAGTTTGGAAATAACACAGTTGCTAATATAGTTTGCAAGGGTGTCTTGAGTTTGGATAATGGAATGACCAAGACCAAAAATGTGTTATATGTTGAAGGTTTGAAACATAACTTGTTCAATGTAATTTAAATTTTCAATCAAGGACACACACTAACCTTTCATGATAGAAGGTGTGAGATAAGGAGATTAAAATTAGGAAGGCTAATTGATAATTCCAAGAACACTAAGAAAAACATATATGTATTGATTGAGATCAATAAGGTGAGATGTTACATGATCAAAATAGATGAAAGTTGGTTACTACACATGAGACTAGGTCACCTAAACTTTGAAAATCTTGTTAGAATTAGCACTAATAACTCTATGAATAAAATGCCTAAGATAATAAAACTTAAAATCATACTTTTCAAGGTATGTCAACATCTTAATAAAACTAGAAGAAGGTGTTGTAGTTTTAGGTTGCACCCTGGCTGAGGATAGAAGTGTTCAAGCCCTATCCACAAACCTAGTCCAATATGGGAGTGACCTTAGACTATGGGATATCTAGTTTTTAGGTCACACCTCTAGTTTTCATGGGGATATCTCCCCTAATATGACAATTTAGTACTTTATAAAACCTAAATCTTTCACAATAAAAGGGAGAAGGATTTGAAAACTAAAGCAAGAACCTAACTTAGGTGGTGATGTACTAATTGATTAATGATCCACTCTCAACTATTTAATTTGATGACTACTAATGAATATAATGGATATAAGGGTTTATTAGACTCTTCAACAATGTTACAAGCATGAATTTTTTACATGAAGATTGGGTAGAGACCTATAACTTAAAGGACAAAGAGAGATAGCTCTATACAAGACACTATAGACTCGTGGCACTTCAATGGAAATATTACTTTCTCATACTTCACACAACTTGAAATAAACTAAAAAAATAAGAAAGGTACATGAAGGACATATATATGATGAATAAAAACATACATTTTTCAAATCAAACTCCAATAAATTACACTTAACATTCAACCAGAATTTGAAATTATCTTCTATTGTTTCAAAAGAATTTTAAAAAATGATTTTGGTAGATATTTGATACACCCAATCAAGGGATGGAAAATAATATCTAAATTCCTAAATTTATAGATAAAATTGAGGGTGAGAGATGTAAATCTAGGTGTAGGATGGGTCATCAATGAGCCCAAAGTGGCATAGGGTAGTTACACAAGCTTATCCTTCTCTTTGATCATTAACACTCCATTGATGATCCCATTTTGGAATTATGTTGGTTTTATCTACTTCAATTAACCTCATTCATGCCTTGAAAATTCTAAAAGTATCTCAAAATTCCCTACTTTGGTAGTATGCAATGCACATGGGGTGTAAATAGGTCCACTTGAGGTGTTGAGCAACCTTTGCATCAATATTCATGATAAGTGGTACATGAAACTACCTCTAACTTGAAATAATGGTTCCCATTTTGTTTTAGGCTCTCCTCAATGACTATTACAATGCATTTAAATGTTCAAACAATGGTTTCATTCTATCATTTATGTTGATGTGGGTTTTATGCATTCTATAATCAAATGAGGTAGCCTCTAACATTTCAATATCTCAATAGAGGTAAACTCCACTCTAGGGCACAATTTGTAGGTATATGGTATATTAAAACCATTTGATGGAATATTTGGTAGGGCATATAAGTTTTTAACAAGGTTTTTGGATAGAGGTGTGGTTACTAATAAGGGTAGTGAATCTCTATGTGAGTTGGATGGGCAACTGGTTTCTAATCTAGAGTGGGTAGATCTCAAAATAAACTCAAAAAAGGAGGGGGAAGGGTGGGGTAGAAAAGAAATATTATATGTTTTTTAGGAACTACTTCCCTAATTGATTTCTAAAAGGATGAGTGCTCTCACAACCTATGCCTATTGCTAGCAGCAATTACACACACACAATCAAACACAACTAATAAGTCTAAGGAGATAAAGATGTAGAAAATTAACAAGCCTTAGACAAAGTTTTTTCCTTTTAAGTCAGTTTTTTCACACCCTTACTTAGTATATTATGGCTTAGGCTATTAAAGTATCTAAGGTAGCTTTTACACACACACAAAAAACTATATCAAATAAAGCACTCATGCACATTCAAAATTATGAATCAATCAACTTGAATATCTTAACTAATATATTTTACCAATATTTCAATAGTTTTTACACATCTAAAAATTAGTACATAAATTAAAATAATCAATAATCCATTCAAAAATATTTCACTCTAAGGATTATTGAAACATATAACCAAATAAAGTAAAAACTAATTACATAGAAATTAGAAAGAAAATACACAAACACATTCACTGACAAACAAAATTGATGTTTCTCTTGTATTCAAAATTATCTTACCAAAATCCAAGTTGGATTACAATTATATATATAAACTTGGGGAAGGGGTCACATCATCCTCCAAGTTCATGAAAGGTCATTATATGTGATAGTTAGAATATGAGTTATGACTATGGTTGAAAACTATATAAGGATTTAATTGTAGTTATCAATTTAAAATAGCCTTTTAAAGAGCTATGCAACATGTGCATGTGTACAAAGACACTTTTACAATTATAGATTAAATTTTATGAAAATACCTCCTTTTATATGTTGTGGGAACAACTTATTGATATTTTAGATTAGCCTCCTTCAAATGGAACTTAGACATGATTACCACTTTACCTATGTTTTAGAACCAATGATACTATTGTTAGTTTTGACTAATCAAACTAAACTATGCATTACATGCTCACTTTTGCCTTTATATAATATCCCTTTGGAAGGATTTACAAGGTATTAACTCAAAATAATTGATAGTGTTCACTTAATTTACCTTTAAGATACCAGGTAACTGTAGCCTTTTCTTGTTCTATTGCCCGATCCTCACTTTCATATTCATATGCATGTTCATATTCTTGATCTAGATTAATTATGAGACCTAATGGTTGATTGGGTCTAGATATTCAAAAAATCCACTATCTATTTGCACCATTTGATCATCTACATGATGGGATGTGATCATGCCATTTGATATCTCTATGGGCCCTCTATGCTCTTTATAATCCAACCTCAAATGTTTTTATCCCAAGTGGTAGTATTTTGCTAGCTCTAAGACCTTTGAATTTTCCACATTCATCCTACACCATCAAACATGTATACCCAATTTAATGTGATTAGTATATTTTAGTGGTTTGACTTTTTAAATTTTATGAGTTTGACACTTATCACATCTTCATTCCTTTGAAAAGTCTTTGTCGATCACACACTATTGGATCAACTATATAGATCAATGTTTTCCATCAATTTTCCTGGACCCACTAACCTTTGATTTCAAAATGGATAATTTATGATCTTAAATTTGGCATCCATATAACCATCAAAGACATCCTTATAACCAACAATGATGTCCATATAATAGAAAAAATTTAATCCCATGTCTTTCAATTTTTTAGCCTAATTTTGATGTTTGCATGAACATCAAATAAATCCTCATGACCATCAAATATATCCACATGATCATCACAATTTAAACCCATGTCTTTCAATTTCTGAGCCTAAATTTGACATTTTCATGACTATCAAATATGTCCTCATGACCATCAAAGATGTCCACTTGACCATTACAATTTAAACCCAATTCTTTTAATTGTTAAGGTTAAATTTGATGTTCATGCAACTATCAAATACATCCTCATGACCATCAAATATGTCCATGTGACCATCAAATATGTCCACATGATTATCAAAAATGTCTTCAAACTGTCAAACACATCCATGCAACTATCATAATTTAAACCCATGTCATTTTGTCTCTGAGCTTAATTTTTACATTTACATGAATTTCAAAGATGTCCATGCAACCATCACATCTATTTAACTCCTTGTGAGCTTGACACTTATAATTTCTTGGTTCGCTCTACTCTATAATCACAAATGAAAAGAGGACTAGCATAATACTTTATGAGAAACATATATAAAGAACCCTCAATGAATCTTTTATCCTAAGGTCTTACTTGTATGAATAAAATATGATTGGGACCTAGGTTAAAATCTTAAATTAAGCTCAAAACATAATAAAATTCTCTCTAAGCAAGGGTGTCACATGGCAATAGGATATTTTTTTCAGACAATTATTGTAGCCTTATTTTGGGGGGGAATTATTGTGGGGAAATTGGCATGGGGAAATATCATGGGGAATGGAGTGGGGACCCTAATTTTTTCATATAAAATGTCTAAAAGACAAAGTCTGAAGGAATTACATTTTCATTGGATAAAATGTCTGATACACAAACCCCATAAGTTATTTTTGTCAAACAAAATATTTGAGACATAATGTCTAAAGGAATTGGTCTAGGGGAAAAGGCCCAAAAGAATTATTCCAAGACAAAATTATTGAAGGATAAGCTCATAGGTAAAAAATCCCAAAGGTAAAGTGTATTAGGTCTGAAGGGTCATTTCAAAAAATTTGAAGGGTCATTCTATCAGGAAAAATGGCCACAAAAAAAAGCTAAAAAACAACTTCAAAAATTCTAAATGGTATACTTCATAGGGAAAATTTCCCATGAAAAAATTCCAAAGGATCTACTTTGTAGCGAAAGTGTCTAGGATAGAAGTCTTGAAGGGTAGGTTGCAAAAATCCTAAAGGGTAGGTTCAAAAGGGCCAAAGGGAAATTCTATTGGTGAAAGTGTATCAGAGAGATTGTTGTGGGAAAATGTTGTAGAAACTAAATTCCATTGGACAAAATTTACAATATAAAAATTTCCAAAAGAATTAATCACCCTATGGAAAATATCTCAACTAAATGTCTGAAATAATTCAATTGGATTGGGGGAATGTTTCGGGGAAATTGTGTTGAACAAAATGTCTAACATAATAAACCTGAAGACCCATTCTTATGGAATAAAAGTTATAAATACAAAATCCTATAAAATATAAGCTAAAAACATAAAAAATTTGACAAAGACAAATATGTAAGATAAAATGTCTGAACAAAAAGCCCAATGAGATAAGTCTAAATTGTATAAGTCTTAAAAACCCATAACAGTAAGTCTGAAAAGGGCTCAGTGGCTTCAAATAAGATAATGGATAAAATACCTGATAAATACAAATTACATAAGTCTAATAAAGATATCCCTAAAAACATAAGCCCAATAGAATAATCCTGATACAAATACAAGGATAATCTATGAAAACATAGCACCAATGCCATCTTGCCAAAGTATGAAAGGCTAATAGTTAGTTTTTTTTGAAAATTTTGAAAAAAAACACATAAAATAAGGGCTCAAATTCAATAATATAATCCAAAAAAAGTGGGTCCTCATTTCCCTATGGGAAAAAGGGGGTGTGTTGGGTACAAGAATTTTCTCACTAGATCCTTCCATTTGCTTGATAAGTAGCCTTGTGTGATTTATTTTCCAAATTTCTGCTCACATTCACTATGTGAGTGATTTAAAAGTTAAAATTAGGATTCAAACTCATTTTATGAGACTTAGATGATCCTTGAAAGACATTTAGTGCATTGGTATTGATTTTTTTGAAGAGTTTTTTTACCTATAACATATCTTAGCCTTGAATTACTAGGCCATATATACTACCTCATAGATTTCTAGTTTAAATGAAGATGATGAGAAAACTTCTAGTTAGTTCTACGGGTTTGTTGACATTGGATAGATATAACAAGTCTTGAACCTACTCCCTAAATGGTTTAGAACTCTCCCTTAGGCTCTCTAATGTAAATTATGACTATAACCTTATAAATTTGCTTGATCAAGAGACATATGTACATCTTTCGTACCATCCAATACCATGAATTAAATCCCCTCTAAGTTGCCTACATGATCTAGGTGGTAGACCAACAACATTTGGGCAAAAGAATGCACTTTTGTTTAAACCTTCCCACACTGGTCATTATTAGGGTTTAAGGGAGGTTTTAAGGGTTTTAGGAGTCTTAGGCCTATTTCTTAAAGATATAAGATTATGTTTATGAACTATGTGCACCAATCCCAAGATAATAGGTCCTTTCACCTCCCATGAGAATTTAGATTTCCCAATCATAACCTTTTACCCTTGGTGAGCACTTGAAGGTGTTTCTCTTATGAAGAACTTGTTCTTTGAGTAGCCTCTGCATGTCTGCAAGCAAAAAGGTATATTTTGATGGATTTTCTAGGGTTTCGGTTAGCCCAAAGGGATTTGGAATAATGTAATAATATCCCCTAAAAGGATTTAAAATCTTCCATGTCTTCAAACTATGTTGTGCTCCACTCCTTTGATGGCACAATCATGGTGGAGGCTAAGTATTGTTTTGTCTACATACTTCAAACATGAATTTTGACCTACACATTGGCATATGAACCATATTTACTTCATTTATAGTTGGAGAAGCACTTTAGATACCTTGACATGTAACATTATTAGCTTCATAGTGTTAATTATCCTCTTTGTAGTATATAGAGCTAAGTGTTCCAACACATGTAACTCTTTATCTAATATACCAATCATGGAGGTCAGTATGGATACCACCATAGGGATTAGTTAGGTTCTTTGGGAGCCACTCTCCCTCTTACAACTCATTTTACGCATGAATATTCTCTATATCTTGATCTTTGAGCTCAAGCTATCTTCTTTAAGCCTCTTCCATACAACTCTGACCCTACATGTGCCAAAAAAGAAGCCATGGTGGTGCTAAAAGGGCCTCAAAATACCTTTAAGGTCATTTCATTATTTAATCCCTTCAATTGAATGGGTTTTGAGGTGGTATTTCATCATCGGGTCATTTTGGACTCTGTGTAGGGTTTGGGATGTCTACCATCCTAATGATGGTTCATATAGTATAGACATCTAAATCTCTAAAAAAGGCCATGTATTTTTAGGTAATTTACCCCCCATATATTATTAATAGGCTAGATTCCCATGCAAAGTCTCCTTGGAGATATGAGCATCAGAAGGTGAGGTTAGGGTTAGTTACAAGAAATTTTGAGTCCTTATTTTCTTAATAATCATTCATACATCCTTTCCCCCATTGCCAATTAATCTACCATGAATTTTTATTCCATAGGTAGACTCAAGTCTACCTAGGAGATTTGGTTCATAGGATGCTTTTGGTGGAGAGGGTGAGCATGTGAACATGCCTGTCAAATTGCTTGTATGTAGGTAGACTAGCTTAAGCTAGGTTTTATGACATTTGGATCAATTTTTACACCTCTAAACTCATAAAACCCATTTTTTGGGTATTAATCATGATCAAACACTTTACCTTGGCCATTATATTGGCTACTATAACTTTCATAGGTCACAAGGTGCCACCAAGGTCTAGATTGAGTCTATCTGATTTCCTATATCACTTCATCTCTCAAGGCTATGACTATTGGCCCTAGCACTTATCCTTTGGAAGAGATTTAGGAACCTTCAAAATCAATATACACTTAGACCAAGACTTCCTGAGAGTCTTAAATATCCTATAGACCTCCCAAACCTTGGATTGGCCCTTAATTCATTATTTACTTGCACCAAACAAGCCTTGGTCTAAGATAAAATAGTGGGTATACCCACTATTTTTCCCAACCAATTAAACATATGGATCCCTTAAGTAGGTCATGAGAACCATTTGTACTAATTTTGGGATCTAGGATATGCTTGAAAGGGTCCCATATCACTTTTTGAGCTCAAATATCCCCAAACTATCTATTAACAATATACTCAAGTCTACAAACTTTGAATATGGCCTATAGCATTGTCTATGGTGGTGTTTTTGACCTTATGAAGTGTTTACCACATGATAATAATGATTATCATGTTCAAGTGATGTTCCTCTAGCACTATCTTCTTACACAACCTATCTTTCATTTGACTTAGGTCTCATACTTACATAGACTATATGCTCTCATGACTATGATGACATCATTCTACCTCCTCAAGGGTGTTGGCCATCATGTCTACACCTTTAAAAATGTGATCCTTGTTTTCCATCATATGGATGTTGCCTCTTAATTCAAATGAGGTGGAAACACCACTATGTGTTAGTAATTCCAATTGTGGCTTTCTCTCACTATGATTAGTTGTAGGGTTGTTCTAAGTCTATATAGGTTGGAAATGACTCATATTATGCTTGAAACTATGACATAATTGACTTAAATCATCATTAAATTTTTTTAATATGCATATTCCATGATTTTCACATCAAAATTCTATGCTTTGATAAATCTACCTAGTCCCTCTTGTATCCTTATTATAGTATCTTTAAGGCCAGTTGTAGATATACATCTTGCACTCCTATGTTGCCATATGACCATATAGGTCTAGTGCTTAATGATCTCAGTGGTATGGATGGTTTTAGTGCAGTTTGGGGATAAAATTTGGATGATCAATCCTTGAGGAAGAGTTGGGTGAATGGATAAGGTGATAGTGGAGAAAAATGGAATAAGATAAGCATGAAAACAGAGGGGTAACATCACACAATGGTAGAGGAACTATAGTGAGGCTATATGAACATGGAATGGGAATGAAATGGACACAAGACCTCTCCCAAACCCAATACAAGTGGACCCTAAAAACACCCTAATGTATACATAATCAAACATGAAAGTTTTGAGGTGAAATCAATGTGTATACAGTCTCAAAAAGAAACATAGGATTCTTAGAAATACCTTAATATCTACAAAAAACCTTAAACTCTATAGAATGTGACTGAGTTAATTTATAAACATAGAGGGTGGTTTGTAGGCTTGTTAATCCATCATGAGAGTGGAGAAAGTTTCCTTGAGGCTTTTTAATACATCTAATTACAATTTCAACACCATATTACATTCTTTGGGGTACATTAGAGTCTTGTAGGTGTGTTTTAGCTATGCATACAATCTTTGCCATATAATGACCTTGGCATATATATACAACCTTATTTTCTTGGGATGTCCTGGGGTAACCATAGGAGTATTGAAAATTTAATCTAAACAAGGAGGCATTAAAAGTTTTTAAATATCTTTACCAATTCCTCAACCCTGCTTGTAGCTTTTGATGGAGGCACTAAACTCTATTCTTTGCACAAATTTGTCTACAGACCATCCATAAAAACTAGTCAAGGGAATTTAAAAGTCACACAAGTTCACACATGTGAGCCTAATGTTTCAATCACCATGGAAGTAATATGCAAGAATTGGGTAAATAGGATCTATGATTAGTTTTGTCAAATGAATCAAAATTCTTTAAAAACCATTGACTTCAAAAGTTCTTGTGCAGATGAGGGGGGTATAGAAGTTCCTTAATTTCTTAATGAATATTTATAAAGGATAGGTAGTTAACCTCTAAAAAAATTCCATGGGTGTTTATCTCCCTAAGTCTACCTTCCATGGGCTATAATTTTGACCCCCACTCACCTCCTCTTGTATGGAATAAGTACAAACTTGAGGGGTCCTCTGAGTATGCTAATCAACTTAAATTATAGGGGAAATGGTTTTGATCTACTAATTCATTAAAACACACTGCTCCTTTCACCATTGGACATCTTTGAACTCCCTTTTTAAATCTATATTATTGAAGAAACACCTAAAAACTACCATTTTTCTTGAAAATCTTCTTATTTTAAACCTAAAATGTTTCCAACTAATTTTATGGAGGGAAAATATGGGAAATATAGCATTTTGACTTAGTGGTATGAACTAAAGAAGCTGATAGGTCACAATTTGACATGTGTGGGCCCTCTTTAGGGGAAATGAGAATTTACCAAGGCAATAATAGATCCAAATGAGGTGTGAAACCATCCTATGATGGCTTAATGAGGCTAATTAGTTCTTTTTGAGGCATATGGGATGGTTTATTATTCAATCAAGGCCAAATAATATCTCATTATGACCAAAACCATTGGTTATTTTCAAGCATATGGCCTTAAAGGAGATTTATCAATTGGATCACTACATTAAAACACCTAGAACATCTCAATAGTACCTTGATTAAAATTTATAACATTCTTTATAATTATTATTTAAAGCTTAAAAATTGGCATAGTTCTAATGATTATGTGGTACCCATGTTCCTTTAGACCTTTACCAAGTTGTCTCCTCCATATGCCTTCATTATTGCATCTTTATCATGTTGGTGACCCTTCAAGGGGGATAAGGACAACCTAGAAACTTTTGGACACCATGATACTACATGACTTAGGTTTGAAAGGAGGTAAAAATACCTATAAAAACTTCTAAGGTAAGTATGAAACATGACTAGATAGTAGACTAACTAGACACCCCTCTCAACTCATGACATGACTAACAACCATTATGTCAAATATGTATCATGAATCTAAGCTATAAGGATTCATCAATTTCTAGGTCTATGACTATAAATTGACCAACAAAAGGTTTAATTCCAAGGAGTACTCTACCATAAATTTTTGGACTTAATCCACACTAATTTATATGGGCCTACAAGAATATAAAGAATTCAAGGAGATAGTTATTTCATGTTACTCATTGATGATTACATGAGAATGACTTGGGTTGCATTCCTGAAAGATAAATTAGAATCTCTTTACAAGTTGAAGGCATTCAAGGCCCTTGTTGAGAATGAGAAGAATGGGAAGATCAATTTCCTAAGATATGATAAATGAGGAGAGTTTTAGTCCAATGAGTTTGATGACTTTTTGAGTTTCATGGAATAAAGAGACAATTCTCAGTAGCTAGGAAACCTCATTAGAATGGGGTAGTGGAAAGGAAGAACAAGATAGTTCAAGAGATGGATATAACTATGTTGAATGAGTTTATATTATTTTATGTATATTGGAGAGATGTAGTAAGCACTGTTGTCTACATTTTTAATAGAGGATAGATAAGGACTAATGGAAACAAGACTCCTTATGAACTATGTAAGGGTAGACCTAAAAATGTAGAATGTTTTAGAGTGTCTAGGAACAAATGTTTTATCAAAAGAGATGAAGACTTGGGTAATTTTTATTACATATATAATGAAAGCATATTCTTAAGATACTCATCAATGAGCTCATCCTATAGATTTTATAACAATAGAATACAAAAGATAGTGGAAAGTACCAATGTGAGATTGATGAGACAAGGAAATCTCACTTAGTCAAAGAATGCTTTAGAGAATTTAGACTTCAATAATGATGAGGAGACTATAGAGGTTGATTAGGAAGAGGAATAAGTTAAAGAGAAATAGGACTCAAAAGGACCCTCAAGACAAATTCAAAGAGATCATCTTGAATCTTAAATCATTAACAACAAGAATGTAGGTATGAAAATAAGGAGAAGATAGGTAATTAATCTAAATCAAGAGAATATTACTCTATTATCTAGTTTGAACCTAAGATTATTATAAAAGCAATAAAATACAAATTTTTGATAGGTTTTATGAATGAGGATTTAGATCAAATAAAGAATAATGAGACTTGGGAATTAGTTCTTAGGCCTGAAGACAAATATGTCATTAGCACAAAATGAGTGTTCAGAAACAATTTGAATGAAAATGGAGAAGTCACTAAGAATAAGGCTAGATTGGTATGTAAGGGATATGGACAAGTTAAAGGGGTAGACTTTGAGGATACATTTTCACTAGTATTAATATTAGAGGCCATAATATTATTTCTAGATTATACAAGATTCAAAGGATTCAAGGTATACTAGATGGATGTCAAATCTACCTTTTTGAATGGGAATCTAGAAATAAAAAAGTATACATTTAGAAACCTAAAGGGTTCTCACTATCATATGATAAATACTATGTTTGTAGACTAAAAAAGGATCTCTATGGTCTTAAGTAAGCTCCTAGAGCTTGTTATGCTAGGTTGTACAAGTATCTTTTGGATCAATTATTTAAAAGAGGAGTTGTAGACAATAATCATACGTCAAGATAGAATATGACCATCAAATGATAGTAGTTTTCCATGTGGATGACATCATCTTTGGTGGAAATAAATGAGAACATGACAAAGGCCTTTCTAGAGGTGATGAAGAAAGAATTTGATACGTCTATGCTAGGATAACAATCATCCTTTCTTGGGTTACAAATCACTCAATCTAAAAAAGGTATATTCATCTCACAAGCCAATCACATAAGAGAGATGTGAAGTTTGTGATGGATGATTGCAATGCAGTTAGAACACCCATGATCACAAGATGTAAGCTAATCAAGGAAGATGAATCTACAAATGTCAATTAGATGTCATATATGTTAATGATTATAAGCTTATTATATACCACTTCCTTTAGACCTAACATCATGTAAGTAGTAAGTCTTATGGGAAGGTTTCAAGCAAATCCAAAGGAGAATCATTTGTAAGTAATCAAAAGGATACTCAGGTATCTCAAGTTAATTATGGAGTATGGATTGTGGTATCTAAAAATAAAGGATTTAAATTTGATTGCCTACATAGATGAAAATTGGGTAGGAATTATAAATGATAATAAGAGTACCATTGGAGAATCCTTCTTCATATGTGGGTGCCTAGTTTCATGGATAAGAAAGAAATAACCTTTAGTAACCTTGTCCATTTGTGAGGCTAAGTAAATTACAATGTCTTCATGTTAAACTCAGGTCCTATGGATGAGATAGACCTTAAAATAATACAAGGTATAGTATGATGGTCTTAACCCTATCTATTATGACAATACAAGTGCTATAAGTGTCTCAAATAACCCTATCATACACTCAAGGGCCAAACATATTCCCATCAGGGATCATTTTCTAAGAGATCATGTAAGTGAATAGAGTGTCCAACTTTAATATGTTTCTACATAGGATAAGATTGTAAATATCTTGAAAACCCCACTTCCAAGGTAACTTTTGAACACCTAAGATAGGAATTGGGTGTAATTCCTACCCCTAACAATCATTGAAAAAGTCAAGTACTGAGGGGGAGCTAATCATGCTCATTATCTCCAAGAATATGAGTGTGATCCAAATAATCATAGACATCACTTTTTCATTAATGTAAAAGGGGGAGAAATTCCAAGAAGGGAGTTTGACCAGACTAGGGAAGATGAGAGTAATCAGTTTGAAGAATGTTTTGCCATCAATGATAAAGGGGGAGTTTTTTTAGAAGTGTTGTCATTAATGTCAACGTTGATATTGTTTGATGTTAAAGTTGATGCCATTGATGTCAAGATGCATGATGTGTGGGGTTTGAGATTGTATGCATGATATCACAAGAAATCTAGGCAACCTAATGTCTCTTTATTGATAAATAATTCGAAGGCTTGAGAAGTCATCAACAGTTTTAGAAACACATTTTTGGCAATAGTTTTGAAGACTTAGCATAGAACACAGTGAGCTACAAAGATCCTTAGTCAATATCCAAAGTCTACATAAGTAGCTATAAATATTCTCCATCAAGCTATAAAGATATATTGTCTAAGCTCCAAATAATAAGTTGCATGAGAGAGATTGTTTGAGTTTATACATGGGGTGTTGAGAGCTTTGGTAGTGAGCTACAAATATCCTTAGTCAATCTTAAAAGATATACATAAGTAGCTCTAAAGATGATCTATCAAGATATGAATATGTTATATTAAATATCCAAAGAATAATATGCATGAGATAGGTTGTTTTAATTTATACATGAGGTGTTGAGAGCTTTTCTAGTGGTTGAAAGGTTAGCTTAAAGACTTATTATGACTTACAGGTCAAAGGCTTAGAGAGAAAAGAGAGAGATGGTAGACTAGTGAGATATTAGTATCAGTTTATAAGGCATGGGTGAGAAGGTTAGCATTGAAAAATTTAATTCAAGTTGTTTTAAGCATGTTCGTGAAGTTTTAGGTCAAAAATTGAAGGTTAAATCAAGAAGTGTCTTAAGTTCTCTTGAGTGCACAAAATTAAGAATTATCTACTTGAGAAGGATTTTCAAGTGCTAGTTGGCATGTGTAGCATCTGCATGAGGAACTAATTTGTTCATGGCAGATGGGTAAGGGTCTTAGATCAAATTAATAATCTTTTTTTTTTTAATAAGGGGCTAAGATTTATGAATGGTTGTTAAGAAGGGAAGATGGTTAAAACCCTCAAAGAACCCTAACAATGACCTGATGTTGAAGATCTTGTTCTAAAGTGCTCAAAGTGGTTTAACATGGTTATTTAAGTGATTGGAGGTTGTATTCAGCTCTCTCAACCACCTCCAATGTGATTGGTTTGTCAAGTGAGTAGAGCCTACAGCAAAGGCCTTATTTCTCAAAAATTTATTGTAACAAATAGAGTTAACCAATTCAAAGTATGGAAATCATTAGATGAAGAAGCTTGAGACTTTTATTTGATGTCCATGGTAGTTTTTTTGTAGGTTATATCCATTATGTGTGTGTTAAACTAGTCATCTAAGTTAACTTATCATTAAAAGGCTTGATGGTATAGCTAGTGAGAAAACCAGGGAAAAGTGAGAAGTTGATTGGGGATGAATCCAATTACATGAACATGTTATCCAAGACCTATAATACATGTTCATATTGGTTAAAATATTTATATATCATTTTATATGATAGAAATTTTCTCTCAAATTGACTTTTCTAACTTAATGAGGTCTGTGTAGAGTGAAGTCATTAGATTAGTCTATAAGACAAATATTGCTATTAGAGATTATGATATATTTGTTATAAGTTATCATTAGGTTTTTTTAATATCATATTCATGAATTATAATTTATTAATTGTGACCTTTCATCTATCATAATTTCATGTTTTCATAACTATGTTTTGAAGTTAGTTGGTAGCTCTGAGTGGGCTACTTGCAGAGAAGGGTTTGAGTCCTTTTTCCCTATGTAATGAATTATAAATAACTTGGTGAATTTTTTAAGGTAATTTATCCTCTATATGTGTGATTTTTTACCATGTTTATTTGTAAAATTTGTCTTTATGCTTAATTTTTTCATGATAGATTTTTTTGGTATACATAGGCCTAGTATGAACTGTGTTTTGAGAAGAGGTTCAAGTGGTGGTTGGACCTAAAATGTGTTATGTACATAAATTAAATTTGGATAAAGTATATTTGAGTATTATTTTATATTTTCCTATCATGTGATAATTTTTAGAGTGTTCTAAAGAGTTCAAAGGGTAATGTGTGTTAATGAAGGCCTAATTGACTTAGGTATCCTTAAGGCCTAGAAGGGGGTTTTGGTCCTATACTCTATGAACAACATATTATAATGTTTGTGACATGTTATAAGTCCTATTTAATTTAAAATATAAGTGATAAATTGTGTATTTTTTACCAAGAGGTGTATGAGAATGAGCTTAGTATAAGAACAAGGCCTAATTGGCTAATCGGCTTGTTAGAATTTATGAGAGTTGAAATGGAAGATATAATATTTTTAAGAGAAAAAAGAGGTCATATATACCATCATAAGGTACATATAAACTATCATGAATATCTAATATGGGTACTATAGATGAAAATAAATCTCAAATGACTTAATCTATCTTGAAGAGACTTGCTTGAGAAAAGAAGGCTAGAGACCAATTTGAAAAGGATGGAAGTGAGTGAAGAGATAAAGAAGGAGATAATCATATGTTGTATAATAAATAAAGGGTTATAAATATGATCAAAGTTTTGAGGTTTTTGATTTGATTTTGATTCATCTAGGGGGTTGGTGCCTCCTTGCAAGTGGGTTCTTATTAAATCTTAGTCAAGTTGGTGCTTGGCTAGTTGGGGTTGGTGCTCCAAGTGAAGTTGGTGCTTCACTAAATATTGATGTTTGAATTATAGGATAGTATTATATTTTCATCATTATTGGTTTTTTTTACCCTTGAGTTTTTTCCTCTCAAATAAGTGTTATGTGTGTTATGTTCTTCTCTCATGCTCATGGCTCTTAATGTGTCATTACTTTACTACATTTTTTTGATAGTTCATGAATGATAAGGTAAAGTTGTAATAAAAATTAAAAATTGATTCACCCCCTCTCAATAATTGTGTTTCCAACATCTTGAAATTCATCCTTTAAGCATAGGATTATTGACCAAGTAGTGTAGATATTGATGATCTCTGAAAACTTAAAATGGTGTCATAAAAAGATAATGTAGGACTTTTTGTAGTGTAAATAATATAACTAGTTCTTCCCTTTTATTTTTCATGTAGTTCATTTCTATGTAAAAAAAATTTAGCTTGAAAAATTTATGGGGTGGTCTAGTCCACCTTCTCCTAGATATAAGAGCATAACACTGACTATGATACCAAAAGCATCAACATGCACATGAAAGGGCTTACTCCAATATGGAAAGATGAGAATAGGAACAGTGACTGATCATTGCTTTAGTTCTATGAAATCTTCTTGAAACTTGGAAGTCTATATAAACTTTGTACCTTTTCATATCAAATACTCCAATGGGAATTAAATGGCTAAATATCACTTGATGAACTTCTAATATTAATTTATATGGCCAAGAAAGGATCACACTTCTATTGACCTAATTGGTGGGGGCATACTAATGATGACTATAGTTTTGCCTAGTCCACCAAAATCCCTTCACTACACACCACATGATCTAGAAAGACACCAAAAGGTGTAAAAATAAACATTTTTTTCAAATTCAAGGCAATGCACAAAGCT
The DNA here is from genome assembly GCA_037957365.1 of Torreya grandis. NCBI lineage: Eukaryota > Viridiplantae > Streptophyta > Pinopsida > Cupressales > Taxaceae > Torreya > Torreya grandis. The sequence continues at coordinate 486,246 of JARHVA010004559.1, read as the reverse complement.
CAGAAACATTCTAGCATGAGGTTTAGCTTGGATAAGTGGTCTTTAAATAAAGAGAAGACTTCCCAATCATCTAGATATACTCCCAAGAAGTCATGAATGAAATCCTTAAAGGTAGTCACCACTTATCTATAAAAAAAATTTAGGTGTGTTCTTGAGTCCAAAAGGTATTACCTTATATTCAAAGGATCCCTATTCTATCACAAAAGCTATTTTAGCTCTATCTTCTTCTATGATGGGTATTTGATGATAGTCACTGAACCCATCTATGAAGGAGTAAACTTCATGACCTGTGATAAATTCCAAAACTTCATCTATGAAGGGAATTATAAATGGATCATTCACACATGCATCATTAAAAATTTGATAGCCACCACATACTCAGATCTCCCTTATTTTATTAGGTTGAACTACCATGGGACTAACCCAATCTACCTTCTCTATGGGATAGAATATCCCTATTTCTTACATGTAATATCCCCTTCAAACAGGAAATATAGCAACACAAAAAACTCTGAACCAAGATATAATCTCTGTTGAATAAATTCAGAATGATAACAATAATATAGTCTTTTCAATAGTAAATCACAGATCTTATCACTTGTCCTTCTAAATAATTACAATTGCAGTCCTCTAATATGCATATAAATATGAAATACAGTCTTGAAAACCCTGGCTTTGCAAATCTGGAAGTGCAAATTGAATTCTGGAAGGTCTCAGCCTGCTGTGTCAAACACACAGTCGCCGGCGTCGGTCGATAAACTGCCGACGTCGGTCACTGCAGGTCCACTTTCTACCGATGTCGGTCTTCAGTCGACCGATGTCAGTCACTGGAAACCCTCTGTCTGCCGAGGTCGGTTCCTGAGTTGATCTGTACGGACCTGTACAGACTTTGTACGGCCGCCAATTAAGCATGCTTCCCTATTTTCAATCCCTGATCTGAAAATATACGTTTCTAGCATAGAAGATCTCTAGCTGTATAATTTATTGAATCAAAACAAGAATAAAGAAATACCTAGAATATCTATAATAAATTCTATGTGAAGTTATCTCTCAAACCTGAAATTCTATGATAACTTCTGGATGAAGCTATCTCTCACTTTGGCAATAGATCAGCTGATATTCCACAGCCTCTTAATTGCACACACTGAAGAGGGAACGTTTTCCAATGCAAATGGAATCCTTGAACCCTAGGCTCAGTCTTCACAGAAGAAATTCTCAAAATCAATATCAATATTCAATAGCATAATCAACTATGGCCTCCATGAGAAACCCTTATACCCTCAAAAAGATATGCTTGCCCTAATTAGGGTTTCTTAAATTAGAATTAGGGTTTCTAATTAAAAATAGGCTAAATAATTAATATTTGATTAAATCAATCAAATATTAATATCTCCCTCAATACATGTCGGATCCACGAACCGATCGAAGCTAGTGAATCGGGGAGTGATTCCACACATAACCATACCACAATAAAGGTGCTCCGCTGCATATCAAATATCCCTAAAAAGTAGGAGCTCAGGCCAAATGTGTCTGAAATACCCTGAATGAAAATCAAATGTAGGAATCCTGTGAATCAAAGTCGAGCCAAGCTCCATTATGACCCTCTATCCATCTTATTAACCTACGAAGGTCGCATAATAGACTAACCATGAACTCAGAACATGTCAATTAAAAAGGGGACATGACATTACACTTCATCTAGTTTAGCCCTCACTTTTAACTTCATGTTTGGATTCAACTTATATGGCCTTTTCTTGATGGGTCATGTGCACTCCTTGAATTTGATATGCATTTCACCTAGGGAAGAATCTACTCCTCTAAATTCTAAAAATTTTGTGGTAAACATATCTTGATAATCCCACAGGATTTGCATAGCTTCTAAAACTTTGGATTCATTCCAATAGTCATCTATATGTGCTAGTTTAGGAATCTAATCACTTCTGATGTTTTCCATGTGATTTTTAATAGGTTATCAATAAATCCTATGTTTTTCCTTAGAAATTAATTCTTACAACATTCTTTACCCTTCCTACTCTAGAATCTATATGTTACGTAGCTCTTCTTCTTCGGTGGGTTTTGTGACTAGATCCTTTAATGGTTATATTGGCCATCTAGCTTCAAGAAAATAAATCAAATAAATATCACCATAAATATTTAAAACTTTATTTTCTTCCTCTTCATTCTATATTTAGAGGTATGATTGCATAATAGATTGTTCTTCCATCTTGGTAGCTTTATAACTTTATAGTATTATATTTAGATGATAGGTTGTGTTTTTCTATGTAGTAGACTCCATCATAGTTGTTAAATCCTCTACACACCAATGTCATAGGAAATGTTTTATTTTTAGTAGTTAATTATTAACCATATGTTTCTCATCTTCAAACACAAAATTTGGTATGAAGTCTCTCTACACCTATGTCCAATGCTTTATCTCCATCATGCATTCTTGATGTATATACCAAACCGATGGTAAAAGGATAAGTGTGTAATGAAATATATAAACCTAGTATTTAGGTGCCACACATTATTCATTCCAAACCTTAATGTATTTATGGATATGGATTTTAGACCACTCATCTTCTTGAAATTAGAGGCCAATTACTTCTAATTACCTATGGTAGTTGAAATATACTAATCATAAGTTCACATGCATCATCCCAATTGAGTTGATAATCTCTATGAATTTTCCACCATGTTTTCATAACTCCCTTAAAATAATAATTCAAATAAATAACCTATTGACTGATCATAGGTACATGAACTTATAGTCATAAAATGAATTACTTAATACACTTGATCATATAGTATGAAAGAAGTTGCCTTTCTATGGTGAAGACTATTTTAATAGGTCAAAGTTCATGATCACCATGATCCAATTGAGTATATTTGTATCTAATTCTTCACTTATATATGAATCTATTTCCCAAGTCAAGGTGACTTCTCTAGCCAGATCTATATAATCCTTCATATGATCTTTTGCTTAATAGAGAAAATCAATTTCTAAATGAGTAGGTGATTTTGTAGACATGGACGCACAATATTATATGATAAAATGAGGTATCAATGGTTGAGTAAATACTATTTTAGTCTTACATTGTTTATATTGCTTCAACTATTATGTGATTAAAGACTGTACCTAGGTTTATTATGCCCATATAATAAATTACACTTAGTTGTGCACAGAGCTTTTGGGTTCTCCTTAGAGTTTACCTTTATTGAGTTGGTTTCTTGTGTAATATAAGGAGACTCTAGTTTAGCTATAATGATGTAGGGTTTGTGAACCTTATATAAATGAATGACTACAACATTATCTCCCTAGTGTGCCTCTAATTAATTTTGCATAGTATTGATAGTCATATAGCCATCATATGCCCATTTCTTTCCAATCAGTATAGGATAATGAGTTATTATCTTCATATCGATGACTTTAAGTTCACCTCACAATCTCAATTATTTGACTTTGATCTCAACATATTCTAACCAACCAATGGGTTAAACTCTTCCATAGTCTACTCTGCTCAAAGTCATGGGGCTATAACTAAGAATTGTTCATCCAATCACCTCCCATATAGACCTGGGTACCATGTTAGCCATGCTACCAAAATCAAAGATATCATTTGAAGATTTCATATCCTACAAATTCAATGTTTATTTGTGCATCTACATCCCATGGCTTCTTTGTTTTTACATACCAAACAAGTTTTTCTATCTTCTATTTCCCTCATTATATATGCTTAAGTAAACTATGTATCAAGTTTGTGATGTTCTAAGAAATGTCTTTATTATACAATGTATTTAGCATCTTTAATAAATCTATTAACATAGCAACAACTCCATCTTGATGCATAATGCACATAATCTAACCATAAATTTGGGAATATATTATTGTATCATATCTTTTAGTAGTGGCTTGGTGTTTAATATTCTTCAATATCTATACATCTTCATACATTAGCCCCTTTTCTACAGCTGGATCTAGGTATTTGTCCTATTTTACTTTCTAGATTCCCTATTCTTAAAACATTTCAAGAGGAGGAAATCTTTTCTCTATGTGTTGGTGTCTTGTAATGGCATTTATAAATGCATTCTCCTTAGGCTACATATTCATTGTGTTAACATTCTTGATGACCTTTTCCTTTCTTTACTTTTTAAAAATAGGATAGTCTTCTATCTTATGTTGCTCATATACCCTAGAACAGGTATAGTAAGATTGTCTTTAGGGATTAAAAGGACAATTTCATTGCACATTATTATATTCTCCACATAAGTAACATTGAAAAGGAGGGTGTTGGTAATTATTTCCTCTACCACCTTGATAACCCCCTCTATATCCACCCCTATATCCTCTTTTATTCAAATGGTCACCTTTTCTAAACCTCCCTATTCTTACACTGTATTCTAGTGCTAATGTTGTTGGGTATTATCTCCAATCCCAAATTGTTATTTCACAACTTGTGGAGTCCAACTATCTTATTTTTGTTGCATCATTATTAGATTTTAAGGTGCTTAGTACTGGTATTATGATGATGGTGGTGTCCAACCCAATGAAGGAAGGGTCCATTTGGCCAGACCTTGAGGCTAGTATTGAGGTGAAATAGGAATCTATTATAGACCTTCTTGGTTCACATAACCTTTATCTACCTCTACACCTATAATTGTATGCTTCATTGAGGACACTTGTTATGTAACAATGATGAATACATTCTTTATAATATATTCTTTGAGATCTTACAAAACCCTACAATTCTTTTCATCATGATTGTGTGATTTAGAAACATTGAAATATAAACTTTTTTTTATGGTTTTTACATACTATTTCAAGAGATGGCTCTATTGTTTTGCATTCCCTACTACTCTATAAATTTCACATAACTCTATCTTGATCTTAGGCTAATCAATTTTGTGATGTCATTCTTTCCCACACTCCATGCACCATAGATTTAGTTTAGGCTTATCTACTTCATGATATTGTTCCATCCTATTCATAAAATCTTGCAATGTATTTTCAATATTAGAACACATTATGGGATATTCCACATAATCTTCAATTTTCTCCACCTAGATAGTAGCATCTCTAGCATCTACCTTAGTAGCATATTAAGTCTATGTTATGGCAAACTTAATCCTAGAACATAGTCCTTAAACAAACCATGCAGCTTTATCTTTATCTTCTAAGGCAAATTACACCTTATCAATAATATTTGAGAACCTAAAATCATAGTCATAGACTGATTCTCCTAACTTTTGCCTTATCTCCTTAGGATTTGAATAGTCTAACTTGTACAATTATTGATTTTAAATTCTATGATGAGCCACTCCTTAACATATTGTAGATTTTATTGAGTGATATCTATGTGGTTTATAAATTCAATTTCTCTCTCATTCAATGCCCTAATTAATTCTCACTTGTTTATATCCTCATTGGTAATACCCTTAGCTTACCATCTCATCTCACATGTTAGTAAGTACTGCTTAGGGTCCACAGACCCATCATATGACTCTAGATTAATAAATTTTCCTAAAGCACCAGTATTATAAACTAGTGTTAAGGATACCTACTATGTAGATATTACAATTATAGGTTATATTCCATGTGATCCTACCTATGCACTAAGAATTTTGACCTACACATTGGGAGATTTTGTCTGCACACTCTACTTTTCTTTAATTCTTACTTTTCTCTGCTTAGTTTCAATGAACTCTATGGCCTTCAAATCCTTAAAAATTTAGGATATTTCAATTTTAGTACCCCATAGATGATTTTTATTTTAAAATAGACCTTCCCAACTATTTTTTACCTATCATTCTAGTTGAAAAAATTTAATAGAAGATAACAAATTGGGTTGTGGGGATGTGTACTCTTCTAGTGAATGATTCTTTCCTGTGACTTCTTCTCCTTCCAAGCTTGAACCTGAAATTACTCTTTGAATTTATCCTAATTACTTTCTTAATAATTCATGTCCTTCTTCTGGTAATACCCATTTTTGTATCTATACACTACATCTATCATCTAATTGATCTACCTCTACAATATTCTCAACTTTATCTTTGAACATCTCTTCTTCCTCTCACTCTTCATCATTTATTTCTTTATACCATCATTCATCTTCTTCTATCATCTCATATTTATTTTTCCTTCATCCTTCATCTCTTATTTCTCATTCATCACTTATTCCTATTCATTCTTTATCTACTTTACTGCTACTCTTAACTCTACTCATAGTTACCTGGGTATTTTTCTATTTACTCCATCTATTATGTTATCTTAGCTCACGTTTTGAATCTAGAATATTATTTTAACTCTTATTCCCTCATGTCTCCATTTTTTATTTAGGCTTAATCCTTATCTACTGATCTAATCATCATTCACTATCATGTCACACACACCCCATACACTCAAAATGATTACTCCATATTGGTTGGAGTAGGCACTATAACCTTGTCACAACTAACATATTCACTAGGATAGGTAGTCACTACAAAAATTTCCCTTGAATTCCTATAATGAACAAGTCCTTCATAGCTTTGAAATATATCTATACTTCTACTACAAACTTAGTTATATATCCATTTACTATAGTAGTAACCCAATTATCTATCACTCTTGTCTAGTCATTTTTTAATTTATGCAACTAGTATATCTTTTCTTTAGTCTAGATTATAGATTATTTCATCCTTGGTTTAAAGAAATAATATTCTATTTATGTAACCAATTAGCTATCAATTTAGCTAACTCACACTAGAAGATTTCATAAATTTATCCATAAATCTAATCTCGAATGATCTCCTAAACTATAAGACTAGTCCTTTTTTATTCTTCTAATTTGAAATTACATAATTTTTAGTCTAACCATATCTAAATATCTCTTTTACCTTGTAACCATCTTGTCATAATTTCATCAAAACGAGTTTACACACTCACCATACCATTGTTAGTAGAGGTTCCTAAAGCATCAAAACATGCTAAGGATGAGGATAGCTATGAGATACCTCATGTGAGTAGAATAGTTTATCATAAAAAGATAATAAATTAGATGATAGAAACATAAGAAGCATTAATTATTCTATGTGATTGAATAATTAAGATCAATAGTATTGTATAAACTAAAATAATGCATTCAAAATAGTTCAAATAGAAACTAACTAAGATATTACACATGAGAATGCATACAAGGAACATAACAAGAAATCATATAGGTAACATAACTAGATAATCTCTATTGATCTCTTTTAAAAATAATAACCTTCTTATTATTATAAACAAAAGTATATATAGACATTTCCAATCTATGAATGTTCATCTTCATCTCATACTTGGTGCCAAAAGTGGGGTATCTTCATATTTTATCCTATTAAAAGTTGTGAAAATAAGACAAAATAGACTATACAATGAAAAAATGAGTGCATAACACATGAATATCAAAAAAATATAATACACACCTTTACAATCCATGTTCTTTTACCAACAATTTATAAGGACTATAGGAAGAGATCCATTCCACCCACCCTAAGGATACCAAGATGCCAAGTTCTCTTACAATATCATTTTAAAATCATAACCTAAAAACCCCCAATATCCCTCAAGAATATAACATGATGTTCCTTTAAATATCCCTTTAGATATGTTTAACTATTGTAAGTAGCTATTTATGCCCATTGTACAGACTAAAGAGGGATGGAATATTAGTTCGAGAAGACCAAAATGATCTTAAGACCCTTATTAACCCTTCATATTCAAAACCATCTTGAATAAGCATTAATTTTCCATAAAGAGGTTTACTAGTAATTAAAACAATAAATCAACCATTATATTAAAAAATGCTAACTTACCTTAAACTCTACTAAATTGATTTCTAAGGAGGCTTTCTTCGTGGTTATATTATACCTTAATACAACCTAGAGCACTCTCATCATTTATCTATTGCAATAATACTCATGAAAACTCATATATCACCATCATAACACATCTATTAAGGTATACAATCCTTATGGAGGTCTCTTAAGTTTACAATATAGCCATAGACAGTCTTAACTATGTTCACTAGGCATATAAGGATTATAATAGACTTCCTACACCCAACAGTGCCTCTAGTCATCTTGAAGACTATAAACACTATAAAATAATATCATGACCTCAAAATGTACCTCTTCATCTTCATGAGTCTTCATAACCTTCATTACATATCATTATATCCATCTAGTTTGCTCATTAGGCCTACAACTGAGATTTTAAACTTTTAAGAAAGCATGATCCTAAGACCTTATATATAATGGCATGTAAATGTAAATTTAAACTCCCTAATATTTTATACTCCCTTAAAAATCATGATAAACTCACTAAGATGCTTTCATACATTGATAATCTCATTAGACCTATTATTATACTTTGTGGAAGGAACAAATGACCAACCAGGTTATCTCAAGAAAGACCTTTTCAAGGTGAAGGTAATTTAAAAAATTTATTGATTAAATATATTTACTTTAATTAAAACATTGTATCAATAACTCTTTAAAATGAATACATTCAACTAATATATCAAACATGCTTGAAAATTGCCAAATCTCAAGTCAAGATAAGAAACCAGTTTTCTATAAAAAAACCCCTTATCAAGGAAAATTAGTTGATTATTTAAAAATGAAAAATAGTTCATATTTAACCCTAAAACCATTTTTCTCCATTGAGCTCTGAAGTGGAGAACTGGAGATAAACTTGGACCCTATGTAGATGACTAGGTCATAGTGACCCCCTTACACTCTTAACAATTGCTTATAAATATGGGGAGATGAATGTAAAAACAATGACACTATATTGAATTTAATTAGTGTACCTATCATGGCCTAATATATTTATACTTGACTCTCTCTCTCTTTCTTTCATGTATTGAGCAAAAATTGATGGCCCTTTTAGAGCTGCCAAGGAGGTTGATATGAGAGATAAATTAATTTTCTTCATTTTAAGATCTAAAACCTATTTATTTTTTACCTTTTCATGGATAAATAACATCTTTAATATTCATTAATATCTATTTCACCTTGAACAACTATATGGATAGCCTCAAAATAGGCCTTTTTAGCACTAAAAATCCCAAAACCACTTGAGAAACCTAATGAAACTATTGAAAAATATATCAATTATTCTTTTCATGCTTGAAAAAAGTACTTCATGTACTTATTATGACATTATACTACCACTCACATGCAAAACTTACTCCAGAAGCCATAAAATGACCCAAAATGAAATAAATTGTGTCATGAAGTTAGTCAAATATGTCACCAAATAGTTAGATTAATTATACATCATGAGATGACTTTGAAAAAATCCATAAGGCCTCTTAGGATGTTTTAGACTCTTTTCATCTCTTGACACAACCTAAAATTAGTCAAAAGGTGGGTAGACAAGTAAATGACCATGATGATCAAAACCTTAATTTCATCAAATCTACCTTAAAACTCTATTAATCAAAGATTTGGATGAATATTTCAAGGACATTACAAGAGCAAAAAACCAATTAAAATTAAAAACAACATGAAATGAAAAGTTTTGAATGATAGGGGTGATAGATTGACTTATGAAGTCAAACTTATCAACAAGTATTGGTGCAAGTGCATGTGAAGCTAGTGATAGTTGAATTAAGTGCTTTGAATGTGCTTGAGACTATAAATCTAAGTAATTTTCGTTTAGGAATGTTGTAGAGGATAGTATATATAATTAGGGTAGAATAGGGATTTATAACCTTGATTTTGCACTTGTTCTAAGTTTGCATATGTAATTTTCATCTAATTTCTATATAGTGGTTATAGGGATAAAATTCATGTATATATACTATTATATTAATTTTTTGGGTGCTAAAAGAGGTCTAGGCTAACCCTAGGAGATATAATATTTGACAATATATCTATTTGTGAAAAGAGGATGGAAAAGATAGTAGCACCATTATTGAGAAACTAGTTCCATGTGGATCTATTGTCCCTATTATGGTGTTAGTGTCCAAGTGGTAAAAACCTAGGCACCAAGGGATAAAATTCAATAATGAGGGTTTAGGACTAATTTATCATTGACTAGGGACACCTATGGCCCACACGAAGGCTAGATAAGTGTGAAAATAGAATCTAGATTAGTCTAGAGTTAATCTAAGGACAGGTGATTTCAAGTAGCACTCTTAGCACTCAAATGTCACTTTGAGGTGATTAAAAAATGTAAACATGGAAATGCATATAATATAATGTTTTTAATTTATAATTAATATTTGAATGTTTTCATATTTTTTGAGTATAAGCTATGTATAAACAATATGAAAATGAAACTATGTAAAAGGAGCAAGAATAAAGGAAACTATGTATACGTAATGTGTAAGTAAATGAGACTATATACAAATGAAATGTAGTGCCTCTTTATACCTAAGATCACATTCATAATATTTGGATAGTCAATGGTAGATCTGGTGGGAGGTCATCCAATGTCAGATACTAAATCTACCTAAATATGAATAAATAATCATCATTATTATCATACCATGCTATTGGTTTAAGTATATCCCTATCATTGGTGTTAGTTTGGATTATGTATCTAAATAACATGTTGCTCTACTATGTAATAAGCCTCATGTGTAGTCCCAAGGTAAACCACATTAGACCATCAAATGCCTATATGAAATTGATGATTCTCATCTATGTCATCACTCAAGATGCAAACTATGTGTCCCTCATAAATAAAATCCAAAGATTCATCCATTTGATCAACTATGACATTCATTACCTACAACCATGTACATCCAAGTGTAGCATATATATGAGTGCCTATGTTAATGATGAAGAGTAGTGTGTTGACCACCTTAGGGCCACATGAAATTGGGAGTGTGATATGTCCTGAGGAGTCCTGATAATGTATAATATGTTGAAACTTAGTCTCCTAATTTCCTATGTGTTGTAGAAATGCCAATGTACAAGTGTTGGGATTAGAATCCTCATTTATAAAAACATGAGGGATGATTGGTCCTTGATGAAATCCTAAATAGTCAAGGGATAATTTTTTGAATTTATATGTTGGTGAAGATTCCATCATGGTCCGTGTATTAGTGAAGGCAAAGGTTTTGTAATCTAGATGGTACCATGAGACTTGAATTTACTCAATTTCTATTGTAATGTTGATCATGTATCTATATCATGTTCAATAATCCTATGAAAATTACAAAAGGTTATATCATCTTGTTGTGACAATCTGATAATGGATCTATGGTGAATTTTGGGTAATGCCATCTATCCTATATTAAGTAATATCTATAAAACCTAGTGTGGTTTGTTCTGTGTACTACCTTCTTAAATATGGATAACTAGGTCAATATCCATAGATGTAACCATATGTACTAGGTGTATATAAGAATCTACCTATAACTACAAGTAAGTGTTTAAGACTATATATGTGGAGCTATGAACTAGTGGTGATGCATGTAGGTAAATGTATGAGTGCCTTAGAATCATCTATATACTATTTGGTTCCTACTAGTGTGAAGTTGAATCCACATAAATAATCATCAATGTTCATGGGTGTTGTATTACCCTATATGGTGGTATCAGAATATATATCTTATTTTTCATGTACACTTGCTTTGAGTTAACAAGTAATGGTAACTATGCTATGTGAATCTCACCAACCACTATGGATAGGGGTAATTATGGTTTAGTAAAATCATTCTCCATCATGGGTGAAGATAATAGTGTTACAAGAGGATTTGGACCCAGTGTGAGAATAGTGGTGCTATATTCCATTATCTAATATTTATGTATTTATTCTATAAGAATCAAATGAGGCAAGAATTATATAATAACATCAAGTGTCCCATTTGAATATATACTTGGGGTAGTAGGTTTAGTGACTCTATAATATCTAAATGGATGGTTATCATCTAGACAAGTGTATAAATATCCATCATATAAAAACTTTTCACATTTGTGTAAGGTAGAGGATGAGGCATCCATGGCATGTATCCAAGGTCTCAAAAGTAATAAATTACAATGCAAATGATTAGGAATCACCTAAAACTATGTGGATAAGGTTTTTTTCCCAACCATGATATCCAATGTAATATAATTGAATGCCTATCAAAGAATGTCATCAAAACTTTGAATGTTCTTATATGTTTTTTAAATGGATTCTATATCAACCCCTATAGTTTGTGAAAATGTGATATTGAATATGTTAAGACTTGAACAAATATAAATTAGAACTTGTTTAATATAAATCATTTTAACTTATGTCTGAATGAAGAGTGGTAGATTCTACTTGATAATTATCTATGAGATCAAATTCTCATTTCCAAAAGATATAATCTCATCAATTTCCTTTATAGTGTTTAGGATAGATGTAAAATAAATTGGATTTATATCACAAGGAAAAAATGTATGATTGAGTATTTCAAAAAGAATATATTTGAAGATAGTTTCCTTTTGAATTAATTCTAATATATAAATCTTGGCTAGTGTATTTCTCAGTCGGTCGACAATATCATATGATCTATTTTGATCCCTAGGTCTTGTTATATTATTTTGGGGATAAAGAGGGATTGTGGGGTTACACTTCTCTTGTATAGGCTAAAGAATCATATAATTTCATTTAATAATAGATCACACTATGGGATCTAATATTTATCAACAGAGAGTGGTAGAGGTGGGATGTGAGTAAAGGTAGTCAATTGGTTTAGGTGGAGGAGGAACAAAAGGATCCCTCTAAGCTTGTTATCATTAAGTAGTAACTAGAGGTAACTCAGAATTGGCCATGAAATAATGCTCTCCATGGAAGGGGATCTCAAGAGGGGGTAGACCAATGTGTGAAATAAACTAATTTTTAGATTGATTCATGAGAGGACTAACATATATGTGCATCATTCTAAAAATGACAGGTAATAAGCATGCAAGACACACCAAAATTTATACCAAAAAGTATAAATGCCTTTCATCATGATAATCATGATGAATGGTTAAACTAAAAATTGATAAAATTCTAGAAATAAAAATGAAAACCCTAATTATGCACTAGGGTTTTAATAAATATGCTCAAATTAATTTAGTTTCACCAAATGATTTAACTATTAAGGGAGTTATGGAATGTAAAGCCATATGTTGTTAAAGTATTTGAATAAGAAATCAAGGAATAAATATAACAGTATCAACAACCATTAATTTATAAAATAATTTATTTATAAAATAATTGATTTGTAAAATAATGTATTTATTTGATTATTTTATAAATATCCATGAACTGGAAATGGCGTACTTAGTTAGAAAAATGATTGAGATGGATAAGTAGTAGGCTGGAAACTAGTGTAGGAATAGTTCAAGGTGTCACCAATAAGATATAGGTATCATAAAACCTCCTAGATAATAGCACAATCCTCTAATTAGTAGTGCACCATGCTCGTATCCTTTTTGCCATGCTAATGTCCCTATACAATAAATACATTAATTTCTTAGATGGACCTTCACCTAGTTATGAGGATCATGAGACTATGTGACTGAATGTTGGATCATTGTTTATTCCTTGTTTTGACTAATTTAAATGTGAAACCCTAAGCCTATATTTTTGTTAGGTTAATTGAGGAGCACAAGTAGAAAAAGAGAGGTTTTGGTAGGGTAGGCTAGATGTGACCTCAACACCCCATGTGTTGAGAATTGCCTACATACCAATACCTTAAAAGGGATCAATCCCAATGTTGTTCTCCCAATATAAGTACTTGTGTAAGTTCAAGTGAATACTAGTGTGAGTGTTGGTTTGAGTGTTTTTAGTGTGACTTGAGACTATAAATCTAGGTCATCTAAGTTCTGAGCTACTTTAGATGGGTGTATGTAAAAGTAGGGAAGAATAGGATCAATGACCTTGATTTTCACAAATATTTATGAGTATTTGCATCTGATTTTCATCTAATGGATAAATGAATGAAAGTGATTTATATATAGTATTTTGGAAAAGGGGAAACACTAATGTTCCCTTACACTTTATATATATAGTATGTCTATTTTCATCTAATGTTCTAAGCTACTATTTATAAGTTTTGAGCTACTTTAGATGGGTGTATATAGAAATATATCCATTGGGGGTAAAAAGATAAAGGGAACATTAGTGTTTCCCCTTTTCCAATAGTGTAATGTATTATAACCCAAATGGTCATGTTAATGTCTAGGTGGTAGGAATAGGTGAAAAAAGGACCTGAGTGCCTAAGTTAAGTCTTAGTGTTACTTTTAGTATATCTAAGAATGGGTTAGAATTGCAAAAAGATGTAAATTTATCAAGAGAGGAGCTAAGATAGGTTTAAGACTAAGTTAAGGATAATGTGGTCTCAAGTGACACTCATTACACTGAAATGAGATTTTATATGACTACAAAATTAAACAATTTAATAGTCTTAGCAAAATAGGGAGACATTTAAATATTTATTGTACTAATCTTATCAAGAATATTGTATAGACTAAGGGATACATTCTGTACATCATCTTCTATTTCTCTGGGGATATGCACAATCTATTATTACTCTAGCACCTAATTTAACTCTTGTATATCTTGATTGGTGCTTCTATGCAGCTATATTAAGGCCTTTGTGTGTGTTTCCAAATAAGCCATAAAATATTCATTATATGGGGATTTTGTAATTCTTTAATTCTTCTTTTAGGATAAGGAAAATACATCTTTCTATTTAAGGATTAAGCTTTGGCCAGATTCATCTTGTATTAATTACCCTATGTTAGTTGCACTTTTAGGTTCATTCCCTTTGACATAATATCCTCTAAAGAGAGCATTAAGGCACTTACATAGAGTAGATATGGTAGATATGGGAAGATAATCTTTTACCTATCCAAGTTGTTAGTCTATGGAATAATGTGTATAATGTAGGTTATTTTTTTATCAGCTTTTATAGGTGTCATAATGGTAGTTGGTTGAGTTATGCTAGATTGTGGCATAGATAAACCTAACTAGGTGGATTGAACTAGTGGTTGTGTACCCTCATAGAAAATGGGGACTCATATGATTTTCTTAGAATGGACTTTCTTATCCCTAGTAGTTTTTATCAAAATTTGGGGAGTAGTCATAAAAATACCTGTATTAGTTATTCAATTAGTTTGAGGGTAAAAAGCTAAATACTATCTAAATATTACTGAAAAGAGTCACAATAAGGGGTTAAAATCATTGTAGAAGGTAAACTACAAGAAATAATAGAATTGGGGACACTTGATATTTCTATTTCTACTAGTACCTTACCTTTTAGTCCTTGTAGGCTCATGACCTTTGCATGTGCAATCTCTTCCTCCTTATCTTATTTTAGTGCTTCCCATTTATCCTTAGGCCTCTCTTATGATACTACCTTAATAGTTAAACTCATATAAGTAATAACTAGTTGAATAGGGTTATTAAGAGCTCTTTGCCTCTTATAAACCTTGATTTTTAACTTGTCAACTAAAGGAGTGGCCTGGGGAGTAGTAGTATATGAGACATATGCCTCCAATATTGTTAGCACTTCACTTATAACAAGAGGGTTGGAGTGAAAATAATTGGAAGAATCAATGCTAATTAACTCCCATACTCTTGCAAAAGAAGTTTTTATAGTAGGGCCTCCTCCACATCCTCTTCTTATCTTACAGTCATTGTGGCATGTTGAGATATAGGTTGGGAAGGCTCTCGTTTTAGATAAATTGAATGGGAGGGATGTGAAGACCAATAATCAGCTAAATCCCATCAACCTAGAGGTATAAGTTTAGTTTAGGCCTCTATAATTGTAAACAATGGATCCTTTTATATTTCTCTGAAGAGGTCCTTTATATACCTAATCATATACATCCTAGTTAATGCCTTTGCATCATCTTTGGAATTTAAGAAGACTAAATCATTTTAATATGGCACATGCATGTATGGGATGCCTAAGCTAGTGACATGCTTCTAAATTTAAACTCTTGGATCCTAATCCTAGTATGGAAGATATAATAATAAATAGATCTCCCTTATACCTGTAATAGAAATAAAGTATTTCTTATTGGTGTAATTCATTTGGCCTAGGATCAAAGAAGATCCATGGAAAAGTCCTTTATGTTTATTCCACATATCTTCATCAATGTTCCACTAGAGTTGACATGGCATTTATTGTGATAGTTTATTTGAAATGTATTTGGGAAAAAATAAGGGTCCTACCTTGTTTCCCTTAATCATTTTACTATATATATAGGATATAGCCAATAGTCTGTCATTAGCCATAGTGAATTCTTGATAAGATCTAAGAATTGGGCTCGTGGTTTCTCATGGATGGCCATCCAAAATTAGAAATATACATTCTCAATAATTAAAATAATATTCTACATGTAGGAGTATATATGTAATAAGGAATAAAGTTCACATACCATAGCATGTTATTTATACAATATGGGGTCGAGCTCCAAATCAATCCATTATGAAGTGTACCATAGCCATTATGGTAACTAGCAAGTAATACATCATGAAGAAGTGACCATCGATTAGCCTCTTATCCTTTTTGAACATTTGCTCATGGAGTTTAACACTAATGATCTCACCCATATCAAATGTTTATTTTGATGTTAGTAGTAGGTCTAGTAGTGAAAACCATTTTAATCAAAGATAGAAATTTTTGGCACATCCATACAAATGCAAATTATCATTCTAAATTTGGTTATTAAGACTAGAGAAGTGGCTTTGGAGCTTACCTTCTCCCCTAGGATTATCCATCTTCTTAATGCATCCTCAACTATGTTTTTTTTTCTCCATAATGTGATCCTCATTCCATCATAAGTGAAATCTATGAGGGGGGGCCAGAATTACCTTTGAAAAAAATCCCCTGATATGTAGTCCATGACCATCCACTTTTTTTCAAGGTGAGGGAATCCATCAGATACCCTACCTATGAAAAATTAGTCCCAAAGTAGGTGGATGTGTATTCATATAAACTCTCACTTGAGTGTAATGAGTGTTACTTAATACCACCCATACCTAGCTTTTCCCTATACCTATCTCAGGGCATATTTTGACACATATCTAAGTTTTTTATGGACCTTACACATCCATATACATCTAAAAGTTAGTTACAACCCCTCTGATATGGATCTAAGCCCCTAGTGCCTCAGGTTCTACCACCTAGATACTATCATTGTACTTTGGACACTATTGCCTTGTGTTAATGTCCCACTTTAAGCACTAATGTATTTTTCCAAATTTTAACCCAAATGGATGTATTTTTAATTCCTAAGACACATAGGGTTAGCCAAGAAATATTTCAAACCCCACACATGTACCAAATTAGTGTGTGTGTGTGTGTGTGTGTGTGTGTGTGTGTGTGTGTGTGTGTGTGTGTGTGTGTGTGTGTGTGTGTGTGTGTGTGTGTGTGTGTGTGTGTGTGTGTGTGTGTGTGTGTGTGTGTGTGTGTGTGTGTGTGTGTGTGTGTGTGTGTGTGTGTGTGTGTGTGTGTGTGTGTGTGTGTGTGTGTGTGTGTGTGTGTGTGTGTGTGTGTGTGTGTGTGTGTGTGTGTGTGTGTGTGTGTGTGTGTGTGTGTGTGTGTGTGTGTGTGTGTGTGTGTGTATACATGATGTTTATCCTTTTCCCCTTAGATGTAAATTAGATGTAAAATACATAAATAAGCTTAGAAAACATTGTGCATAATTAAGGTTATTGATCTCTATTCTACCCTACTTCTACATACATTCATCTATAGCCATCCTAAGCTTATAATACAAAGATTTATAGTCTCAATCCTCATTAAAATCACTCAAGTTGACACTCATACTAGAATTCACTTACACTTTCACTGAGAAATTAGGTAGGATAACTACATTAGGCTTGATCCCACCTTAGATTATTAGTATGTATCCAACTCTGAACATATTGGGGTGTTAAGGATTTCTATCATACCCAACTAACATCACAATTTTACTACTTGTTCCACTCAAATACTGTAATGGCATAGAGGTCTAGGGTTTTCTCCTAAATCAGCTCAAAATAGTGCATAGATAGTGAATTACATTTCATCCACATAAGTACAGATAGGTCAAACTCAATTCAAGGTACACCCAAAAGATCAGACAACTTTCTACACAAGGAGATTATCATTGTAAGTAAGAAACTAGTGCCCCAATGTTATTATCCAAAGTACAATGCTATTCTCTAGGAGGGTTTATAACACTTAGACCCTATTTTTAACACTCATATCTACTTCCACACCAATTTTCAACCTCTGTATCATCCATCTCAATTAGTTTCTAACTAAGTACTTATTTATGTCATTTATTGTTATTTTTATAAATATTATATTAGGTCAATTATTTCATAAATTAGTGGTTGTGTTTATTGTATATCTCTCCCCATATTTATAGTACTCAGACCCTTTAATAAACTAGTGTTTACATTCCATAATCCCTTAAAATTTAAATCATTTGATGAACCTGACTTACTTTGAATAGTGCAACATTCCTAACCCTAGACTACATTTAGGGTTTATGTTTCTAACCCTCTAGAACTCATATTCATATTTTAGATCCTTATATTTTGTTGTTTTTATTTTTATCTAATCATGATAATAATGATATAATATGTTTATCACTTTCTAATGTAAAGTTTTCTAGTTTCATTTGCATGCTTATTTCCTTTCATTTGGAATCAATTCAAAGAAGATATGTACATATATGTACATGATGTCTTATATCAATTATAGCATATTTTATTTGATTTAATCCATAAATAAAATAACCTAATGACCACTTTTAAAGTTTTAGTGCCGTATCTTATGCATAGGAAAGAATCCTTTCCTCATCTTTATGAGGGTGATAACTATTTTCCCTCTAACCAGGTCCATGTTATCCCTCTTCCATAATATTAATCAGCCTATACTATTTTTCCTAATACCCATACTTATCCTATCCATGCCTCCACCTCTTCTCGATAGGGTGTGTACTACATGTTTAAATAGAAGTGACTAGTGTTTGAATTTGTGAGACTCTAAGAGATGAAATTATTAGTATGAGTAGTTTAATTTTAGAACTAAAAAATTAGAATCAACTATTACATGAAAATATTCCAACATTGGAAAATTAGATTCACAAAATCCTCTAGGGAACACTAATGTTAATCATGTATATGCATCTTTCACCTAGTCAATTTGTGGAAAATAATGTTACACATCAAAACAAGGATCACAACAAAGTGAATATATAACTAGTGATTCAAAAATCAATCAAAGATTAAATAAAATCTTAAGTAAGATTTTAAGGCAAATTATTAAAGCTAAGTTAATCAACCTACCTCCTTTACATCTAATAAAAAGATATAGATACTATTGTGCATACCATAGAATGCATGGTCATCACCTAGATTCATGTTTGGCATTGAAAAAACATATACAATAAATAATTGTTAATGAGTACCCTATACAAGATAAATCAGTTAATTAATCCATAGTGATATAGAAACACATTAAAAAAGTGTCAAATTTAGAAAAAATATAAAAGTGGTTACCAAAGCACAAATCATAACATTATAAAGTTTAAAAATCAAAATTAGAGAAATAAATAGTACAAAAATCATAGGTAATGCAAGTGAAGGATACAAATATATCTCTCCAAAATGAGGTCCCACTTTTTAAATAGTTTGAATTTGGTCAAAAATATCTACAAAGGTTTGATTATCAAGGTCAAGGGTTGGGAAAACATGCCCAAGGAATCATTACTCCTATTCTAGTAGTTGATAATGTTGTTCAAAATGTTTTGGGATTCATGGAACATACTAAGTCAAATCATTCACAGATACATTTTATCAAGGACAAAGATCTAGATACATAGGTAATGTTAGAAAAAGAGAAAGAACTTAAGTTGCACATTCAGAGTTAGATTAAACAAATAAACATTCTCAAAAGAAGGTTTATAATAATAGGGTGTTCAAAGATATACCTATAGTGGATATAATTTTAGATGGTAAGAACCTAATCAATAATGTAGACTTTACTAATTGAAATGAAAAATATGATTGGAATAACCTAGATTATTATGATACAGACTATTCAAGAAATGAAGATGCCACCTATGTTACATAGAAGCATACCATTGATGACATAAGGGGATTCTAGCACCATTCCTTACCAATACCCAAATTCTTATCCATAGCACCTTCCTTGTACACATTTTCATCCATTCTATTTTACATACATAGTTTCGTTTATCATGCTTATTGTACATAGTTTCCTTTATCTTTATCCTTGCACCTAGATTCATTTTCATGTTTATTGTACATAGATTATACTTATAAAACATAAAAATAATATAAAATTTTCAAAAAAAAAACCACTCAAATATTTCTTAGAAAACATAAAATTTATATAGTTTGCATATCCATGTTTACATTTTTTATATACGAGCCAGGTACTACATATTCTAGATATCTTAATATAGTCAATTTTTATTATATATACATGTTTCACTTGTTCTATTTGAGTATTCATATATTCTTAAAGTAATTAAATCCATCACATAGATCTATAGTTACTACTATCCACCCACTGGGGGCACATACATAGATACATTGATTCATCATTGATACATTCACCCATTAGGGGCATCCTATACATAGCTTTTGCTTAACCAGGTTAATCATTCTATACTAATCATATTTTTGTTAAATACTAATACTATAGACTCAATTATGTACATATTTGATCTTATATATATATGTGTACAACATATTCATGCATACTTTCATTTATTTCTTTCCTAGTTTAGATTTGATTGTGTCTCTTTGCTTCTACATCTATTTGAGGGCAATTGAATATTCCATTATTATATGGCTCTATACTAGTTTCTTTTATTTTGTGTATGGTTTGGACATGTTCCCATGTCTTTGTGTGTTCCTTATTGATTTTATATGTTGAAATTTGAACATGTCCTTCTATGTGTCTCTAAGCCAACCTACTTATTGTTTGTGTATTTGAACATTTGAACATGTCCTTATATGTGTTACTTTTTTATATTTGGTGATATGGGCCCATGTTCCTTGTATTGTGGCCCCTTAGACTAATTTGTATGCCTCATGTGTGTTGTATGTATACCTTCATATATGTGTCATGGCCATGACACTTATCTCTTGCTTATTACATTCACTCAAATTATATGACATGAGGGACCTCATGTATCTCCCTTTCCTCCTTAGGTGCCTTGATGGACATCATGCCCCATCCCCCTAGGTAGTTTACATAGATTATACTCAAATGTGTGGTTCATATACATGATTACATTGTTATATCTATATCGACAACCTTGTGAATACTAGATTCAACATACATCATACATTACTAGCTTATGCTCAGATCATCTTACATTCTAATGTCATGTATACACATTATATTAGTGTATTACATAGATATCATATGTTTTTAGCTTAATAGACATCATGCATAGAGTTTATTTTGAATATAGTTATTTCATAGGTAAAACAACTCTCCTCAAAATATATGGCATTCACAAGGGTTTTTCATAGAGATCAAGCCATCCAGGTGCACTCATAGTACAATTTTTATCACATACACATATAAATATAGAGCTTATAATCAAGAAAACACAGTGGAAAATAGTGAGACACATATCAGGTTTAGTTTGCACATAAAAACATATAAGGACACTAACACTTAAAGTAGGATAATATCATGATGTGATATTATCCAAGGTGCAACATTATTGTTTAGTAGTCAAGAAATAGTAAAATCCATATTTGATAGAATAACACAATAGTTATAGCCTAGATTTGCACTTTTTCAATCACATGTTATCAAATTTGATCATTTTTTGGGGCATCATGCATGACATAATCACTCCCATTTTAGTTTTAGATACATAGACATAAATTATTACAACTCATTCCATAATCCATATGCATAGATATTAGAATTATGGTAATATGCACATCACATTGTTTCCACATGATCAATTTTACACTAAGTCGTCTTAGATTTAATGGAAAACTCAATGTTTTAATCACCTAAAAATGGTAATTGGATTCCAAGAGTGTCTCTTGATTTAACCTATCCCTAGGCTAGCTATAGAACTATCCTTAAGCATTAGACTTACATATCTAGTCATTCAATAGACCACACTCACCTAAAATAAGTCAAGAAGTAATCTTAGAACTATCATCCCATATCCCAATTAAACTTTCTTAATAGTCTACTAAAATGACATTAGTGCCACATTTGGAACACTATAGCCACATGGCGCTAGTGTCCCTCACTGGGCACTATTGTCCTTATCCCCATCTCTTCTCAATGGATAATTTTTCAAATGTGTTCCCCTCTTAAGGTCATCCTAAGTTCATTTTATTATTTTCATAAGTATCATAACCCTATAAATATAAGTCTAATCTACTTCTATTCACTATATGGAAAAAAGATACAAAATATATTCAAAACAAATATAAAGTTGTGTAAAATCAAGGTATTTGATCCCTATTCTACCCTAATTTCTACATACTACCATCTATAATATCCCTAAATCTAGTTTTCAATTATTTTAAATCTCAATCACATTCAAGGAATCTAATTCCACTCTCATTATAACATTCACTTACACATACATCAATCACTAGGTGGGAGAACTACATCGAAATTGATCCTTCTTTGGAGTATTGGTATGTAGGCAACTCTCTACACAGTGGGATGTTAAGGATGTCCAATCCATCTTACTACTACAAAAAATTATTACTTATGCCATACTTGTAAGGAGATTAGTTTTTGTACATCAAATCAATTTTTCCATGTACAATATAGAGTTCTAATTTTTTATCATGTAGGAATAGAACACATAGACACATGCACAGGTGCTCCTCAAAAACATGAACAATCTTGCAAAGATGACATTAGTACCACATTAGAGACACTACATATAGATGGTGCTACTATCCAAATTAGGTGCTACTATCTAGTGAATAGACAAACACTATAATATTATTAATGGCATAAACTACTACCTAGATCTCAAGTTTCAAAACCAAGATCATCCATGATAGTCATTTTTCAAGATAAATTTATGTTTATCCCCATTTTTTATTATTTATATAAATTCAAACAAGGTCAAAATCATAACAAATCAGTATTTAATTATTACATATTTATTTAACTAATATAGACATCTCATCCATTTAACCAAACATAGAAATTACATGTGTAAAACCCTAAAAGGTTAAATCATTTGGTGAACCCATCTTACTTCAAATATTGCTTCAAACCCTAGCTTACATTAAGCTAATTTTTTTTGCAATGACTTAAGGCTAAATAATTCTAATTTTATGGGTTTTTTTAGACAACCTAGCTAATTAAAATTAATTTCATATTAGGATTACAATTTATTTTACATATAATTTAAATTATTGCATAGAAACTTTAAATTTCAAAAACCCTAGCCCTAGACACACTTAGGGTTTATATCCTTGGTATATTCATACTATGATTTTAGATTCATATATCTTCTAATCATGATCATAATTATAGAAGAAATAAATTACTTTTTATTGCAAAATTTCATACTTTTATTTGCATGTTTATTCCCTTTAATTTAGAATGAACTAATAAAAGACATCAATACATGTATAGATGATGCTTACTATCAAATATAATGTTTCATTCTTTCCATAACATGTTTTCTTTCTTCTACGTGCAAAATAAGTAATACAATATTCTTTAATCACATATACATATGCATACATGATGTTTCAAATAAACTAAAATATTTTTCATTTTGAATTTTGTCCTATATGGAATTCCATTAACAATCAAACCCATACATATAATATATAGCACATAAACTAACCACTATGTTTCAAGTTTCAATGTCATATATTATTTAGAGGAAAGAATATCCTTCTCCTCCTCATCTCCATGAGGGTGATAGCTACTTTACCTCTAACTAGGTGAATGTTATCATTCCTCCATGAGATGAATTAGCCTATACCAATGTCACTAATCCCCCTACTCATCCTCTTCACACCTCTTCCCTACACGGTGTGTGACTACATGTTCAAATAGAAATAGCTAGGGCTTGCACTTGTGAAACTCTATGTGATCAAATTATAAGTATGAGAAAGATAATTATAGTTTTAAAAAATTAAAATCAATGATTACATGAAAATATTACAACATTGGAAAATTAGTTTAAAATATAAAGGCCTCGAGGGCATAATAGTGTAGATCATGTATATGCATCTTCACCTAGTCAATTGGTGGAAAACAATGTTACATATGCAAATCATAATTCACAACAAAGTACATCTACAACTAGCGATTCAAAAATCATTCAAAGGTCAAATAAGATCTCTAGTAAGATACTTAAGGACATGATTAAATCTAAGTTAATAAACCTACCTCGTCTACACCTAATGAGGAGATCTAGATATTTTTGTGCATACCATAGAATGCATGGGCACCACACAGATTCATGTTTAGCATTAAAAAGGAAAATACAATGAATAATGGATACAGATGACTCACATAGTGACACATTATCCAAATAACATAAAATGGCACATATACCAATTCAAAAAGGGTCAAATTAAGAAACAACACAAAAATGGCTACCAAAGCACAACTCAGAATAATAAAAGGTTTTAAAAGCACAATTAGATTAAGAAATAGTACAACAAGCATTAGATAAATCAAGAAAATATACCTCTCTAAAAAGAGGCTCAACATTAAATATGGTATAATTTTGGTCACAAATATCTAAAATAGTATGATTATCATGCTCAAGGTTAGGGTAAACATGCCCAAAGCATCACTTCTCCTATTTTAGTAGTTGATAATATTGGTCAACAAGGTTTAGTATTTATTGAACATCCTAAGGCATATCAGCCATAGCTATAGTTTATCAGGGCAAAACATCTATATACACATGAAATGTTATAGAAAGAGCCAGATCTTAAGTTTCAAAGTCAAGATCATGCTCATCTAATAAGTATTCTCAAAATAGGTTTTCTATCAAAAGAGCCTCCACAAAACCATATAGTTTAGATTGATTTACATTACTTAATGAAGAAATAATCATAGTTCATTATGGAACTGAAACTAATCCTCACACCATTCACTTGAATGCTTAATAAATATGTACAATTTGAGTGGGAAATTACATGTCAAGAGAACTTTGATACACTTAATAAATACTTGATCAACCTTCTTATCTTGGTTCAACCTATAACCTAGTAAACCATTCCTAATTTACCTTTCTATGACCTATCATGCACTGGGGGCACTCCTAGCACAACATAATGACTAGCATAAAGAAAGATCAATTTACTACATCAGTCACGTAGTAGCTAACTATGAGTGAAATTATCTAGTAATAGAAAAGCTTTACTTAGCACTAGTATTTTTTAAACATAAACTTCATCACTACATGATTAAAAATGAAACATAGATCATTACTAAGCTTGATCCCTTAAAAATCCTCATGTTAAAACCACAACTCTCAAGTAGAATTGTAAAATGGGTTATATTACTCACTAAATTTGACCTCAAAATCATATTTAAAAAAATTGTAAAAGGAAAAATCATCATAAACCAATTAGAAACAACCCCATTACTGGATACACATCCTATTAATGATGATTTTAGAAATGATTTCACAACATATAATATTACTCCTGATACATAGATAATGTTTTTTGATGGATATTGATGTGCATCTAGTGTTGGAACTAGAATTATTTTCATCAATCCTCTAGGAAACAATGTACCTCTTGCATACTAACTCAATTTTTCATGCACCAAAAACATTATTTAATGTGAATCTCTCTTATTAGGCCTTTAAATGGCTTAAGCTCTCAAGATAAAATCAATCAAATTTTATGGGGACTCCTTATTAATTGTCAATCAAGTCACAGATGTTTACCAAACAAAATAAGAACACATTATTCCTTATAACGACATGGTTCAGTGTCTCCATTCTTAGTTTGACAATTTTTATATTGAGAACATCCTACACAAAGACAACCATCATGTTGATGCAATGGCAAGTGTTGCCTCATTAATCCTCATAGAGATGGATTTAAAACAATCTCTATTCATAATTAAATTATTACAATGTTTGTAATTTTCCATGCAAACCTTACTACTCTAACAGTATTCATCACCACATGTAGTTCAATACCATCCAAATGGTTCTCCAATAAATACAAATTTTTAAACAAATATATTACACCAGATAACTTTACAAATAATTAAAAACATAAATTGTAATGAAACTCTATACTATATGTCGTCATTAGAAGTGATTTATTTATAATATCTTTTGATAGACACTTATTTAGATGTTTAATAGTAAAAGAAACTAAATTATCTATTCAATAGATAAATGATAGTGAATCTGGTGGTCATTTCAAAAGCAAGGCAATGTCACACAAATTACTCAAATAGGGTTACTACTAGACAACTATAAAATAAGAATGTCAAGAGTATGCAAAATTATGTGATAAATGTCAATGCCATGGTAACTTACATCATGTCCCTTCACATCATATTTAACCTATCATATCACCATGGCCATTCATGTTGTGGGGATTTGATCTAATCAATTAAAGCAACCTAGAATTAGTAAGTAGCCACAAATTCATTATCACAATAATAGATTATTTTATGAAGTGGGTAGATGTAATCTGACTATAATCAACAAAAGGGGAGGATATTTGTCAATTTATCATGACCAATATTAGTTCCTACTTTGGTCTCCCAGTAGCCATAATTATAGATAATAGAACTTATTTCAATAATAAAATAGTGAAAATTTTATGTGCCAAATACAAAATCTGACATACATTCTCCACACCATACTACCCATAGGGTAATGGTCAAACAGAGGCAAAAAATAAGAAGATCAATAGCATTCTCATCAAAACTATCACCAAGTTTGGTGATGACTAGCATAATCAACTCATATATTCAATTTGGACTTACCACACTAGTATGCTTACACCAATAGGAGCTACTCCTTATTCACTTGTATCTAGCATAGAATCTATTATTCCTTTGGAATTAGAAATCCCATCTTTATGGGTCTTTTTAAAATGACTCATCATAGATGACCAATATAGAGAGAAACATCTCCTTGAACTAGAATAATTGGATCATACACCTATCCAAGCTAAAAAGCATCTTAGAGCTTATCAGAAGTGAATTCAGTGAACCTATAATAATAATCCATAATCAAGAATTTGAAATCAATGATCTGGTATTGAAATAAAATCACATAAATGCCAATGCCAAATAAGAAAATAAAGTAAAATCTAAACCCAATTGGCTCAGAACATATATCATAACCAAAAATATTATCCTAAAAGTATATTATCTACCTTTACTCAATGAAAAATCAATCAAAAATCCACTAAACATCATGCATATAATGAAATTGTACATATAAAAGATGATATTTTCATTTTTAATTGAATTGTACATACTTCCTTCTCTCTCTTGATTCTTGTACATATTTTATTTCTTATTTTCTTTTACATAGATTATACTCACAAAATAAAAAAATAATATAATATGTCAAAATATAAAAAAGCATTCAAATAATTCAAACATACAAAAAAATTATAGATCGTATGCATTGTTAATTTTACATTTCTACTACTTGCTAGATATTGTATATTGCTATCTATCTTAGTAAAGTCAATTTTATCATACACATATGCTTCACTTATTCTTTTCAAGTGATTACATATTCCAAATAAGACTCTAATCCACTACACTGATCTAGATCAACTATCATCTACCTAGAGGAGGAATTTACACTAGTCTAGGTTTATACATTAATACATCTATCCATTTGAGGGTATCTCATACACAATTGTTATAATTGGGTTCTATCTTACATACTATACATTCTAGGTACACATTAATTTATCTTGATATTGATCATTTCTCCTTATTTCTTAGATTTTTCTAAATATAACTCCTTAGACTCCATATATATGCATCCTAGAATTTACATAGATTTGTGTTACATAATTATACACACTTTCACTTCTAGTTCTTATATTAGACTTGATTTTATTTCCTATGCTTCTTCCATTTCAAGGGGATTTGAATATGCCATTTTTCCTTGGCTTCTATTCCACTTATCTATTTTTATGCCTTGGATATGTGCCCATGTCCCTTGTGTGTGTTATTTCATGCTTCTATATGTAAACATTTGAACATGTCCTTTGTGGCTCTACACCAAATTTCTTGTTATTTGCATATGTAGACATTTGAACATGTCCTTGTATGTTTTCATTCTTAGCTTTAGTGACATGTGTCCATGTCCCTTGTATTATGGCCTCTTGGCCTACTTTTTGCATGCCTCATATGTTTCTATGTTTGTTTTCTTGTATGTTTTTACACCATTACACTTGTATTTTCTTTTACACACACACACACACACACACACACACACACACACACACATACACACACACATACACACACACACACACACACACACACACACACCAATTTTGGATGCTATGAGGGATCTCATACATCTACCTATCCTACTTGGGAGCCTTGATGGACATCATGCCCCATCCCCTAGGTAGTTACTCATATTTTACTATTTTTATACATTACTTACATCTATATTGACACCTTTGTGAAATGCTAGATTACAACATACATCTTACAATTTCCAATTATGCTCAAATACATTTACATTCTAAAATTTTTTTTTACATTATATTGGAATATCATGCACATGCTCTAGCCAGGGTAAATTTTAAGAACCCATATCTAAAACCCCCTAATATTTGTTTAGGTGAATCTGATTCAGAACCTTAACGAATTGGTAGGTCTAGAATTTCTACCCATTCACCCAACCACATTTTATGTTAGTGGGTTCCATCAAAGAGGTAAAATATTTTGGGTTTTCGTCTTATTTTTTAGACCTATTTCAATTAGCTAAATGACCTATCATGCTAGCCAAATAGTTCAACTATAGGTAGAGATGATGGTTACATTACTTAGCTTTACCCACAATAGCACAATTCAACTCTAGTAATGGGAGAGTCATTCAACTCTTCCCACAGCATAGTCATTTGGATCTACCCATGGTATAGTCAGTCAGATGTGTCATTGATAGAGATAGATGATTATAATAAATGGATTTGAAAAATAGTTGATTCAAACCCTTTATTAGAGGTATTTCAATTGGGTAGTGTCATTGGTTGTGCCATTTAGCAGAAACCTTTGGGTTAGGTCAAACAATGCTATCAAATTACTAGATCAAATAGTTATATCAAGTGGATAATACTAACACATAAAATCTAAATTTGCCTTATAACCCCTTATAAATTTCATTTCTCTTCATATTTAGAAAGTTCTCCTTTAATAAAAAGTGAACTTCCTATTTCTATACGAGAGCCAAGCAATTGCAAAGGTGTACATGTAGTGCTTTATTTTTACATTTCATTGAAATTAACTTTAGTGTCCTTCAACAAGTGAGTTACATTTAATGGTTATCTTTCAAGGTTTAAAATTTTAATTCCCTTATTGTTTTCCACCTGGTCTTAGAAGGATTTGGGAATACAGTCCTTGATTTTTTTTCATTTCTTCTTCCCATACCCTTAATATTTAACCCTGGTGAAGGTTTTTGCAATTTCATTTAGCACTATTATTCGGTCTACCATTTAGCACTATCATTGGGTAGTGTCATTCAACATTGTCATTTGGTAGTGCCATTCAACACTTATATTCAGCTATATCAGGGTTCGGAGGTATTATCTTATTTGATATCAGGATCGAGGGGTATATTATATATATGTAGAAAATTAAACTATTTTTGAAGATAATGTTGTAAAGGTTTGGTGATTTGACCCCAAAAATAATTTATATCCCAAAAAAATTGGTGATCCGATCCCATCTTCTGACCCTAAAAATTTCCAAAACCAAAATCCAAAAATTAGAATATTCATGAATTAATGAATATTTACCACTAAAATTTACACTAGATCTGACTAACATATTTTATAGAGATGCTTATTTAGAAGGTAGTTCTTACACAAGTTTAACAAATACCCTTAAAATAGGGGGCATTTATAGGGGTTTTCATAGAGATCATGCTCCTACATTGATTTTCACATATACATTTTAGCATGCAAGCTTAGTTTTAGATATCAAACTTAGGTCAACCACAAAATAGAATAGAGACTCAGCAGTTAATTTAGATCACATAAAAATTAGATAGGTAGTCACTAGCACCTAAATTGTGACACTAGCACCATAGGGAACTAATGCTCACTAGAAGGAACTACTATCTAGTAGTCCTAACTTTAGGATAGTTTGGATCATTCAGGATAGTACACTAAGTACAATATAGATTTGCATAGATATAATCATAAGTTTGGTAGATATGTTTAGATTTAGCTTAAATTTATTCATTTTAGTTCAAAATCATACCAATTTATTACGTTTTGTGGCATCATGTGTGGCATGATCACTCATACATTTAGATTGGTTACATAAATTTAGCTACTATATACTTGATTCAGATTAAGTAGACTTAGATACTAGGTTAGGGGCATGTACAAGGCATATAGTTTCCATATAATCAACTTTAGGTAGGTTGATTAGATGGAATGGAAAAATCCATGTCATTATCTATGTTATATATACTTTCTATCACATTTTAGGTTGTCACCATATTCATTCCTTATTCCATCTATAATGGTTAGTAATTTTGAGTGGCCTAGAGTTTCCTAATATACCTGAGTGGTCATAGAGCTGAATACATATTCAAATTACTTAGTTAGATACTTTTATCAATTTACTTAGTATAGTTATAGATACATCTACTTCACATAGGGGGCAATGATGGATTTATGGCCTACTTGAGTTATTGATCTACCTATATGAGAGGGTTTGACACACTTACAGTCTTATTCAAACTATTCATAGAGATCAATATCCACCAAGTAGGGGTGGGAAATGATGGATTCAAAACTGAATTGAGTTCTTGAGCCACCCATATGAAGATTGAGCAAGCCATCAACTTTGTTGAAGTTATTTAATGATATGATCACTATTTACATTCACACACACAAGTTGTCACTAGGCTCATGCATTGGTATGCATACCTAACGAGGTGTATTCATTCCTTTCCTCTCTCTTTACTCAAGCTTTATTCAATTTTTTCATTTTAGCATAGTCTTTTGCTTTTGATTATCTCTTAAGGACTAATATTTGCATGTTTCATTGTAGGACATTGATTTAGATCATCTTTTGCATACACAAACCTAGACTCACATACTCAAACTTAACTACATGGTATTCAATTCCAAGGTAAGTCTAGGTATGTTTATTTTTCCTTTATACTAATCATTTCACTTTATTTTATTACTAGCATAAGGAGGGGGGGGGGGAGGGGGGCGAATGTAATCACCTAAAAGTGGTAATTGGATGCTCAAAGTGTAGCTTGAGTTAACTTATCTCTAGGCTAGCCATAGACCTATCCTTGAGAATTAGACTTACATTTCCAGTCAATCAATTAACCATAGTCACCTATAACCAGTCAAGACATAGTCCCAAAACTATCATCCTAGATCCTAATCAAATTTTATCAGTATTCTACTAAAAGGACATTCATGCCACATTTGGGAAACTATAGCCACATGGTGTTAGTGTCCCTAATTAGGTGTTATTATCCTTAGCCCCAACTCTTCTCAATGGATAGTTTTTCAAATATGTATCCCTTTTAAGGTCAGCCTAAGCTCATTTTCTTATCTACACAAGTAATAAAACCCTATAAATACAAGTTTAATCCACCTATATTTACTAAATGGAAAATAGATGCAAAATATATTCAAACCAAAGACAAAATTGTGTAAAATCAAGGTATTTAATCCTTATTCTACCATAATTTCTACATACTACCATCTACATTAGTCCCAAGTCTATTTTTTAAGCATTTAAAATTGTAAGCACATTTAAGGCATCTAATTACACTCACATTCTCGCATTCACTTGCACATACATCAAGCACTAAGTGGCAGAACTACATTAGACTTCATCATACTTTAGAGTATTGGTATGTAGGTAACTCTCTACATATCAAGGTGTTGAGGATGTCTATTCCATCCTACTAACACACACACAAAATTATTGTTTATGACATACTTGTAAGGATATTAGGGTTTGCACATCAAATCAATTTTTTTAGGTATAATATAGAGCTTTATGTTTCAATCATATAGGAATAGAACACACAATCATAAGTGCTCCCTAAAAATAGTAATAGTCCCACAAAGAGGAAATTAGAACCACATTGAGGACACTACACATAGATGGTGCTATTGTCCAAACTAGGTGCCTATCTAGTGAGTAGAACACCAAAATCTTACTGATGACATAGACTACTACCCAGATCTCAAGTTTCAAAACCAAAATCATCTATGATAATTAGTTTTCAAAACAAGTCTTTATTTATCCCTATTTATTAATATTTATAGAAATTCAAACAAGGTTAAAATCATAACAAATTGGTAATTAATTATTGTATATTTATTTAAATAATTTAGACATCTCAACCCTTTAACTAAACATAAGAATTACATGTGTAAAACCCTGAAAGTTTAAATTACACGTCATTTTTTATGTTGTATAGTTCAAACACAATTTTCACTAGGTGCCACACCAAATTAATTCCTTATTTTATCTATATCATATGGTATTTCTATATATTCCCTGAGCTACATTCCCAAGTGCCTAAGATCCCCCTTAGCCATTTTTCATTTAATAGTTTCTAAATGGCCCTAGGGCCATCCTACATAGTTATAATTACATTATGAAAATTTAGTTATAGATGTATTTACTACACATGGGTAAGAAATGATGGAATCATATCCTACTTTAATTATTGATCCACCAATAAAGGAGGGTTAAACAACCATCATTCCAATCTAAGTTATTTATAGTGTATGATCCATCGAGTAGGGGTGAATAATGGTAGAGTCAAAACTAAATTGAGTTATTGAGCCACCCACACATGGGGATTGAGGAAGCCATAAAATCAATCTAATTTATTCACTATTTGATCATTATCTACATGCACACACATAATATGTCACTATGTTTTTGCATTGGTTCACATACCTAGTGATGATACATAATGGATCACACTTCACACACTCAAACCTAGATTCATGGAATTCACCTCATAGGTAAGTCTAGGTATGCTTATTTTTTATTTATCCTAGTCATTTCACTTTGTTGCATTTCTAAAATAAATGGGTGGAAAATGTAGTCATATAAAATGTCACTTGAGTTCAATAAGTGTTACTTAATACCACCTATCCTTAGTTTAACCCTAAACCTATCATAGGGCCTCTTTTAACACTTACCTATATTTTGTGTGGACCTTACACATCTCTATAAATCTCAAAATTAGTCCCAAACCCTCCCCTAAGAATTTAGGCCCCTAGTGCCTCAAGTTTTGCCACCTGGACAATGCCATTGGCCTTTGCCAAATTTCAACCCCAATGAATATATTTTTAATTCCTAAGACACTGAGGGTTAACCTATAAATATTTTAAACCCTAAATAAACACCATATTAGTATGTATGCATGTTTTTTATCACTTGTTTCACTAGATGTAAAATACAAAAATAAGATCAAAAAAAATGTGCACAATCAAGGTTATCAATACCTATTTTGTCTTACTTCTACATATAGTTTTATACAGCCATCCCAATCCTAGAATACATAGA